>JBBMKA010000026.1:12941092-12987742 GCA_037833695.1 Sechiopsis laciniata | reverse complement strand
TATGTATATGTATATATATATTACAATTAATTTTAAATTATGAAATATACTTTTGAAATACGGAATTGATTATAAAATTATTGTTAATTTTAAATCCCAAAAAATATGTTTTTACAAATTTTTATTATATAAACTCAAATAATTTTTAATTAATTAGTTGAAAAAAAATTAAGTAGATAAAAAATATAAATAAAAAATAAATTTGATTGTAAAAATACTACTAATTAAAATTACAAAACATATTTAATCATAAAAGTGTTGAAAAAAAATATTTAGAAATTGGAATTAAAAAAAGAAAAAGGAAAAAAAGGAGTTATTTTAAGATCTGCAAACAAACACCTCCAATAACTCTGTGTTGTGGGTCTCAAATGTTAATTAATTTACCGTGGACACACGCTTCATATCTCTTCTCTCACCCCTCCCCATTCTACTACAAAAGATAATATTATTTAAATCAAATTTATAATGTAATTTATTTTTGAGATCAAATTTATAATGTAAATTAGTATGCTCCATAACACCTTTTTATTTTATCTTTTTTTATCAAATGGATTAATGGTGGGTTGGTTATCTGAATGAATGGTCTTTAAATAGAATTTGTTATCCCCTCACCCAATTTATATTAAAAAAAAAATAATAACACATTTTTAATTTTTAACTAACAAAAAAATATGAAAAATTTCTTAATTTACAAAATGCTCTTTATTTTTATATAAAATTTTATACTATTATTTTTAATTTTTAATTTTAGGTAAATTTCATATCCATAACCAAATTTGGATCACATTTTATTTTAAACTCAAGAAAATAATAAATAAAAGTAAAATGTAACTCAAATTAAGTCATATAAATGAGCTTAAAAGGTTAATTACTTTTTTTTTTCTTTCCTGAAGAGTATATGATAAAATTGATGATGTTGAAAGCTAATAGAAATAGGAAAAGAAAACAATTTTATTGATAATAGTAGAGCAAGGCTCTAACATTAAGTTAGTTTGATATCAAACTAACTACTAAGCAGTTTTATCAGCTGCACGCTTGACCTCAAAATAAGTTGCTGGATTATTCTCAAATCCAACTCTTGAGATATATTCCTTTCCTTCACTCCTTGGAGCAACCATTAAACCAGTACTGTCGTTGGCATCGACACCGACACCGGCACCAAGACCTCGATTGCTAATTTTGCCTCCATTGGTGACACTAACTTGGCAACTCCGCTACTGCCGCTGCTACCATCTTTTCCAGCTCCCTCCATATGTAATTCAAAAGAAGATGAATATGTGATTTTTTTTGAAGAATGTGTAAAGATAAATATTGGTTTTGTTGTGAAGGAGATAAACATAAGATGGAGTATTTATAGATACAAAGAGAGAGGCTATGGTGATAAAGATAATAAAAGAGGGCAGGAACTGCACACTGCTTGAAAATTGGAATATTAATATGTATTGGAAGTTTAAAAAGGTTGAATTTAATTTTCATGGGAAAGAAAACCAATCGGTAATGGAAAATTCAATTGGGAAGCTGAGAGTTCCTATTCTATTGGATGTAGATGACCCAAACTCCACCCCTAATTGTTGTAATCTCAAAAAACAAAAGAATATGTGGCATAAGTTCTCCCTCTAAGCCATCCCTCATAAAGATCGAAATCACCAAGATTACACTTTAATGCTTTGCCTCACCATATACTCGTCGAAGCTCTTTGGAGCTCGATTAATACCGCCTGAACTTCTTTAGAGGGAGTTAATCATGATGAGGGCATTCTTATTATATGGTATTGTCTTTTCCTACACAACTTTGGATGTTACCAAAGGGAATTTCTCATTAACCAAATGCTAGCTTATAGCTTCAGGATCTCTCTGCCTGGTGGTGTACATGAGTCTATGGTCATGCCAAGCGTCGTAATAGACATCTTTTATGATATTAACTCTACAATATTAGTGACAATTGCTATCCTTGCTTTGGTTGTGGATGGCGACTTCAACATTTTTCTTTGGCAGAGTGAGCATGCATGAGTTTAATAGTTTCATCAGCCTAGATTTCCTTACTGAACCGCAATCCATTAGCACCATCTTCACTTGGTCCAACCTTAGATTCTCCCCCACTTTATCGTGCCTCGATTTCTTTTTCTTCCCAAATGGTTGGCTACATAAATTCGATGCGCACTCATCATTCCATAAAGCTAATTCGACGAAAACGAATTGAAGACCATAGCCCTTATTCATTAAAATTCAAAATTATATGATTCTCCTCTCTTGATTTTAATTCTCAAAGATGGGTGGGATAAAGTCATGGTTCAAGGCTATCTGAGTGGGCGATACACGTTATCAACTCACTACGAGCATTGAGGCCTGAAAGGCACGAGATGACTCATAGGACTCTAGAGGGTATTTAGGTCTTTTGCCATTGGCTATTAGACATCTCACATATGCGTATCCCTTGATAAAATCTTATGTCTTATATATTGTATTATTGATATGCTCTTGTAACTATATTCATGTTGTATCCCGAGCAGGAGATCTTTACTGAGTGTCAAAACTCACCAATTTCTATGTAGATTCTCTCCTAGGTACTTGGACCAGGATGATGACCAAGGGTGCTGACGTGACTATGGAAACCGTTGTATTAGAGTCTATGATATTATTCTAGCATGATTTTTTCCGACTCTACTAGAGCAATTTGGCTGGATTTGATGGATCGATTTCAGAAACGTAAATAGACCTCAATTTTTTCCCTTGAATCGAGCATTGACATCATTGAAGCAGAAACAAGACTCAGTGAAAACATATTTTTCTAGAGTCAAAGGATTGTGAGACGAATATGTCTCTAACCGTCCAAGTTGCACGTGTGGTTCATACACTTGTGATGGAAATCAAGCCATCGATGATAAGTTTGTCCAACTTGAGTATCTCATAAGCTTTCTAATGGAACTCCACGAGAGTTTTGCTCATTCTCGCTCTTAGATATTACTCATGGACCCTCCTCCACTGGTAAGTAAAGCATTTTCTTTGCTTGTCCAGGAAGAAGAACATAGGCATGACTATTTCTTAACAAATCATCAGAGGTTACTTTAGCCATCTCTAATTCTACTTAGGCTCGAAATTCAACATCCTACTTGAGGAATACTGGTAAAGGGTGGAGTCAAAGACCTTATTGCACCCACTGTTTGACCATTGGTCATATAAATGAGCGATGTTACAAATTACATGGTTATCCACCTATATATCATTAGGTGAATTCCTAACGTATGAACGTTCATCGTCACAATCTGATGATACTCCCAAATGCACTTAGGATTCCATTGCACAATGCTACCACTTGTTGAGTAAACTTCAAGCTCAACTTACTACCCAAAAAGGAAATGTCGAAGGTACCCGTTCTCATTTGGTAGGTCAAGTGCACTTCGAACACGATTGAGATGGATAAAGTTTCAGAATGACTCCACGTAATAAGTTTTTTTTTTCTTCCCTCCAATTTTTTTGTTAGATTCTTTTGCTCGTATGAAAGATCTTTTCTCCTACTCCAAGTTTGGACTGTCTAATCTATGTCGTCCAACTTGAGGAGACTATTAGATTTATTTAATTATTTAAGATCTTTAAAGTTGTTATATCTTGTTAGGGTTGTTATATCTTTTTATTTTAAAATTGAGGTTCTATTGTATAGATAATCCTCCACATAAGAGATGAAAATTCAGCCAAATATTTATTTTTATTTATTAGTTTTCATATGAAATGTGTGATATGAAAAATTTATAATCAAAATAAACAATTGAAAATTGTTCTTTATACATATCTTTTAAAAAGAAAGAAAAAGGTAAAATTAACCGACTAAAAGGTGCACCAGAATACACCAACAAGCTAAGTCGAGTAATTAACATGTTTCTTCGAATTAGAGCTCATAAATTCATACCTTCAATTTACCATTACTAATATTGTACTAAAAAGCATGCACCACTTATTTAAGTTTGGATGTCGTTTAGTAAAATTGAAAATATAAGATTAAATCCTATAAAAACAGGATTTTGGTCCTAATTTTGGGATGTAATTTCTATTTGGTCTTTTATCTTTCAAAATCAAATAATTTTATTTTTAACATTTAAAAATTGTTCAATTTTAGTTTATAAAAAATCAATAATAATCAATTTTTAGTTTCTAATAAATCAATAATGTTCAATTTTAATTCATAAAATAAAATAACATTAGTTACAATGTTGATTACGATAATATTAATGACTAGATTAATGTTTTTTTTTTTTTTTTTGAGATAAGATTAATGTTAAATTTCAAAATATTAATAAATTGTTGATTTTTATATTAATTTATAAAAGGGAAGTGAGTATAAATATAAACTCAAAAAATACATAATGACAAAAATTAAACATTATTGAAATGTTTGATTTTGAAATATATAGACCAAATTGACACTACACTTCAAACTAAGTATTTTTCCCAGAAATATAAGATTATTAAATTTTAAAAATGGACTTATAATTAAGAAGATTTTTTTTCTCTATAAATTTGCTGCTTCATCGATACAAAATATTTATGATTAAAAATGAGTAAAAGAGGTTACCTACAGAAATTCAACAGTCAACAGTGAAAACCAATTGGTTTTCTTTCCCATGAAAATTGACATGAACCTTTAAACTTCCAATTACAGTCGTAATTAAGAATTACACTGTTCAGTTTTTGATCTTTTATTATCATCACAAGCCTTTGCATCTATAAATACTCCATTCTGTGAGTATATTTCCTTCACAGCAAAAGCAACATTTATCTTTACACATTCTTCAGAGATCACAGTCATTTTCTTTTGAATTAATTAAAAATGGAGGGAGCCGGAAAGGGTAGTAGTGGTGGAGTTGCAAAGGCTGGTGATAGCAGCAAAAATGTCGGTGTCGGAGCCGGTGTTGATGTCGATCGAAAAGTAGCTGGAAACGGTTTGATGGTTGCACCAGGGAGTGAAGGAAAGGAATATATCTCACGAGTTGGATTTGAAAATAATCCAGCAGCTTATTTTGAGGACAAGCGTGTAGCTGATAAAAGTTCCAAGTAGTTAATTAGGTTTATTAACAAGCAAACTTATATGTAAGAGTTGCTCTATTATTATCAATAAAATTGTTCTCTTTTTCATATTCCATTTGAGTTTGAATGTATTGTTCTACCAGTGTGTGACAATATTGGGTAAATGTTATATCGATTATTGATATTAGAAACATTTTAGTTTGTGTTAATAAGTTGCATACTTGTAGTTCAATTTTGGAGTCGTTGGATTAAATTGTTGGGGCTAATATAATTATAACACCTTAAATTTCAAGTATAATTTTGTTGTTTTTTTAACTGTCAATGGTAAAAATTAAGTGTGAACATGGGTTGGGTTGGGTTGGGTTGAGGGTGTTTTCAACCTAACCCAAAATTTCGGGTTGGTCATTTTTTCAACTCAACCCAACTCAATTAAAGAGACAACCCAACTCAACCCAACCCAACCCTTATATTTTCGGGTTGGTCATCGTATCCAATAATAAATTATAAATATAAATATCGTTTTATTAAATTAGTTCTACATTATACATAAATAAAATATAATCTCCAATCAAGGTAATGAAATGAATATATATAAATATACAATCATGGTTCATATAAAAGATTCCAACTATAGAATATAAAACAAATAGATAATTAAAACAACAAAAATAGATGACATAATTTGACTTCCATAAAACAAATATATAATTAAAACCAACAAAATATTTTACATAATTTGACTATATATTTTATCATAATATATAAATTATAAAGATTTGAAAAAAAAATATGAGAAATAAAAAGTCTAACAATAATAATTAAATAAAACAAATATATACATATATAATTATGTTATAAGTAAAAAAATATATTTTTTTAAATTAAATAATAATTTCGGGTTGATCGGATTGGGTTGAGTTAATTTTAGGTCAACCCTTGACCCAACCCAACCCATAAACATTACATGATTTTGAACCCAACCCAACCCAACCCATAAACATTACATGATTTTGAACCCAACCCAACCCAACCCGTCAAATTGGGTTGGGTTGGTTCAGGTTATTCGGGTTTCGAGTTGTTTGAACACCCCTAGTAAAAATGAACGAAAGAATGAAGTTATACATACGATACTCTCTAGGAAGTGTACAGAGACTAGTCTTTTTTTTTTCTTTTTTCAAAAAGTATTATCATTAATGATAAATTATAAATTTGTTCTCTATAACTATTCATGAACATAAAGAGAATCTCGACTAAAGTAAGGAGAGAATAAGCCAAGTAATTACTTATATTAGGATTTAGGGTTATATTAGGGTTTAGGGTATCTATGTTTTATAAAACATAGATATAAATGGAGTAAGACTTATATTGATAAATTGTGAGAAAGGTTTTCAATTATCGTATCAACACAAATATGTAGTATATCAAATATCAAATTTCAAAGATCTCCTAACAAATACTAAATAATATCTAATATTCTAATGAATCCTATACAATATCTAATTATATCAAATGCTAAATCTAACTAAGAAGATGCTCAACTTCTTGTCTATAATGAAACCTTCTTTTCAAAACCACCTTATTCATTGGTACTTTTATTTACATCTTGGATTTAACCTCATATGTCTTGGGAGGTCTCGAGGTTGATTATATTTTATTGATATGTTAGATTGAAGGTAAGAATATATAGAATCTTAGCACGAGTTACACTCTCTAACTCATTACATTTGAAGGTAGTTTAACTCGTTTTAGTCTTGCATGCTCCTGCTTCCGTTGAGCGGGGCCCTATTGCAATCGCCAAAACAATATGGTGCTTCTCAAACTTTTTTTTTTGATGATCGAGAGTCAGAGACTCAGAATACTCGGGACATCATAGTCCAACCCTAACCTGCAGTACCATGATATTCGAGACACAATTGAGAGTGTACATAAATTAATGTTACAAGTGGGTCTCAAACTTGAGACTTCAAGGGGAGCATATCTTCAAGGCACAAGCCTTTGACCCAATCCCTTGGAGACAATGGTGGTCTGTCTTTTGCAAATGTAAGTTTGAAATATTTTGTAATTTTTGTTATGTGCCTTATTAAGACATATTTTGTGCACTTTTTTATAAATGTGTAAGCTCACCAAATGTGTGTAGCCAATGTGTGCATTATTTCTGAACCTGATATAATTATGCATCAAAAGATCATATCTATAGATATGGCCTATTGCCCTTACAAAATCTTAAAAGGATCATTCATGTGACCAAAGATACATACATAATCTCATAAGGCTTTTATAAAATAACAAATGTCACAAAATATGACAAAAACCCCCTCTCAATTATGGATTGAATAGCATGTAACAAGACATCTCAAACCTGACATGGCATTGCATTATAACAAATCTTTTCTTCCATGGGAAATCCTTTCAATTATTTTTACCACTAAGCCATTCAATCATAATAAAGAAAAAACAACACATTCAAACTTGAATAAGTTGATATCTCAGTTTAAATTGAGTCTACACAAGGTATATATATTTATAATAGAGTTGTCTTTTCTGTTTGAAAGGGTATATAAATTTTTAGGGGTATATAATAACATAGATGATGTGGAAAATAGGACAATATAAGTTATTTGATATAATAAACCTAAATAGTACTTGGCATTTTTATCAGCTGCATGCTTGCCTTCAAAATAATCTGATGGATTATTTTCAAATCCAATTCGTGAGATATATTCTTTCCCATCACTCCCCGGAGCAACCATTAAACCGGTGCTACCGGCACCGGTGCCAGCAGCGGAGGCGCAATTATGTCAGTTTTGCTTCCACTGCTGGCACCAGTCTTGGCAACTCCGCTACTGCTGCCACTACCACTACTACTACCCTTTCCTTCTCCCTCCATTTAGTAATTCAAAAGTAAATGATTGTGATTTTAGAAGAATGTTGAAAGATAAAATATTGAATTGCTGTGAAGGAAACAATTACCTAAGATGGAGTATTTAATTCTTAATTATGACTGTATCGGAAATTTAAGAGGTTTTTTTTTATACAACGATATTGAGAAAAGGGAACAAAGTTTAAGAGGTTGATTTCAAATTTCATCGGAATTAATTAAGAAAACCATAGTAATGGAAATTGCAAGAGTTGTTCAAGTCCTCTAATTCATTATCCTATATTGCCTGCATTTGTTGATTTCTTATTTTATTTTACTTTTATATGTTATTAAACTTTATGGCTGTTGACCGTTGAATTTCTTTAGGTTGAAAATTACCAGTAGGGTGATTTCGCTTCTCTTTTTATTGTTTTTATGTCAAACCGACAACCGAACCGATATCTTCGATTTTCTAAACATGGATCCGATCCAATGTCCAATAAAGTATAGACCCAATGGTTCAATTTTCAATTGGTTCGGTTCGGTTTTGGATCCGATCTAATGTCTAATATTTCTTAATATATCAAAAACAACATTTCTAACTAAAAAAACTTCCCCAATTTTCTTTAACAAATTTGGTCCTTGCATCTAATTTTCTTTCATAAAATTAATTTTAAATAGATAATGACAAAGTAATATGAAAAAGTAAAGTTTGAGAAAGTTACTTAGAAAATATATTGACATTTGAAGGATAAAAAACGTTAGGTTGATCTTCAAGACTTTAGAAAATCTTTTAAATAATGGAATAAATATGATTTTATATGATTTATTGACAATATATATATTTCGGTTTGGATCGGTTTTTATTGGTTTTTTAAAATGAAAATTGGAATCGATTCAATATTTTCGGTTTTTTCAAATTACAAACCGATATGTCCAATTTTGTGCTAAAAAATCGATCTGATCCATTGGATTGGATTGGTTCGGTTCAGTTTTTCGATTTTGCCTTGCACCCCTAGTTACGAGGACCAACTTTAAAGTTTTACTTTTTTCTTTTAATCATAAATATTTTGTATCGATGAAACAACAAATTTATTTAGGGTATGTTTGTATAGAGAGATATTTAGGAGAAGCGAAAGAATGGAGTGATTTGAAATTTGAATGTTATATTGCACAAAATCATGTTTAGATAAGTTAATTTGAATAGAAATTTGTGGAAAAACTGCAAATGAGACTATTGTAACCATGTTTGAAAAATTGTGTTTGGAAAAAATGTTGTTTTAAAGAGTTTGTAAAAAAACTTAAATTGTTTGGAAGAGTTGGTAGCGGAATTGAGGAAAGTTTTTTCTACCTTAAACAAGGTTATAATCCGAGGACCATCTCAATTGTAGTTGAACTAAAGAAAAAACTGGTGCACCTCGTGTTAATTTTTTCTAGTTTAAATAGGTGATATTGAAAGTTTAAAGTTTTTTTTTTTGATAAAGTTTAGAGTAATTTTAATATATTCAAAATTGTTCTTAAAGAACTATAATATATATATAAAAGGAAAAAAAAAAAAATCTTATTTGAAGCTTGAAGTATAAATTACATCACTTTTTCTAAGTTGTTTTCAACGTTGGTGAACTATTATTCTTGTAAAATTGAAAATATTAGATTAAATTTTACAAACGAATCGATACGAACTGAATGGATCATTGACGCAATGATTTCATTATTTGTCAATCAATTCGACACAAGCGTCACAGGTTCAATTCCAATAATCGATATTCATCCCTCCTCCTCCGATATGTACTCAAAAAAAAAAAAAAAAAAATTTATACCTATGTATTAAAAATGTAAAAAAATAAAGTAGGTTCTTGTAACTTGAACCTATCAAACAGAAACTCAACCGTCAAAAACAGTGGAGATCTATTGCATTTTCCATTACCGATTGGTTTTCTTTCCCATGAAAAATTGAAATCAACCTTTCAAACTTCCGAAACAGTCGTAGTAAAGAATTAATATTCCAATTTTCAAGCACTTCAGTTCCTCATTCATTAGCAAAACAGCATTCATCTTTTTTACCTTCTTCAGATTCAGAAATTACAGTCATCTTGTTTCGAATTAAAAATGGAGGGAACCGGAAAGGGTAGTAGTGGTGGAGTTGCAAAGGCTGGTGATAGCAGCAAAAATGTCGGTGTCGGAGCTGGAGCCAGTGTCGATGGAAAAGTATCCGGAAACGGTTTGATGGTTGCACCAGGGAGTGAAGGAAAGGAATATATCTCACGAGTTGGATTTGAGAATAATCCAGCAGCTTATTTTGAAGACAAGCGTGCAGCAGCTGATAAAACTCCCAAGTAGTAGTAGTTAATTAGGTTTATTATATAAAGCAAACTTATATGTAAGAGTTGCACTACTATTATTATCAATAAAATTGTCCTCTTTTCCTATTTAATAAGCCAAGGAATTTATTGGTTCGTACCTTTCCTAGCTATCCATTCCGTAAGATATCTCTCACAACATTTAAAATCCTTGCTTCTGTTCATACATCTGACTTGTTTACTTCACTTTTTTACCATATCCTTGCTTCTCCTATCTATACCCAAAGCCTGTAATCACACAACTAATCGATAATAAACTAAACCATCATGTAGTGTCCTATTGGTCAAGAAGGTCTTGGGAAGCTAAGGACCGATGAGTTGAATCGATGGTAACTATTTACTTTGAAATTAATTTCCCACCAGTTTTCTTCACATCCAAATGTATTAGTGTAAAGCCAAGTAAGAATGTCCTCAGACATTTGTCAAAGTGTGCATAAGCTGGCTTAGACAATTATGAATATAAAAAAAAAAAACTAAATAACAAAAAAGGATATCAAGAGTTCTTCGATATCCAGAGAGGAGATATGGCTGTTAAAGGAAATATCAAGCCATCGCAAAATAACCAACGGTCATTAGCTATTTGTAACTGCTCACCATTTCTTTTTTCTTCCTATTCACATCCTACTAGTTGACACATTAAAAAACAAGAGTTAATCACACAAAGCGACTGATAATTGATAGAGGGATTCTTCTACTTGTCTAAAAAGGCAAGAGTTGGGATATAGCATTAGTCAAGGAAGGCACCAGTTATGACTTACTTGTTGCTCCATGAGCACAAAGTCAGACAAAGATTATAATATTTTTGGTATTTTCCTTTCCAAATTAATTTGAAATGGAAGAGAGATAAGAATGTCATTAGTAGAAAGAAATTAGTAATGTTATAATGGTTTGTTATGGTATTGAGTTATATAAATAGAAAGAATGGAAATTGAGGAAGTTAGGCAATAGATTCAGGTTATTTAGGGCGAGAGTGAAGCCAAGATAAGGGGAGGATCTAAGAACCTCAAATTACATGATTTATCTCCTGCTTCCTTTACTTTTATATTTCGTTATCATTTTACTTTTTTTCGGGTTCCATCGAAGAATTTCTCCCTGATTATGCGGCTGGCAAAAATATTTAGCAAGGGTGAACTCCAGCTAGAAGAAGAGTTCAAACTCTTTGGACACAAAGGTTGTGACTAAAACCCAGGTTCAACCTACAACTGCGTTTGAGTAGTGTTTAAAGCTAGAAGACTTAACTACAAGCAAACACAAAAACCCCGAGAAAAGAACCAGAAATCTCTTCACCAACACATATCCTTTCAAAATCTAAACAAGTCAGTGAAACCTACCTTGAAAGAACTTAGTAGTCAAATAAATATGACAATTGGGCGAGGAAAACCATGGGTTAGAAACAAAAGATTAGAAGCAAGTACTTTAACCAGCCACGAGGACCAGTGCTGTGTTAACTTGTAACTATCCTCAATCAAATATTTTCTTTTCCTTGTTGACGTCTACAGAATCCCCTAATATTACTACAAAAGTTATTCTAGAAAGACGGGATTGAAACCTAGGGACCAAGATTTTCAAAACTAAACCTAGTGTCAAGGACTCAAGATCCACTTGTTGGGTGTACAAAGCACGGATTTTTATACAAGGCAAGGATTGTTAATTGAGCCTTCCAACACAAAGGACACGTACAAAAGATAGTTTAGTGACACTGGTTTATTATGGTATTGGATACCTAACAGCTTTTTGCCCCAATCCATCCAAAGGTGAGTCGCTCAATGATAAATGTGACATACATGATATATCCTTAAATATTCTTCAGAGGACCGTAATGTACCAAAACTCATCACAAAGAGTGAATCCACATCATAGTAAACTACCATGGGTAATCAAGTGGTCAAAAGGACATTAAGAAACTAGGAAGTTGTAGGTTCAATCCATGGTAGCCATCTACTTAGGAATTAATTTCCTATGAGTTTCCTTGACATCTAAATATTGTGGGTCGGACAGTATGTACCGTGAGAATAGTCGAGGTGTGCACAAGCTGATCCGGACACTCATGGATATAGTTTACTCAATATTCTTATAAGTATACTAACAATACCCAATTTTAGAGGGATCGACATCCAATTCAGATGGCATACAAGTATCAATTTATTTGATACAAGAAATTTCACAGGCAACTTGCAAATAGTAAATGATAAAAGAAAAACTATACAAAACACTAGCTCATTAGGAATTTCTTTCACGAAATTGAAAGGGAAATAAGCGCAACCATTTGGAAACAAATAAACAAAAAAATAACCTAAAATCAAATAACAACAGTTGTATTGAACAACAAAAAATTATACTTGACGACAGAGCAATGGAATTACTTAATTACATACTTATTAAACAAAACCAATAAAGATAAACAAAAAGAAATCATTTACATAAGATATTCAACAGAGCTAAATTATTAGAAAATCTGTATCATAACTCAACATTGGCAACTGAACTGAAACATAGGGGAAAGTTGTCAAATATGTCCAAAGAAAACACTAAAATAGAACTGATATTTTAGCTCCAAAAGAGCCAATAGGAACATTCAGTAAAAAACTTATTGAACAACCTTTCATAAATTCCATCATAGATCCGTAATCCCTTTTGAACAGAGAAATCAAAATCAAAGAACCGAAATAAAGAAAGCGAACAAGAACCACAAAATTCAATCAGATTCAGATGATCCAGAGCCAGACATGGCAAGATTCTCCATCTCAAGGCGCTCTAGGGCTTTCTGGTGAGCCCAAGTCTCGATCGTGAGATCAGGCTTGGCGTTAAGTCCAACGCCGAGAATGACGATAGTAAGAAAGCTAGTAATATAACAAGGAAGCTCCCAATCCTCCCATTTACGGGACTGACCTGGTGGAAGCGGCGTCCGATTGAAGAGATAGCCCTTGGGACGCTCCTCGTGGCCGGGACTGGTCCACCGGCTCGGCCCAGCGGCGGCACCCCCGCGAGTCCTGAGAGATGGGAGGAGGCGGTGGCGGAGCATATTTGAGGCGGTTGTGAACGGCGTTGGCGACGGCATTTTTGAGTTTTGATCTGTCGATTTCAGGGACTCTGCGAATGATCCAACGAGAGAGAGAGGTTTTCAATTCTGTTGAGACCTTGTTTATGGACAAACCAAAACGTCGTCGTTTTCCAAAGATCCATTTTCGTTTGGAAATTTTCTCGGTTTTTATTAATCTTGTTTATAAAAAACATTTACTATAAAAAATATAATTTAAAAAAAATCTATGAATAATAACTTTATAGTAAAAAACAAAAAGTTTAAAGGTGATTGGATTTAGGGGTTGGGAGAGTTGAAGAGAGGAAATTATCCAACTCTATATTTATTTTTTTGTATATAACAACCTCTCTCAATTCCTCCCAAACTCTTTCTCACATTCCATGAAACATATTTAATCTTATAAAACATTAAATCAAACTTTATTACAACAAAATTAATATAAAATAAAAAATTTTCTCTCTTAAACACCAATTTCCAAAAAAAAAATCCAAACATCTCTTTTCAAAATACAAATTAAAAAAAAAAAAAAAAAAAAATCTAACATCTCCTCTCCAAAACATCAATTCTCAAACAAATACTTCATCCTTTCAAATCACTCTACTTCCTCTCCATTTCCTCTTCCTCCTCCTCTCTTTTTCCAAACTCCAAAATCCAATCACCCCTTATGGGTTTGATGACTTTTATGAGTGGAATACATAGTTTTCCGTTAGTGTATATATAGTTTTCAATTAATGTCATAAACAATGTTCAATTAGTTTAATCAAGAGACGGTGAATGGGAATATTGAAATATGCAAAAAAAAAAAAAAAAAATCTTAAAATTATGAAAAAATGTTATAATTAAAATAAACAACAAAAAAGTTGCTACCTAAAATAAATTCACAAACATTTAATTAGTGTAAAATGAAAATTATCACGTACAACCTAGTAATCATAAAATTTTGATACGACCACTCCTACTTTTTGACCTAGCTCGTTTGACCTATCTTGTCTTTCATTCCTTTTCTTCTCTCTATTTGACAAAAAGAAAAATCTAAGCATGTTAAGACATGACCTAAACTTTTACGACAACTTATGTGCCTCAATTTAAACTACATTTTATTTTAGGGATTTTTCCCGAGTAGCAAAAAAAAGAACATCCGGGCATGCGTCACTGGGTGGCGTTGTGGCACTAAGGCTGATGAGACGGACAACGTCACGATCGCATAAGGGTGCGAGTGATCGAGCAACATAGGAGCGAAGTCGTGTGCTATTGCGACAAAATAGAGTGTGCGGCTGGCGCACAAAGGTATTGGAATAGACATTTTGATCGCATAAGAAAGGCATGTGCAATCGGTTGATCAAAGCGCGACTTCGCACTGGTGGGCGATCGATCGTGATCTTGCGATAGCTACTGAGCGGTGCTCGCAAGGCTGTGATCGTCAACCAACTGAACGAAACAGAATGGGGCGCACGCGAGAGAGACGGCACGACGGGGAGGCATGCGACCTTGTGGCTAGCACGGCGACAAAGAGGGGTTCTCGGCGTGGTTGTGGTGTGAGTCTCTAAGGTTGCTAACTTCTCTTGGCTTTTTCCTCTTTTCTTTCTAAGGTGTAGAATGGAAGCGTACAAGGAACCCTTAGTCTCAAACATCGACCTTTCTAAATTACAAACTGGCTTTGAAATTACATAATGGTCAACAACTCTTACTAATTATAGTTACGCCCCGTATGGATAAAATAACCAAAATATGTCTAAGACTAAAAACATCAAAGAACTCAATTGGAATAACCAAATAACAAGAAACTCATACTTGGAGGGATCATATAAAAAATATAAGATGTGACATAAAACCTTAATACTATGATATGAAAGAGGGATGCATAGCATTAATAAACTATAATCAACAAAAATAATAGTGGAATTTGTAGATGAAGGGGAGTTCTGTTTCGGGAGTGAAAGTTTCATGTCGAGTTTAGCTCTTCACTTTTTTGCTTTGGTGGAGTCTTGCTCTTTATTAACATCTATGTTTAAAGGTTTATTCCCCAAATCTAATCCAAAGTCGATCGTTATAAAGTTGACGATGTGTCAAAGGCCTTTTTTTTTTTTTAATGGATTCAATGGAATTATGTTGATTTCTCTCTTCAGACCTCCCCAAATCTAATGCTATTTTTTTAAGAGGAAGATTTGGGTTGAGCCTTGGCTGCACCCCTATCAAAATAGTCGCTAATGTGGCTCTTTGAGAGCCACAATTATTATTATTATTATTTTTTTGTCTTTTATAATACATTTTTGTTTATATATTTTTTTTGTGTGTGGCTCTTCAGGTGGGTGTAGCTATGGCTACACCCAAATCTTCCTAATTTTTTTAAAGTTTTTTCGATTGGTTAGTTTTCTGTCCAAGTTGAGGGGTTTGTGCTTGTTTTCATTATTGAGGTTTGTTCTCCCGATCAAGGTCTTCTTGTGAGGGTTGTCCTCGGCTATAGTTTTATAATCATGGGTTGTTTCAAAAAAGAAAAAATAGTAGTGAAATCGATATAAATATTTATGTATAATCAAGAGGTCGTGAATTCAAATAATTTATTGAATTCAAACAAGTGCATTAATAAATTGAAATTGTATTCATCAGAACTAATATAATATAATAAAAAACATAAAAGTTTGGTTTGTAACAATATTATTTAGAAATGAGCACACAGTATAAATATTTAAGAATACATCTCTTTAGATCAATTTTGACCACAATCAAAGAAACAATAACAAGCATAGACTGTTGGCTGAAGATCATAAACTTGAATGCATTGATATGAAACAACATGGTATTTCTCCCAACATTTCTTCCTACAGTCATAGAGTGTGCATCCACTTTTATACAACATGTCTTCACACCTTTGAGCAGCTATAGCTCTTTGAGGTGCCAAAATTAGAGCAGCTGGACAACAAAGACAACAAAAATTTGAACTGATCACTAACAATATATCTTATCATAGCAATTGATTTTAAGATTAAAATATCATTTATCTTATCTTTTGGATTTAAAATCAAATAGTATGTTGTCCATATTGAGACGCATAGGTGAGCATTATTTTATAGATCATGTCCGGGCATGACTTAAATATTCTTTTATAAAAAAATAGGTACATATTTCCAAAACTTAAAAAAATAGAAAAACTTATAAAGAGAAATTTTAGAAAAAATATAAAAATTATAAATATATTTATCAATTTATTTATTTATTGTAGAAACAAAACTCAAATTTTATTGAATATATATAATTGAATTTTTTTTTTTTTAATTTTTTTATGTATTCAATGGAAGGAATCTCAACTTTTTGGTTATTAATTTGTATGAAATGTCACCAAAACGACTACCTCATTTTGAATATGTAAACTAAACTTGAACATTGAAAAATGTATGAATATGAAGCGACAAACCTTAAAATACGAGACCAACACAATATATTTTAACCAAGATTTTGATGAAAAAAAAAATCAAGATATCAAGTATCTTTTGTTCAGCTTGAAAAAACATTGCCCAGAATTCATAGAAAAAAGATTTCTTTTATAAGAAAGTAGAATTGAATAAAAAATAAGCTACAAGTACAAATGAACAAAATTGAGATTAACAGTAATTTCCTTTTTTAAAGGACACTAAAATAGTAATTTAAGTTAATAAAGATTAACTTCATGTATGAAGCCAAGCATGATTAATATTTGATCTTGTAACTAATATGGCTATATAGAATATGATTAATTTGAGAGAAGAGAATAAGGAACCTGCAACCATGAGAGAAATAAAGATGATATGGGAGGAATAAATTAGCTTTTTCATATTTTGAAGCAAAATGTAAGTATGCTTTTGTTGAAATGAGTGAATAAAAATTGAGAGTTTAGGAAGTTTAAATATTATAAATTGCATAAGCTTCATGCATGAATCAGTTTTATCTCTTTACAGAAATAGAAAATATATTCTCAATTACACTAACTCGAGGCATAAATCAGTTTTTATTTGTGTAGACAAATAGTACAGATTTGTTATATTTCTAAATTAATTTGGATCAACGTTAGCATTATTGTTTTTATTATCGTATATATCTTTTCCTATTCATAATATGGAAATAGTTGAGAATTGGTGTATTATATAACTTTTCAAATATCACCTCCCTTCCCAAATCTGCTCATACTGTTTTCGAACAGTCTCTGTCAAGTTCGAGAAGGAAGAATCCGTTGCTCTTAGGCATCCCGTTGAATCCGCTTCGTAGGCGGGAAGGAAGGACCGACCTCGTCGAGAGATGAAATTCATACCTAGCAAGAAATAACATGCTTTTTGTTTGAAAAAAAATTCATTTTACCTCCCTCGCCTATAATAACTGCTCCTAAGATTGTTGGAATAAACTTAAATGTATTTTTGAAATATGGAATAATTAATTTAGGAATTAGTGGGTAGACAATTAAGGAATTAATGAATTGTCAATTTATGAGAGTAATTAAGGAATTAGTAGATTTTATTGTTTTAGCAATTAGTGGGAAATACTTATAGAAAGAACTTGGAGACCAAGTTTGTAATAGACTATAAATAGAGAATTTCTTAATTGTGAATTGTAGAGACAATCGTAGAGAAAAAGAAAGTGAAGAGAGGAAAAGTTGTGCAGACAGCTATAGAGAAAGTTTAATTGAGAAATAAAGGAAAGTGTTTTAGAGAAATTGTTGTATGCATTATCTCTCCAATCCCGAAGTGAAAAGCTTGCGCGATTGTTATTTGTGTTTATTGTTTATTGTTTTTCGAATCTAGATCTTACAAATTGGTATTAGAGCCGATGGCGAAAGTAACGGGTCAATTATCGCTGCCACGATTGACGAAGGCAAATTGTGAGAATTGGAACATTTAGATGAAAATGCTACTTGGATCTCATGATGCATGGGAAGTGGTCGAAGAAGGTTTCGTAGAATCATAGAATACCGCAGGTTATACGGTGGCTCAAACCAAAGCGTTGAAAAAGACGCGATTGAAGGATGAAACGACACTGTATATGCTGTTCCGAGCAGTGGATGAATCGGGCTTTGAGAAGATTACGAGTGCAACTACTCAAAAGAAGCGTGAGACACTTTAGAGAAAGTGTTCAAATGAGGCGACCGAGTGAACGAAGTGCGTCTCTAGAATCTTCTCAGCGAGTTGGAGAGCATAAAGATGAAGGGGTCAGAAAGCATATCTGACTACATCACGCGTGTGCAGACGGTGGTGAATCAACTCAATCGCAATGACGAAAAGCTAGCGGATGCGCGAGTTGTTGAAAAGATTTTGAGATCATCGACTGATAATTTTGAGAATGTGGTGTGCGCAATAGAGGAGTCAAAGGACCTTACGATGCTCACTGTTGACGAGCTTGTTGGTCCTTTTGAGGCACACGAGCAACACAAGAACAAGAAGAAAGAGGAAATGCTAGAGCAAGCACTTCAAACCAAGGCGTCGATGGAAGATGAAAATGTACTCTATTGTAAACATTTTCAGAGTAGTAGTCGCAGACGTGGAGGTCGTGGATATGGTCGCAGTAGTCAAAGCCACAGTTATGATGAGGAGAAGGAACATACGAGTCAAGAGAATTGGCACGAAAGAGGACTCAGTCCAGGAATAGGCGGTAGATAAAATTAGTCAAATATTGAATGCTACAAGTGTCACAAGTATGGTCACTATGTGAGTGATTGTTATTTCGACAAATGCTACAATTGCGGTGAAGAAGGACATTTTGCGAGAGATTTTCGTGCTGATAAAAGGGTTGAAGAAACAAGTAACTTAACGGTAGAAAACAATGCAAATGAAAGTGTTCTTTTGATAGCACATAAAGAAGGAAGCGACAACGATGAAACTGTGTGGTATCTCGACTTAGGGCAAACAACCATATGTGCAGACACGAGCATCTGTTCAAAGAGATGCAGAAAATTGAAGATGGTCATGTTTCATTTGGTGATGCATCAAAAGTAAAGGTAAAAGGCAAAGGTACAATTTTGTGTGTGCAGAAGGATGGCTTAACAGGGTCAATCCAGGATGTTTATTATGTACTCGATCTCAAAATAAATATTTTGAGTTTGGGGCAACTCACAGAGAAGGGTTATTCTATATTTTGAAAGACCGGTTGTTGCATTTGAGGGACAAGAAAGAGCATTTAATCGCTCGAGTAGAGATGGAAAGAAATCACATGTATAAATTGAGTTTGAGAAGCATACGAGAAAAGTGTTTGCGAGTAAATGAAGAAAGCAAATGGGACTGGAACAATTCGATGGAAGTCAGCATCGAAGTTAGAGAATTACCAGTCGTTGCATCAACGAGTATGCCAAGAGAGTCTGAAATAATTCAAGAAGTAGGAGAAGAACCGCAACAACCTAGAATGCGGAGTTTACAAGAATTGTACGGTGCAACAACTGAGGTACATCTTGTTTGTCTTTTAGTAGATGTAGAAGATATTAACTTTAAGGAAGTAGTGCGAGACAAGAAGTGGCGAACCGTAATGGATAAAAAGATTAATGCGATAGAGCGCAATGATACATGGAAGCTGATAGAATTGTCGAATGCAAGTCAACCGATTGGTGTAAAGTGAGAATTCAAAAAAAAGATGAATGCGCAAGAGAAGATAAAGTGGGACAAAGCGCGGCCTGTTGCAAAGGGTTACAAGCAGAAGTCAGGAATTAACTATGATGAAGTTTTTGCTTCCGTTGCGAGAACGGATCTCACATTAAGTGTTGTCATTGTTAATCAGTTCAAGGAGGAGCCGATTTATTCGCATTGAAAGGCGTTGAAACGAGCAAGGATCAAGTTACAGATATTTTTAAAGTCATTGTCGAAAGTATTGTTCGAGAAATTCAAGAAGATGATTGGCATGGCGGATGGCAGGAGCATTTAAGTTTATGGAGGAGTTTTGTTGGAATAAACTTAAATGTATTTTTGGAATATGGAATAATTAATTTAGGAATTAGTGGGTAGACAATTAAGGAATTAATGGATTGTCAATTTATGAGAGTAATTAAGGAATTAGTAGATTTTATTGTTTTAGCAATTAGTGGGAAATACTTATGGAAAGAACTTGGAGACCAAGTTTTTAATAGGCTATAAATAGAGAGTTTCTTCATTGTGAATTGTAGAGACAATCGTAGAGCAAAATTGAGTGAATAGAAGAAAAGTTGTGTAGAGAGTTTTAGAGAAATTGATCGGTGGAGACAGCTCGAATAATTAGATATAAATTTAGTCGAATAACGCACTTTAACGTATGATGTTTCAAGCATTCAACAGATAAACATGCAAGTATACGTGTTCGTTTGCAATCAAGTGATAAGTTTTACAAGTCATTCTCCACAGGGACTAACTTATCTAAATAAGTGTGGATCGAAAAGTCACGTACAGAAAAGTAAAGGAAAGGATGGTGGTAGACTATTTTTACTAAGTACAAAATTAAATAACATGCAAATGCAACAGAAATGCTAAAGACATTGATGAAATTAACCAAAATATGCACAATTTTATTAACTTCAAGAAACAGACAACCATTAACAAAATGCAACAAATGTTCAATGCAAGAGTACTAAAGTAAGAATGTTGTAAACAATAGATTCTACTTCAATGAGATGATAAGTTCGGGATAAGGTTGTTTTGAGTGTGATTAGCATGCATAAAGGGTAAGTTTATGGTGAGAAGCGAACTCTACACAACACGTGGTCAAATGCTCTCTTTCAAGATGCATTCATTCTCTTCGAGCTTGAGCTTTCGCCTCTAAACTCGAAGCTAAAAATAATGAAATGTACACTAGCGAGGGGACTATTTCTAACCTCCCTCTTTAACATGTAAAAGCTTTTAACATAAAACTAATGGACATGAATAGTAGTTCTCTAATCCCCCTCTCTTTCGAGATGAAATGAAAAGCAAACATGAACGGATGGTCAGTTGAAACATGCTTTTAATTAAAATGCCTACTATGTCTTAGTTCAACATCCCTCGTTCACCCAAGTTACATGCACCACACACTCTCCCCTCAACCCTCACCTATATGCGTTTAACTCATGCTCATAATGGAAAGAACACAAACAGAGTATAATGCCGAGAACATTTAACAATAGAATAAATAGAATAGAACAGATTGCTATCGACAATGAAACAGAAAAACTGCCAACAAAGTATGTATTAAGCAATGAAATCAAGTCTTACAAAACTAAAGCTATTGGAACAAAAAATAAAAAGAAAAAGGGAAGAAGCAAACTTAGGAAAATCTCCAAAGGGCGCCAAAATGGTCTCCAATGATGCTCCTTCAAGCTCTTTGTGAAAGCCCACTACTCTATTACAATAAAACTAGCTAACTCTTAGAATAAACTAAAGAAAACAAGAAGAAAAGTGGTCAGAAAGTTACTGGAATTTCAGAGAAGAAAGGGGAAGAGATGGCCAAAAGGAGGCTCCAACAAGAGGCTCAAAGGAGGTTAGAGTTTCTCTCTTTCAACACCCTATTTAAAGTTCTAACTCATATATGATCAATGGCCAAGATTAAAGGATGAAAAACACATATTTTCCTCTCAAAATAGGTCATTTTGACACGTGTTCGAGGGGTGCCAGCTCATTTAATGAGTTCCCCAACAATTTCCCCACGTGCAGAAATTCTGGAATTTTTTGCTTCTGGAAATCGAATGTTGCAGACATTTGCGCGCTTTAGACTGGCTTTTTTTTTCTTGAGCTTTCCTCCTCTGATTACGCTTTGTTCAAAGCTTCCAGCATTTTAAGATCCTGAAATATTTAACAACACTTAGGGAGAACAAAGATTCTTAAAATGCTATAGAAAATGCTTCAAACATTAGAATTTTCAGCACCAAAACCTCTTATCCTATATGCATTGTATTTTGAGAATAATTCTCTATCTTAAGGTGATTTTAGCTACCCAATTAAGATCATAATGCAAGATTCTAGATTAAAAACACCTTAGATTAGGGCTAAATAACTCTCTAATTGAGAGTTATCAGCAATAGTAAAGAATCGCGAAGATGAAAAATACATTATAGGAAGTTAAACAATCCACCAGATTTTGGCTATGTTACAGATAGTGCTCGATATTCGGTTTCGGTTGAGCTACGTGAGAAAGTTATCCAAGAAAGTAAATTTTGGCCTAGGAAGATCAGAAATCTTGATGAGGCATCACAAGCCCAATCAGAATCTGAAAAGGCCAAAGATAGAGACTGCTTGGTTTGTAATGAAGAGAATTTGAAAGAGTTTCTCCAATGAATGCAGAATTCACTTGACTCCTATCATATTGTCAAGGCTATGGGTTTTAATATGTTGAGATGCTCGTCCAACAACAAAGAAAATATCTGGTCGTGTAAAAGTTAAGTAGTGTAATGCCTCAACTATTTGGAGATCGATTAGACTTTCGACGGCAGAGCATTTTAAGGAATCGTCTTTATTCAACTTTGTTGTTACATGTGTGTAGCATGGTTTGGCATTGAGCATTTCAAAATGCTCTAATATAGTTCGAGCATAACGAGTTTGACTGATGAAAATCTCAATTGTTATGTGCTTAATCTCACGACCCAAGAAATATGTTAGGCATTCGAGATCTATCATTTCAAACTTGGTTTAAAGAACACCAACTTGATGATTAATGTATCCTTGATCATTGTCGGTAAGTATAATGTCATCAACGTATAATAACAGATATGTGATCAAAACAGCAATTTGACGAATGAATGATGAGGGACCAAAGGGAGATGGATTGAGCTCCTGTACCCATATGTTAGAAGTGAAGCAGGTGAACCCAAGCTCGTGGTTCTTGCTTTAATACGTATAAGGATTTTCGAAGTCTACAAACAGCCTTAGGAGATTTAGAATTCATGAAGTCTTACGGTTGACTTATGTACACCTTTTTAAGAAGATCTTCGTGAAGGAATTCATTATTGACATCTTGTTGTCGTAAGGGCCATTGAAACAAAGCGGCAAGTGCAAGAATTATTCGTATTATAGGCTTCTTGATGTTTGGACTAAAAGTCTCAAAGTAAACAATCCCAGCTTGTTGATCAAATCACAAGCGGCTAAGCGTATCTTGTAACACGCAATGTAGCCATTCGCATGATAGTTAAGCTTATATATATATATTTATAGCTAATTATATTCTTTTCTATAGGAGCCGATACAAGATCACAAGTATATTATGATACTAAAGCTTAATATTCATCAACCATTGCTTCTCTCCATTGATAAATTTTTTATGCTTGTGTTAATGAACTTAATTCAATGGGAATAGGTTCCTTTGTGACATTGAATACTTTTTTCTTGCTTATACTGACTTTTCCTCTAGTTTGCATAAGATGTGTTTTCTGAGTAGTGAAAATAGGATGTAGATCAGCTGCTACATGATCCATTGAGACGGAATTTGAATTAGACTCTGATTTTCAGGCATAATCTTAATTATAGGTACTAATTGATCCTGTTGAATGCCAGTAGTTACTTAATGGTCCAGTTGAAGTATAGGTGGAAAACTTCCCAAAGGAATAGAAATAGGACTGAATAGAAGTAGTCATAGGGATAGTGTCATCTAATGGTTGAATTGTTTCTGAAACATGATTTGAAACTGGTATATCAGTTGTTAAGATAGGTGCTTGACTTAGAAGAAAAGGAGGTATGATACCAAGGGTCCCAAAAAGGGAAAAATAGATTCATCAAAGATAACATGTCTTGATACACATAACCTTTTGTAAATTAGATCATAACAAAGATAGCCTTTATACATATCGGGGTAACCAAGAAACGCACATGGAACAATTCGATCTTATAATTTGTTAGCATTATAGGGTCTAAGTAGAGGATAATAACAACAACCAAACGTTTTTAGAGAAGTATAATTAGAAGGTGACTGATACAGAAGTTCAAAAGGTGTTTTATGGCCAATTAAGAGAGACGGAAGATGACTTATTAGATAAATCGCATTGAAAAGGTAAAATTCCATAAATTCAAAGGAACCTAAGATGAGAACAAAAAGAAAGAGAGGTTTCAATGATGTGTCTATGCTTCCTTTCTATGAGACCATTCTGTTCAAGTGTGTAGGGACAAGACTTCTGATGTAAGATTCCTTTATTTTTCAAGTGTGTATTTTTAATTTTCCTATGAAATTGATTTTATGTGAAATTAAGAAAAGTGAGGGTAGTTTGTGTCACAGGAAAAAAACCAAGTAAAATGTGTGTAATCGTCAACAATTGAAAGGTAAAATCTATGTCCATTGATAGAAACATGTGGAGAAGGTTCCCGTAAATAACTATGTATGAATTTAAAAGAAAAATTTGTAAAAGAAACTGAAATTGGAAATGGTTGTTTCAACATATTTCCTGCCAAACAATCCTTACAAAGTTCTTGTCCTATTTTAAAAGAGTTACCAAGCTGTCCTAAAACAGTATTCAATATAGGTTGACAAGGATGCCCAAGGCGATTATGCCAAGTATTTGCAGTTGTCTTCAATCTAGTATGTACTTGAACGACAGAGTTAGAGAAATTGCTTGAATCAATTGGATAAAGTCCATTCTTGCATTCTCCTTTGTGTAGAATACTATTTATTGTTTTCCCATGTATCTCAAAGTGTTGATCATCAAATAACATTCGACAAAGATTGTCTTTACAAAGTTAAGAAAAAAATGGTAAATTGTTTGATAAAGAAGGAACATGAAAAGAATTTTAAAGTTTAAAGAAGTGTAAAGGTGTTGAAAGCTTACATGAACCTTGATTTTTTATGGGAAGAGTTTTTCCATTACCCACCATAAGGTTGTCATCTCCACTATAAGAGGAAGAAAGTGAAAGATTACTAAAATTGGTTGTCAGATGCACATTACACGCTTCAAAAAGTCATACACATGAATCTTGATTTATATGAGCAAGATTTGTAGATTGATGCTGATTAGAAGTTGATGCTGCCATAACAGCAAGTTGGGCAGGTGGTGTTGACCTTGGTAGGAGTAGTTCATACGATAGAAACAATCAAGAGTATTATGCCCATACCGATTACATATCTAACAATGAGCTCAACTGGATTGGTAAGTAGATTTTTGGGTACTTAATATAGATGGTGAAGATGATGATGCAAAGTTAGATGGAGTTCCTTTAAAATTAGAGAGGAAACCTTGATTTGGATTATGCCTACCTCGTCTGCCTGATTGATGACCTCTTACTCTATACGATTCACGCCATTTGCCTCGTCCTGAATTACCAAGATTTTCTTTCATTTCCAAAGAGGTAAATCTCGTAGAGTTGTTACTATTTTGTTGAGTTTCAATGCCTCATATTCCTCTTTTTGTAAAAGAATTTGAAGCTCATCGAAAGTTAATGTTTGTTTGCGAGTCCTCAAGGTTTTCATAAACACATTATAGGCCGAGGGAAGTCCATTAATACAGTAGATTACAAAGTCTTCAGTGTCAATTGTTACAAATACAACAACAAGGCGGTGTGACATATTTTTAACGTGTTGAAGATACTGATCAATTGTCTTTGTAGCTTTCTTGGTGATACTTTGAAGTTCTATCTTGAGTCCAATAATATTCGTAACAGAAATGGAGGAGAAGTTTTGTTCCAACGTTTCTCAAACTTCTTTTAAAGTCTTGCATCGAAGAACATAAGATAGTGTTCTTTGAGTGAAAGTGGCGCTAAAAGTGATAATGGCTTGATCTTTTTCAAACCATGTGTCATATTCTGGATTATCAGTGGGCTTTCCATCAACTTCAATTTTCAGAGGAGGAGCAGAACAAGAATCGTCAATAAAATGGAACATTTTGTGTGCTCAAAGTAGTAGAGCAATTTGAAACTTCCATAATACATAATTCGAAGAATCTAGTCGAATGGATACTAGATTACATATGTTCGTCAATAAAAACAAGGACAAATTTGTCTGATGTCCAAAATCTACCATTGTTGAGGACAAGTGTTCAAGAAACATAAAGATATTGAAGATTTACAGAATCTTGAAGAAAAAACTCGATCACTCTGATAAGATTTCAGTCAGAGATGAATCAAATTTTTTAAGGAGAAGATTGAGTTTTCGTGAGAAGAAAAAAAAATTCAATGTTGTAGAGTGCTCTCATACCATAAATACTTGATAGTGGCGATGGTTTTATTCAATAAGAATACGATACATAATACATAAGCGAGAAGACCTATTTAAGGGGACAAATGGCTCAATGGGCCATAACTCAATACCATGGTTGTTCACGGTTTGGTTTGGACCAATTTTAGCCAAAACCAAACCAAGCTCGTCATTTTTGCCGTGGTAAAAACTGAAGAAACTGAATATTCTTTGGTTTTAGTTCAAAAATCGAACCAGATAACTTTGGTTTACTCGGTTTGGTTTCAATTTTAACTGAATTCTTAAAAAAAAAAAAAAAAAAAAAAAAAAAAACTAGTTGCAGGTTAAACTTGTTCTTGCCTTGAGCTGTGAGAAAGAAAGCAAATGAGAAAAGAAATGCGAAGGAAGGAAGATGAAGGACTTCTAAGGAAGAAAGAGAAAAGAAAGATAAAAATAAGGTGGGAAGAAATCATCTCTTACGAAGGACAAGGAAAAAAGAGAGAAAGTGATTTGAGAAGGAAGGTTGTAGAAGACAAGGAAAAAAATAAATAAAAATATGATTAGAAGAAATGTTGGTTCGTAAAGTGAAAATTTATTCGTAGAGTGAAAATTTGAAGTGTTTACGAAGTAAAGAAATATTAAAATTGATTTGACAATTGATAAGAAAAAGAAATGAAAAGATGGAAAGAAAGAGAAAAGTACATTGTTGGGAAGAGAAATATAAGGTAAGTTTCTTAATAAGCGTGTGTACTATTTGAGTTTAAAATGTAACTAGTTCGGTTCGGTTTCAATGGTTTTGAAAAAAGTAAACCATAAATCGAACAAAAAATATCAATTTCAATAATTTTGAACCAAAAAGTTATGTTATCTCAAAATAACCGAACCGAATCGGTTCGGTTCGATTCCTCATCTTTTCGGTTTTGTGAACACCCCTGCTCAATACAAGGCCCAATAACTTTAGAATATTAGTTATGTAAGGCTATTTACATTTATAATACCAAGTGAAACAAAAATGAGGCGAATAAACAAAGAAAATGCAGAAGGAGAATGGAAACACCACTAGTTTGTCCAAATTCGTCTATTTTTTCCTCCTAAACAACCTTATTTCGATGTCATTTGGTTTTTGTTTTGATGCTTCCACAAGTTTTTTTTTTTTTTTTTTTTGTTTAGGGTTCACCTATGGCATTTGGTTCTTTATTTTATCGAAGTTAATTAATAAGTTTACAAAGATTTTGACCTTTTTTTTCGTTAATTTTTGTAGAGATTTACTGAAAATTAAATTTGGGTAAAAATGGAAAAAAAATATTTATCTTTAAGATAAATTTGATGAAATTAAAACTCTTAGAGTTCAAATTGATAAAACGTGATAGATTTAATTGTTCACAAATATTTGATATAACCACATTTAAAATTGAGTGACTAATTACATCTTAATGCTAATAAACTTGAGTTATTTCTACTCATGTGTTGGCGTGTGTGGAGTCATAGAAATGGTTTGTTGGCTAAGCATCGAAAAATTGGTGATCTAAAATTTATATGGGATCCGAGTCATGATTGGGATTTTTGTAATCAATACTTCCAGGATTTTAAAGCGGCACTCTTGAATTTGACTTGCGAAGTGCTCCGAGACAGTCTAATCGATAGTTAGATGTGGGGTGAAAACCTCTTTGTGCCGAGAATGTCAAGATTAATACGAATGTGGCTGTGTGTAATCAAGATGGAAGGAGTGGTATTGGGGGAATTGTTCGAAATTCATCGGGGGAATTTATGTTTTCTTTTTGCAGGCTGATTGTTAGGGTGTTGGATGCAAAATCAGTCGAAGCTTTGGCTATTCGAGATGGCCTTGAGATGGGGTTAGAGCTTGGGTTTCGGCATGTGGAGGTTGAAACAATCAACGTGTTGCACTTCTTTTACAATCCCGATTTATGTGCATAACGGAGGTAGGGAGGATTGCTTAAGAGACGCTGACTGCGGAAACCTAGTTGCCTCGGTGCAATAAACTTACACTAGCGCAAGTATACGCAGTCTGCAGTAAGTAATAAGTAAATTATCGACCTCTATAGGGACTGTGATTTATCTAAGGTGATGTTTAGAATTGAACAGAAATAAATAAATGGTTATCTTGATTGATTACGTCAAATAGTATAAATGAAATAAGAACAGTTGTAAAACAGATCATGAGAGAATAAGGCTAAACCAGGATACTCATAGAAAGTACAAGCAATGCGTTGCAAAGAAACATGTCGTAAGAGGTAACTATCATACTAAGCCACTCAAACTTTCGCTTCATCGTCCGTTCGCATCAAGTCTGACTTCTGCCGCAACTTGATGTAATGATTAGCCGGCGCTACGTATACAGTAGTTACTCGTTTATTCCTAAACTCCGATTGAAAGTATTAAAGACTTAATACTAACCTCTTGAACATTCAAACTAGTCTTAGGTTATTTCCTCCTCCGATTTACAACCTATTAATGCGTGTGGATGGCTGGTCGACACTTACTGTTAATATTTGCTCTTATTTAATATGCTCTACTTACGCTCTTCCTATTCCTTCTTAACACATGCTAAGACTAACCATTTTTCCCTAGTGTTTCCTTAACAAAATTAGTTCATCATACAAACAAGAAATACAGATAACGACATGGAAAACATGCTGAAATAGTATTGCTTAAATGAAATGAGTCTAATAAGAAAACAGAGAAAAACAACAATGTAAAAACTCTCGATTTTCAAAAACTCTCCAACGTCTTTAAATCCTTTTACAGAGGTCTCCTTTTATAATCATCCTTCGAATCTTCCAAAATAGGCACAGATTGATCGACGCGATATCTTTCCTTGTATGAATTTTCTAATTATGTTTGTGTGTTTAAGGTAAGAATCTCGTGATTTCAGAAATTTGTCTCTCTAGTGTTTGGTTAGTCATAATCTTGCTTCCATTTGACTCTTTCCTTATTTCGTTTATGGCGCCTTGGCGTTTCTTCGAACTTTGCTCCACTCGTAATCATACGTCTTGATTCTCAACTCCACATCGCTCCGCGTCGCAAATTCCTGCAAAAATAGTTTATCAGCATAAGCTCTGCTAAATACGCGCTAAGTGTGCTAATTCTGCCATTTTTCGTGCTATAATTCATATCTCTCAATTTATTCCTCTAATGCATAAGCATTAGCTATTTTCACCTTTCTCATTATATTCACCTTTCTCGTATTGGAATTTAAATAATAGACTCAAACAATGATCTGAGATTATCTATAATTCTAACTCTATTTGAGAGTCATCAGATGCTAAACATAGCAGCTAGGGTGGTTTTTATCTCTTTTTCTTGGTGTGATCGACATGCAAACACTTTAGCACATTTTCTCTCTCGGATGGCGGCAGTGGAGGGTTTGGATCTTCAAACCATGGAAGATGCACAGGACGATCTACACAGCCAATTTATTAAGGAAAAGATTTTGGTAACTCGCTCGTGCGTGAGTGGAGTTGTTTAATTTGTTTGGTTGCTGTTTGCTTTAGAAAAAACTAAAAAAAAAAAACAAACCATTCAAATCTTTCACTTTTTTAAAAATTATTATTATTATTATCTTTCTTTCTACACCTTTTGAGATTCAAACTTGAGTCCAA
Organism: Sechiopsis laciniata; assembly: GCA_037833695.1. NCBI lineage: Eukaryota > Viridiplantae > Streptophyta > Magnoliopsida > Cucurbitales > Cucurbitaceae > Sechiopsis > Sechiopsis laciniata. Next base: position 12,957,806 of record JBBMKA010000026.1, on the reverse strand, counting down.
AGGATCAAACAAAAATTCAAGACATCCGTTTAACCTTCAAGCTTCAATGCTATTTGATTTAAATCTTTTACTCTCAATTATAATTGAACTAACAGTAACTAATATATACATCGGCGAAGGTATATAAATTTAAGGGTGGAGTGCCTGGTGGGGCTTTAGGACAACGCCTTCAAAACGTAGTCAAAATATATAATCGGGTTTATACCTTCGTATTGAGTTTTTATGTATTTTAAATCATATATTGTAGGGAAAATTGTACTGAATATGTTATTTTCAGAAAATAATTACAAATGTAAACAAATTTTAAAATATTTACATCTATAATCAATTCATATTATATTATAAATACTCATTAATACACTATTATGTATTAATAATACATTAATATAGTAGTTTAAGAAAGTAGTACCAATAACTATAATTACTATTTTTTTTAAGTGAGTATAATTATTTTCTAATTTTTTTTTTTAAGAATATATTATTTTCTAGATTTGACTAATATTCCAAGTTTCTTATATTGTATTGGGATTTTCTAAGGACTATATAAATTTTTTTAAAACCTTATCCCCATTTAATCACGTAATCAAATCACATGTTCTTTATTTCACGTTTCTTTAATTATTAATTATTTTTTTAATTATTCATTATAATTATGTTGTGTTGTAGATATCACATTGGAAGGGTGAAAATATCCCATCTTTTATAAGATTCATTGACTACTTCTATCATTATTTCTTGTGTTCGTTATGAGCCTCATGTGATGCAATATGTTATACTAATTTTCATCTAATTGAATCTTTTTTTTTTTTGAAGACACATCTAATTAAATCTTAGATTTGGTTAAATGTATCCTACAATTTCTATTATCCATTTGATTTCCTCCCATTTACAATCTAATTATATATATATATATAAACACTGCACAATCTAATAATTTGATATCATTATTATGTTATACACTCATATTTCGGAAAATATTTTTAAACGAAATTCTCTCTGTATATATATGAACAAATTTAGCATCCTTACTAAACGCTGTGCTTATTGTATTTTTGTTTTGATAAAACTGTGTTTATTGTTTTTTTTTTTTTTTTTTTTTGATAAAATGTTTATTGTATCTTAAATGTTATGTTTAACAAGTTCCATAAATTTAGTGCTCTAATCGATATAAAATTAAATTTTATGTGAGCACTACTATTTTGATTTTGTGTAGATTGAAAATTTAAAATGAGCAAAACCAAATATCGATAAGTTATTTATATTATCCAGAAACAATTTGAAATCACATTAAAACCTAAGAGGGAGAAAATAGGAGAAAAACAATTTCCTAATCCTTTTCCAAAACTTCCTTTTCTCCTTGGTTTATAAATATCCAAAACAACTCAAACTCCAAATTACAAATCCATCATCCACCATGCCTTCTTCTACGGTTAACAACGCTGACCACCAACCCGTTCTGCAACTCGAAGTGAGCTTAGCCCCGCGCACGGTCAACATAGTTTCAAACGGAACCGTGAACATCGTCATCCAAATCGGGAACATTTACCAGCGCACCATCAGGCCGCAATTCCCCGTCAGGTACCACTTGGAGCGGGAGCCGGCGGGGTTTAGGTTGGTTCGGGAAAATCCTACGCCCGCGGCAGCGGCCAGGTTTCGAATGGAGAAATTGGAAGAGAATGAAGAACAACAAGATTTGAAAAGTTGCAGTATATGTTTGGATGAAATAGATTGCAAAAAGTGTGAGTGTGTAAGGATAGTCTGCGGACATGTGTATCATAAATCATGCATCCTCAATTGGCTTAATAATTCCAATTCTTGTCCCATATGCAGAACCCCATTACCCTTAACAGGGTGATTGGATTTGGGAGGAGAGGCGGAGGAAGCGAAGAGCAAATAGAATGATTTGGAAGAAAAAGTACTTGTTTGGGAATTAATTTTATGAGATGTTCAAGGATTTTTTTTTTTTTTTTTTTTTATTGAAACAAATGTTTAGGGATTGATGTTTAGTGAGGAAATTTTTATTTTATATTAATTTTGTTTATAGTAATCATTTATATTTGTAATGTTTAATATATTTTTATTTTATATTATACACAGTTTAATGGTTAACATGTTTAGCAATTAAAAAATTACCATATACAAATAAATTTTATGAGTTTTTTTTTTTTATAGATTAACTCAATTTCATTATTTATGGGATATGGGATAAAATGATTATTTACAATTTGGTGTTGGATAATTTTTTTTTTTTTAATTATAATAACATCTTTTAATTTTGATCATTATTATTTAATATCAAATTTTTGTTATGTTTAACGACTTTCGTAAATTTAGAATACTTGATTTCAAACAATAATAATAATAATAAATTTTGAATACTTAAACATTTAATGCTATAAAATTAAATTTTATGCGAACTCTACTATTTTAATTTTTTGTAGATTGAAAATTTTAAATGAGCAAAACCAAATTCATGAGTTATTTATGTAATTATGTGTACGAGCAAATTAAAATTCATAATTATATTGTTTAATTTTTATTAATTATTAATAATTTAAAGAACAAAAAGAAAATGTAAAAATGGAAAATAGATAAACCAATAACAGAATTTGGGGTAAATGATAAGGATAGGTCTTATGAAAATGGGTTCGCCCGATTCTTTCCGTTGCCAGACGTTTTTTTTTTTTTTCTTCTTTTGAAGGTATTTTCTCTCTTTATTTCAATAATAAAATTAAAGGTAATAATTAATCAATCATTTCATTCTAAAATAAATCATTCCTTTCTTAAATAAAAAATATCTAAGTACTAAAAAAAAATAAAAATAAGAATAAATAAAAAATATATAAACTACTTAAAAATTATTTTGCATTAAAAAGTATTTTACCATATTTTTATAAAAAAATATCATTAAAACTCTAACCTAATAATAATTTGATTTGTATTCTTATATTAATATTATCATGGTAATGCCCATAAATTGTATTAAAATTGTAAAATTAGGAGGCATTTTCTTGTTAAATCTAATGAATTTTCTAACAAATTTAAATATTTTATTAAGTTAAATTGATATATGAAATTTATCTCAACCAAAATAGTTGTTTGCAATTTGGGGTTGGAGAATTTTTTTTATATTTATTTTAATTATAATAATTTCTTTTAGTTTTGATCATTATAACTTAATTTTTAATTTATAATCCAATTTTGATTATGTTTAACAAGTTTCATAAATTTAGAATATTTGATTCCAGAAAATAATGGCTAAATTATAAAACATACCTATGAACTACGAAATTTGTTCAAATATGACTCTAAACTTTGAAAAGTTAAAAAGATCCCTTAAACTTTAAAAACCGTTTCAAAAATTCTTTTGTCGTTAAGGTTTTGTTTCAAATATACCAACAAATTTAAAAATAAAAAAATAAAAAAATAAGTTTCAAAAATACCCACTACTACAAAACTGAGATATAATGATTAAAGAAAAGTATCACAAACATTTTAGATGATATTTTTCTGTGTATCACATATTGTCTATTCTCTTTATCAATATATTTTTTAAATAATACATTAAAGTTTTTTTTTTTAAATATCCTAAACATAAAATTATAAGAGAAAATTTTAAAATCCATAAAAATTTAAAATTAACGTGACTTTTTATATATAAAAAAATATCTAAAATATGGTAATAACAATTTGATTAAATAAGTTTTAGAAATTTAAAATTCATAATCATAATTATCCATGGTAACTCTTCAAAATAAAAAATAAAATGATTAACTTGTTTGGATGAATTTAAAAACTTAACTAACAAGGTGCGGATTAATTTTTACCTTAAATTATTCAAATACTTTACTTATCTCAAATGTTTGAATTTAATGTCAAGATGAAAATTAAACTCTCATAACAATTATAACAATTTTAGATTAGATATATTGTTTATCATTTTATCAAGATTAATGCTAGGAATTAAGAGTTTAATTGTAACTATATAATTATATGTTTAAATTTTCTAGTTTCTTCTTATTAATTTTTAGTATGACATTAAACTTAAAAATTTAAAGTAAACAGAAATATTAGGTAATTTGAATTCACATTCAACGACTATCTATGATGAAGACATCAAATAAATGTGAAAAGAATAATCACAAGAGAAGTATATTAATAAATTAATTTTAATTATACAACTAATAGTTGAGCTATTTTTTATTTTTATATATATTTTTTTTTTTGAAATCATAATAGTTTAGTTAATTAAGCCATTAATATTGACCTAAAACTAATTCATAGTTAGGAGGCTTCTAAAAAAAATCATAAATTAGGAATATAAAGGTAAAAAAAATTACAATTAAATGACTAATGTATTTGAAACATATCTTTAACATTTTTTATAAAAAAATAAATAAAATTAACAAAAAAGATATTTTTTAACATTTGTTTAGGCCAATGATATTTTTTTTATGATTAGGAAAAGGAGTTTAATTCGTATGTACCAGTGGCATGTTCCTAAATTATGACGTAGGATACATTGTAGGATTGGAGACACAAATTGGAGGTGTTCATCAGACAAAAAAAAAATTTTAACTTCTTTTTTAAGATTTAAGGGTTTTTTTTAAAAACTTTTTTAAGGTTAGAAAATAAAATTTTAACAGTTTCCATCTAAATTTAACAATAAGAGTATTTTTTACATGTTTAGTAAAGTTTAAGTGTATTTTTTAAAATTTTCAAAGTGAGGAGATATTGTTGATACAAACCTTATAGTTTAAGTGTATATTTGATAATTTAGCCAAAAATAATAATAATAAATTTAGAATATTATTTAAAAATTTAATGCTCTAATGGATATAAAATTAAATGTATGTGAACTCTACTATTTTGATTTTATGTAGATTGAAAATTTTAAATGAGCAAAACCAAATCAATAATTTATTTATGTAATTATGTGTACGGTAAATCAAAATTTATAATTATATAATATTAATCATTAATAATTAATAATTCAAAGGTAAAAATATATAAAAATAAGAAAAAAGAAAGTAAAATACGATAAACCAATAACAGAATTTGATAAATATTTTCGATTATTCAGAAACAATTTGAAATGACATTAAAACCTAAGACGGGAAAATAATGATTTCCTAATCCTTTTCCAAAATTTCCTTTCGTCCTTAGTTTATAAACATCCAAAACAACTCAAACTCCAATCTCCAAATTACATCCATCATCCACCATGCCTTCTTCTACAGTCAATGACGCTGACGACCAACTCGATCTGCAACTTGAAGTGAGGTTAATCCCACGTGTGGCCGGCGAAGATTCAAACCGAGCCGCGAACAGCTTGCACGTCATCGGCCTTCAAATCGAGAACCTTTGCCACTTCACCATCAGGCCGCTACTCCCCGTCATGTACCAAGAGCGGGAGCCCGGGGTATTCAAGTTGGTTCTCGAAAATCCTACGCCAGCGACCGCGTAAAGCTTTCAAATAGTAAAATTGGAAGAGAAGGAAGAACAACGAGATATAAAAAGTTGCACTATCTGTTTGGATTATAAAAAAATGTCTCTGTAAAAATCGTCTGCGGACATGAGTATCATAAACCATGCATCCTCGCCTGGCTTAACCATTCCAGTTTGAACCCCACAGCCCATAACAGTAGGGCTCCGACTGAAGTTACTGCTTCTTTTGCAAATTGCAACAATTCTCTTCCGGATTTTTATTCCTCTTTCTAGAATAGAAATTCTTTTGCTTTTTGCTTCTTATTTTTTATTTATTCTTAGTACAATAATTCTTTTGTTTTATTGACATAATTAATCATCTCAGGATATAAATGATAAGTTTAGCGTAGATTTAGCACATTAATTTGCTTTTTCCATTGCCTATCTTTTTTTTCTTTGAATTTGGGAGGTGACCACACTACAGTTTTCTCAAATAAACCAATCAAGATTACCAACGAGTCGCCAACTTATTCGATCTATATCTACCATCTAGTAATACAATTTATCTTGCAATTTTGTGATAACCAATATCTTGCAATTTAGTCCTCTAATACGTATTGCGAATTTATAATTCAAACTTTAAATATAGTTTTCTTTTAGGGAATTTGCTTTAGATTGCAACATTTTTGTTGCAGCTTTTTCTTGGAAATATTTAATTCTTAGCATAATTTTAGGTGACTATCTGTTGCCTTGATTGAAACCACTAGATTTATTTGTGCTAGGACTCCTCCAACTTTCTATTGCACAAATTTTTCTAAAAATTTGTTATTTATATATATATTTTTTAATTTTGTTGTTATTAAAAAAAACATTTCTTCTTTTTTGTTTAATACAAATTGGAGGAGGGGACCAACAAACCTTACATAGATAATCAACCACATCACCTATCCAAAAAAAACCTTTTTTTTGTGCTCAATAAAGTATAAAATATAGTTATGATATGAAATTGACAGTATTATAGAGAAAAATTACCTTTGAGGTTTTGGTTTTTTTAGGCTAATGAATTTTGGCGCAGTTATTTAACGGTTATTTTGTACTTAATGTACAAATTTTTATTTTATTGAAATTAATAAATTTATAAAGATTATGGCCATGTTCTTTTTAATAAATAAAATTACTGAGAGAATAAACAAAAAATAAATTGAAGTAGTCTGCAAAAACATATTCATGTTTAGGGTCAAATTGGATGAAATTAGAACAAAAGCTAGATTGATAAAACGTGACAAATTTAGGGTAAAATTTATTTTCCCCTAAATATTTGATCTATTTATTATATAGTATTGAACTTTTAAGTAATTAAAATTATTTTTAAAAAACAGTAGCTAACTTTCTGATTCTCTATTTTCATATCCAAAAGGCTACATAGATCACATTCAAATTACATCTAACGTTCATATTTTCTAGTTCCCTTCTTGAATCCATTCATAAAGTAAAATATTTGATATGATCATTGATATTAATGAGTATTATCACACACTTTTTTATAATATTGATATTAATATATATTTATAATATATAATATTAGTATAAATGATATAATATATAGTTTAAAATGTATTAATGATTATAAATGCAAAATAGTTTAAAATTTGCCTACATTTATAATTATATTAAAAGAAAAGTTCATCCAAACAATTAACTTTGAGATAGAAGTCTATGCTTTTTCTTTTTTTTTTATTGAACATTTTTAGGCTATAACTTATTGGTTATTGAATATATATTGATGTTGTTGAGCTACTGTTCTTGTTGGCGATAGAGGTGTATGCTAATCTAATGCCAAATTAACTTAAAATGTTCAATAAACTTTCCGATTTTAAAGATGTAGATTTCTGTAGTTTTATGGTTGACTCCTATACTTCCTTTTATATTGGTACTAGTGCATTTGCATTCACATAATTTTGATGAATCGAATGATAATTTCGTTTAATAAAGTGTAGACATGGGTACTATTAATTTTGAACTTAGCCCCCTATTACTCAGCATTCTTACCCATTCAATTTTAGACCTACACTTCTTACCAGTTTTAGTTTTTGAACTTTTAAATTTGTTTCATTCTGGTTCATAGACTTTCAAAACTATTTAATTTTGGTCTCTAAACTTTTAAATGTTTAATTTGATTCCCTATACTTTCAAAATAAATTAAATTTAGTGTTTATTTGGTTATTTTATTCTTAAAAAATTATCATATTATTTCTATATGAATTTTAAAAATATGTCCACATTTTTTTTTTACTTATATTAAAATTATTAACACTGTTGAACCAATATCAATAAATATTAATTTTAAATTTAATATAAAAACTAAAACCTTTTATGAATTTTAGGGACTAAATTTGAACAAAATTGAAAGATCACATACTAAAATTATACTTTTGGAAGTTTAGAAACTAAAATTAAAAGAAGAAAGGATATATTGATATGACATGCTAAAAATGTAAAAAGAGAATAATGAAAACATGTCAATTTCTCCCCTAAGTTTAGAGATCAAAATAGAACAAACTTAAAAGTTTAAAAACTAACATTGAACTTTTGAAAGTTTAGGGATCAAAATGAAACAAAACTAAAAAACTAGGAATCAAAATGTATTTTAACCATCAACAAAAGTGTTAAGAGTTATTTTTTTTTTTTTTTTTTTAGTACAAGTTTGGAGAGAGAGACCACAAACTCTACAAAAGAGATATATTACTGACCTCAAATAAATGAAAGTCAAATACTAAATTTTGGGATCAAACCCGTGACCATGATATTGAACTGGATAACAACCAAACAATGAAATTATCAGGTCATCGTTCCTTTCGATAAGTGTTAGAGTTTTTTTTTTTAGTACAAATTCAGAGAAAATGGACCAACAAACCCTACATCAAGGACACTCTCAAATAATATGAGGGTCAAATACTGATTTCTGAATTTAAACTTGTGACCATAAAATTGAAATTGATTAATATCACACAAGATAACTAATTGCACTACTAGCTGATTTAGTAAGTGTTAGAGTTATTTGATTGGTGTAAATGTGGACAAAAATTTCGATCTGTTATGTGGATATATTTACTCTATGATTGTATTTAAAGTGGGAACTAGAAAATATCAACGTGGTAGGATGTAATTTGAATGTGATCTATGTAGCATTTGGATGTGAAAATAGAAAATCATTAAATTAGTTTTTTTTTTTTTTGTTAATTCTCCCACTAATTTTCATAATCTTTATAAATTCATTAAAAAAAAAAATTGGACAAAAACAAGCACAAATTAACCTTTAAATAACTTTGCCAAAATTCATTAACCTAAAAAAACAAAACCTCAAACGACATTTTTCTCTATTATATTATCAATTTCATTTATATCATACCTATATTTTATAATTTATTGAACACATAAAAGAAAACTTAGTTTAATGTTAAAGAATCAAAATTAGAAGAAATTTAAAATTTAGAGGATTAAAAGGCAAGATATTGATTATCACAAAATTGCAAGATATTTTGTTTTTTTTTTTTTTTTTTTTTTTTGAAAGGATGCAAGATATTTTGTACTAGTAGGCAATAGGAATGGAAAAGCAAATTAAAGTCCTAAATATAATGTAAAGTTAATATTCACATCCTGAGATTATTATCTCAATAAAAAAAAGGAAAAAAAAAACAAAAAAAGCCACAGAAAAATAAAATATTAGTTGGAGCCCTCCTTAAAGGGCAGTGGGGTTCTACACATGGGGCAAGAATTGGAATGGTTAAGCCAGGCAAGGATGCATGGATTATGATACACATGTCCGCAGACGATCGTTACACACTCGCACTTTTTGCAATCTATTTCATCCAAACATATACTGCAACTTCTCAAATCTTGTTGTTCTTCCTTCTCTTCCAATTTCTCCATTCGAAACCTCTCCGTTACCGGCGTAGGGCTCATTCGAACCCTCTCGGTTGTCGGTGTAGTGTTTCCCCGAACCAACCTGAAGTCCGCTTGCACTTGCTCAAGGTGCCTGGTGAGGAGTGACATCCTGGAGTTGAGGTGGTTAATGTCCTCAAGTTGGAGGCTAAGGTGCAAGTTCTCGACTCGGATTGACATCAAGCGCAGTTCGAGTTCCCGAATGTCGTCAGTGTCGTCAACTGAGTTGTTTTGGATGTTTATTATAAACCAACGAGAAAAGGAAATTTTTGGAAAAGGATTAGGAAACAGTTATTTTACACATCTTAGGTTTTAATGTGATTTCAAATTGTTTTTTGATAATCCAAAGTATTTAACTAATTTTTTTATTGGTATATCGTATTTTTCATTTTCATTTTCTTTTAATTACTAATTATTAATTTTTATTTAGTCGTACACTTAATTAAATAAACAATTTATTAATTTGGTTTTGCTCATTTAAAATTTTCATTCTACACAAAATCAAAATAGTAGTGTGTTAGGAAATAAAATATCATTAAGATATTCTAGTCAAGAATAAAATATTATTAAAATATTTTCTATAATTTATTAATATATATTTATTAGATATTTGATAAGATATATTAGGAGATCTTTTGAAATTTTATGATGGTGGAAAATTAATGAAAAACAAGAAGATTTTGAATGTTCTAACAATTTATCAGTGTTCACATAAAATTTAAATTTATATGCTATCAAGCACAATATGAATTGAATGGGTCGGTGTTAATCTATTTCAATTACACAGTTTGTGGGTTCTCTTCCTCCAATTTGTACTAAAAAAGGCATAGTTGCTCAGCCCATTAATGTACACCTAATGACGAAGTTTTCGGTTTGAATCCCACAACCTCAATTGCTTAATTCTAAAAATTATATATTCAAATTTATATCTATTAGAGCACTAAAATTTTAAATATTCTAAATTTATTATCATTATTTTTCGGAAATCTAATATTCTAAATTATGAAACTTGTTAAACACAACATTTAAGATACAATAAACACACAAACTCAATTGAGTCAGGATGCTAAATTTGTTCAAAAATGAAAATAGGATAAACCAATAACAAAATTAGTTAAATACTTTGGATTATCAAGAAACAATTTGAAACCACATTAAAACCTAAGAGGTGAAAATAACGGTTTCCTAATCCTTTTCCAAAATGTCCTTTTCTCCTTGGTTTATAAACATCCAAAACAACTCAAACTCCAATCCCCAAATTACAATCCATCATTCACCATGTCTTCTTCTGCAGTTAACAACACTGACTACCAACTCCTTGTGGCGGGTGGAGATTCAAACCTAGTCGAGTACTTGTTCATTATCGACCTTCAAATCGGGAACGTTTACCACCTCACCTTCACGCCCCCACTCCCCATCATGTAACTGGAGCGGGTGCCGGGGTTCAGGTTGGTTCTCGAAAACCCTACGTCGGCGACGGAAAGATTTCGTATGAACCCTACACTGGCGACCGAAAGGTTTCAAATGGAAAAATTGGAAGAGAATGAAGAATATGTAGATTTGAAAAATTGCAGTATCTATTTAGATGAAATCGATTGCATAACCCCACTGCCCTTAGACTGATATTACTTATTTTTCTCCGGGTTCTTTTCCAAATTCCAACTCTTCAATTTTTTTTTTTTTTGGGTTAGAACAATAATTCTTTTGTTTTATTAAGATAATAATCTTAGGATGCAAACAATAACTTCAGCTTAGAATTAGGACTTTAATTTACTTTTCCATGCCGGTCGTCTACTAGTACAAAATATCTTCCAATTTTGTGAAAATCAATATGTTGCAATTTTAATCCTCTAATTAGTATTGCCAATTTTTTTTTTTTTTTTTTTTTAGTATAAGTTGGGGAAGAGGGATTACAAATACCGATTTCAGGATCAAACCCGTGACCGTGAAGTGGAAATGGATTAACAACAAACCAGATAACCAATCGCACTACCGACCCATTCGGTACCAATTTTAAATTCAAACTTTAAATATCTTCGAATTTTTATTCTTTCTCTAATTATAACTAGTTCTAAATATCATTTTTAGGTGACAATTTTAGTTGTCTATTTGAATTATAGCACTTTTTTATAAATATTTCATTCATAATTTTTTTTTGTATATTTGAATTCTACCCTTATCGTTTATTGATCGAAGACTATCTACTACATTAATTGAAGATTATCTGAGGCAATGATAGATGAATGTGACATTAATTAAAGAGTATATATATGGACCGATTGAATTCATCAGGCAGACTTTTTCGTCTTTTTACTAAGTTTGTTCCAATTTTGTGTACAAATTTCTTCAGAAAAGTTGGTAATCATATAATTTTTTTTGGTTCTTTTATTATGGATGAAAAAAATGTAACTAAGACCTAATTGATAAGTATTTGATTTTTTGTTATGATTTATGAAATTTGATTAAGATTAAACTTCTTTTAAGGAAGATGAAATCATATGTAGAGGATTTAAATAACTATAAGGTTAAATTTTAAATATTAAAAACGAAATAATTTTCAAACGAAAACCTAAGACCCGTTTGATAATCATTTTGTTTTTAGTTTTTAGTTTTTAAAATTTAAGCCTAAAACAACTATCTTACCATATATTTTTTCTTACTTAGATATCTATATCTTAACTATACATCTTAACTATATTTCTACAAACCAAACCAAAATTTGAAAACAAAAAAAAAGTAGTTCCCAAAATTTTGTTTTTGTTTTTAAAATTTAGTTAACATTCACTTACTTTCTTGAGGTAAGATGAATACATTATAAAAAAAATAGAACATATTGTAAGAAATTTGAATAAAACTAAGCTTAAATTTAAAAAATCAAAATCAAAAAATCAAAATGATTATCAAACTTTGTTTTCACATTCAAATGTTCATATTTTCCCGTTTCCCACCAGATAACATATCCACATTTTTGTCAACATTTGCACAAATTAAATAACTCTGGCATCAATACTTTGGTCCATTCGAGATATATACATAGAACTGATAAAATTGACTCTTTTTTTTAACTTGAACTACCGACAAAAAATACTAGAAATTAGCAGAAAAGTTAATATTTAAAAAACTATGCAAATAGAGAATTAAAACAAATCACATATGTCAAATAATTAAGCAATGGTCAACAAGTGCAATACTTAACGACATCAATGTACACCTACGAACCAAGAGGTCATAGGTTCGATCTTCCACCCTACAGTTAAACTAAAAAAAAAAAACTAATTGAACAATGCACCTACTACAATACTAAGAAAACTCACTCTACAATCACATCGATTTTAACCGGAAAACAGATGCTTCATACATGTATTCCTCGGGTCAAAGACAACAAGATTGCTACTGATGCCTACTAGGAGGAAAACCTGTATGAATGTGTTAGAAGTTGCTGAGTCCAAATTCATTTGCTTAATCTAAATTCCCTTACAAACATCAACCAGACACACTATAGAACCCGTAATACAAACTTTGGATAAGAGAATTGCGATCGATCAAAATAAATGTACGAGGTCGTCTTCTTCGGATAAAGCGTTGAAAGCGGACAAAGTAAGCCTGCATTGCATGTTAATTCAATGTGTAAGAATGCGAGTAATAGGGGCGAAGTTCAAAATGAATAGTACCCATGTTTGCACCTTATTAGACGAAATGAATACTCGATACATAATGAAGAAAATTATGTGGATGCAAATGCATAAGTACCAGTATTTCAAGAAGCATAGGAGTCAACAATAAAACTAAACAAATCCACAACTTCAAAATCGAGAAGTTTATTGAACATTCTAATTTAATTTGGTATTAGATTAGCATGGGTTTGTGCTTCAAAATCAATGGGCAGCGGAGTAGCTTACCATTTTTATAAAAATTGTGAGATCTCATTTTTCCAATATAACATCCTCAGCATGCCTTCTCAAGATGATGCTTCTTTAAATCTTGGATCGGATTCAATTTCATTATTGTTGAATCGAATACTCATTTGAGTTTAATAGACTTCGAACCATATTAGATTAGTACGAGGTTTCATCTCGAAATTCATTGACAATGAAGAAGTAATTCACCTTTCTTATAAAGGTTAATGACTCACTTTTCAATGTGGGATCCTCAACCATTGAGACCAAAAAAAAGGCTAGAAAGAAGAATGATTTGGAACAGAACAGAGTCCAAAATCTTGGAATGATGTTGTTAATTGATATAATTAAATCGCAATCCACCGGCTTAAGCTTTTGGGTTTAATGGTAATTTAACATAATTCAAAATGGTATAGAGGAAAAAGGGAGGTCCTAAGTTCCTGCTGAGTCGTTTTCATCCCCAATTAATATTTATTTTTATTTAATGGCATTCTCAAAATCTTCAAGTCCACAAGTGAGGACTGTTAGTTAATATAACTAAATTTACCACATCCCACCAATTTAAGCTTTTGGGTTAATAAGTGATTTAACATAATTCAACATATGCATTATTGATGCATTATTAAAAAAATATTGGCGTCAACACAAAAGAGACGTAAAAGTATAGAGCTTCCCAAAAAGACAAACAATCTCAAAACTAGAGCAACAACATTATCTGTTGCAATGAATAAAGAAGTTGACTGTTTTCATGGAATCATAGATGTATTTCAAAACAGAGAATGGATTCAACTTCAAGCTAGATGGATAAATAAATACTCTAGAACTCGAAAACAGTGGAGCTAATGTCTATAGACTCAGGTGCAGTGTCAAAAACAGATATCATTCCCTATTATTCTATACAGAAAACAGCAAGGAAAACTTCAATCAGAAATATCCAACCTGAAAAATGAGACAATAAAAAATGCAGACTAACCTGAAGATTACTATGAGGAACAGAGACATGTAGTAGATAAGCTTGCCAAAACGAAAATACTTCTCGCGTTTTAGAGCTCTAAACACCTCAGTAACATCAATAAGGTGCTCCCTCTTCAAGAACCTGGGGCATTGTAACAGGATAAAACGTCATAAGCACACAAACTTGAAAGCAACTATCAGTCTAACTATTCGAATAGATTTTATTTTATTTATTTTTCTTTTTTCTTTTTATCTTTTTCCTGTTAACCAACTTAACATTTCAAAGTTTTAGTTTTGCTCTTAAAAGGAACAGCAGTAGATGGCTATGATCGCCAAAGAGTCCCAATTAGGTTTGCTAATTGAAAAAGTCATTATATGGTCTAAAGAAAGTACCTCGTGCGTGGTTAGAATGTTTTACAACTCATTTGTTGACCTTAGATTTCATTGCCTCGCAAGTTGATCCCTCTCTCTTCTTCAGACATACGCCAAAGAGCTCTACCTTTATATATGTAGATGATATTATCATCTCAGGGAGTAATATTGGTTTATGTTGATGAATTTATTCGAGAACTTCAAACAGAATTCAAAATGACTGTTGGTGAGCTTAAATACTTCTTAGGACTAGAGATGACTATTGCGCTAATGGCTTGTTGTGATGCAGATTGGGCAGGAGATCCTATTGATAGATGTTCAACTACTGGTTTTATAATATATTTAGGCACAAATCCAATCTCTTGGAGTGCAAAAGAAACAACCGATTGTTGCACGGTCTATAAGTAAATAAGGCTGAATATCGAGCCCTAGCCTCAACAACTATGGAGATGCATTTGGATTCTTTAGTTATTGCAAGACTTTCAAAACCCCATTATGCAAGTACCGATATTATGGTGTGATAATGTGTCCACAATCTCACTTGCAAACAACCCTTTGTTCCATGCTCGTACGAAACACATAAAAATTGCTATCACGGGAGAAAACTATTCGGAAAGATATTCAGATCAATTTCAGCTATGGTGTTGACCAACTTGGAGACTTCTTCATCAAAGGGCTTAGTCAAACTCGCTTTCTTCTTCTTCGTAGCAAATTAAAGCTCCATGTACCCTTAGTTTAAGGGGACATATCAGAAGTAACCGTTTGTTTAAGTATTTTGTTAGAGGGGTTGTTCCTCCATTAGTTTATTAGTTTGTATTGTTAATTGTGAAGTTTCATGAAAACTATGGTCTATAAACAGCTTTCACACCCTCATTGTACTCATCTTGAGAATATCAACAACACCGTACCTTGAGAATATTAACAGGAAGCAACTCTCAGTCTAACTAGTGGAATATAATTTTTTTTTCTTTTTTTTTTTTCTTTTTATCTTTTTCCTGTTAACCAACTTACATTACAAAGTTTTAGTTTTGATCTTAAAAGGGACAGCAGCTGATGGCTATCCATCACCAAAAATCTATTAGACTTATTACTGGATATAGGGTTCAAACAATAAGTTGGTATACTTAGGTTGACGAAGGTCCCAGGTAATGGAATTAAATTACAGTATGTTACTAGAATAGCAACATGGATAAGCTTAGTTTATTATTAAAATTGTTAATAATAAACTAACCATCATGGAGTGGCTCAATTGGTCAAAGAGGGTCTTGGAGTGCTTAAAGTGATAGGTTCAATCCATAGTAGTCACCTACCTAAGAATTAATTTCCTATGGGTTTCCTTGACATTCAAATGTTGTAGGGTTAAGCAGTATGTCCCATGACATTAGTTGAGGTGCATGCAAGCTGGCCCGGACAGTCACGGATATTAAAAAAAAAAAACTAAACTTTCATTCAGAAAAGAACAAAAGAACAAGAAGGCATACAAAAGAAAAAGACCGCAAGACGGATATAACCTACAAAAATGGCATCAAGTCAAGTAAAATAACTCCTAAAGAATAATTATAAAAACAAAAGAAAAAGGGAAATAAGTGATCCCACGATCATCCCTCTACCGTCTCTCGATCTAACGAGCAAAAGACCAAACTCTTCAAAAAATAAGGTCTACGCCTTAAAGGCCATCTCACAGCGCCAAAGAACATCAAAGAGTTCATTTTCTTTAGAATGAATCAAACTTTCATTGCCAAAACAAATGAAAGAATAATACAAGTGGCATACAAAAAACCATCATGGAGTGACCGGTCTTAACTAACTAAGAGGTGATAGGTGCAATCCATGGTGGTCACCCACCTAAGATTTGATTTCCTTGACATCCAAACGTTGTAGGGTGCAGCGATGTGTCTCGTGATAATAGTCGAAGTACGCGTAAGCTGATCCAGGCAGTCACGCATATAAAAAAAGGGGGGAGATCGCCTATAAAAAGGGGCTTCAACCTAGTAAAGTTACTCTTAGAGGGTAATTACAAAAATATCTAGTAACTACGTGATACGATTGGGGCCTTAGCATTATTAAGGAATAATATAGGGGTATTTTAGCAATTACTTGGAGAGTAAGTTGCAATTACTTGG
>JBBMKA010000026.1:12925518-12940992 GCA_037833695.1 Sechiopsis laciniata | reverse complement strand
TTGATTCAGCATGTAGTTGGACATGGAGTCCATAGGAAGCTTTGCACTTTATGTTTTGGAACTGTTTTAGAATGTTGCTTTTAAATTTTGGCCAGGACCTTATTTATTTTAATGAAATGTTTTGAATTATGCACCTTCATGTTTTGTATGTTATCACTTTAACTGGTTTTACTTCCATGCATGCTGAGTAAGTCCTAGGTTTAGGACCACTTTTTGGGTCGGGTCCTTACAGACTTCCTAAAATTACAAGATTAAAAATGACTTAAAAAGAAAAATGCATAAATAGAAAAACTACCTAATCTAAAACAATGAATATTTTACACAAAGTTAGAAATACTGGATATTTGTATTCCAGGAATGCTACTGAGCAGATCTGGGTGGAACCTTTGCGCTAATTCCGTCCGGCATAGTTCATCCGTGCTTAGGCCATTTAAAAAATTTTAGGACGAAGCCATCTTTGATCGCCTTTTCTTACCTTTCTTCGCCATGCGCCTTGATGCGTAGACTTCCTACCAACCCAAGTGTTGATAAGGTGCAGAGTTCTGTGCTGAAGCTCATTTGAATTGCCTAAGTGTCGCTTTCTCGATGAATCAATTCCTGCGATGTGTGTGCTTCTGGGAACAAGAAAATCTCAGGTATCATTGGTGGCCTGTGATCTTCACGCTATAACTATTTTCCTACTGAATAATCGATTTTGCATCTCCCCTTTCGGTTTATGTAGAACCTCCTCAATTGGCTCCGTAGGTTCATTACCTTCCATGCCTTTTTGTTGAAGATTTTCATCTTCAATTTTGCTTTCATCATTTGAATTTTTCTCAGTATCATTGTTGGAACTCCCTTCATTTTTCATCACAATGCATTCTGTTTCATCAGCCTTAGGATTGGCAGGGGTGGCAAACCTTGCCCATGCTTCCTCATGTTGCTTATAACGTCGCTCTTGTTCTCTGTCTATTTCTGCTGCAAGCTGTAATTCCTTGTCTTTTCTTGCTCTCGCGATTGTAGCCAGTCGAAAATCTTCCCATGAGAGTTCTCCCTCGCTAAAAAGATCTATCGCTGCTCCTCCATTAATTATATCAACCTCTAGACATGTCTCTTATGCCCGTATATTGCTTGCTAAGCGTTCTGCTGTTGGTTTCGTCATAAATTGTGGATTCTCATTATTGGGCCATTGAGGTTCTGATATAATACCGTTGTCCTACATCCATTGTCTTCGTCTTAGCTGCTCTTCTTCTTTTGTAATTGCATCCTTCAGAAACTACCCATGAGTATCCACTGGCCTCCTAGATTCATGACTCTTAGTGTCTCATGCTGCTGCGATCTCCTTGCAGATTGAAATGATGTTGATAGATGTTGCTATAATCTCTCCCAAACTGCGACTGATAGTTCCCATTTGAACAGAATTGTATTGTGTTGATCTCCTCCGCATAGCCTTGTTGCTGAACTTTGTATGTTTGCTACGAAATGTTATTATGCGTCTATTGTTGATTTATAAAATGATTGAATGCCATTTGGTGTTCGTGCCTGTGGTAATGTTTTGATTTGGGACTCTGTTTCCCTATTGGTTGTATCGATCTGAATCTCGATTTTCTGAAAATTTAAAAATTGCAACCTTTTAAACAATAAAAAACTACTCTTCTCCTAATGATATCAACTTTAAATAAACAATCCCTAGCAACGGTGCCAAAAACTTGGTGGGTGCGATTCTGGGGCTAATAAAATATATAGTAATTAATTCAAAGTCAACTTATGCTAAATGTAACTCGGAATCACTTACATGCAAGTATACGCGGTCGGAAATTGCAACAAGTAATAAGTATATAAATTTATCGTTCCCACAGGGATTGATGTCTAGAGCTAACACTATTAAGACAAAGTTGTGCAGAAAAGAAAATCATGAGTGTATGAGTTGGGGTATGGTTGAAATTGAATATGTAAATAAATATGATGATGAAAATAAATATGAAGCAATGAGTAATGCTAACTAACAATCTTAGAAAATTCTAAATGCGCGAATTAGCCAAAGAGAGTCTTGCTTCCTTAACAAATAAGTACTGTCGCACTTAATAATCTATGGCAGGGCCAGTTTCCACTGCAAACTCCATACTTAGCAACATGGTAACGCAAGCATTAAGTAAGGTTATTCCTAACACTTTAAGCGGCGACAGACTTTCATACAACCTAATGTACCATATTGGGTCAACATGCGGTTCCTTCTTCCGAACTCACCACAAGGTACATACGTGGGTAACTAATCGATGCATATATATATATATATATATATAATAACATGCAACAGTGTTAAACTCAATGACCTACTCTCCTAGCATATTTCTATTCATGAATAGTAAACATAAACTGCTACAATGCAACCATAGAGATAAACATCAAATATAAGTTAAACCAGATGATTTTATTGCAACTGTGAAATGTTCAAAACTATAAGCTACTCCTAATAAAACAGTAAAATAGAATTGGCACGGCTGAAGATGTGCAGTCCCCTTATCATCGGCTCCTATGAAGCCACCATTTGCTTCTCTCCATGATAGGCTTTATGGCCAACCGACCAGCTCACCTTTCTCGGCTCTCTATTTTGGTGGTGATAGAGTTGATTTACTTGGCCGGCAAGTTGAGGTGAGCTGTGGAATCTTTATTAATGCATGATCCCTTTATTTCTGCTGGAATTTATTTGATTGACACCGCCTTGATTACTGATTGACTCTCGATTATTTCCTTGTTGGCGTGTCTTTTCTGAACGTATTTTCATTTTAAATTTGTGCCTTTTTATGCTGCTGGTCATCGTTCACGCTGATTGTCCTTTTCGCGGTGTAGCTTAATATGTCCTACCATTAGCATTGATTAGGCATAGTTTACTCAAGATTTATGCTAAAAATGTGAAACTGTGCTTTCAATGCTACCTTATGAATGCATGCTGATTTTCTAAGTTATTTCATTGTATTTATTCTAATAGCGCTTGCTTTCCCTCTTTAATTCTAGAATAATGCAAACTAAGACAGCCTAAAATAAGCTCTATTTGAGAGCTATCAGGTAGAAACACATTAAAGAGTCCAGGAAGTAGATTTTGCTCTGCAAGAACTTTAATTCCTTGCTCCGACATGTGTCCAAGTCTCTGATGCCACATCATTGAAAGTTGTTCACTTGAACTACTTGAGGCAACTGATGCCTCTCCCTCTTGCAAAGTCTCTCCTATCAGCATGTACAAGTTGTTGTCAACCTTTTCTCCCATAAGTACCAGCTCTCCTCGAATCACTTTCATGACTCCTTTCTCCACCACAACTTTGCAATCAAGGTCATCAAACTAACTTAATGAAAGTAAATTTTTTTTCAGGCTTTTACATGTCGCACATGTTGAATTGTGCGGACAGTATTATCATGGAACTTCAATACCGACAATCTTCAAGGCATGATCATTACTGCTGAACACAGATCCTCTTGAGATAGGTTCATAATGATGAAACCATTCTCGTCGAGCGGTCGTGTGATAAGTCGCTCTTGAGTCAATGAACCACACATCATTCAAACTCCTTTTGATAGTTGTTGCAGCTTCACAGGATAAAACATCACAATCACAATTGATCCCAAGGATCAGGAGAAAACCACTTTACCTGTCCGTATGGAACGTTTGCTTTCCGAAGAGTGCCATTTGGACTCTGCAATGCACCTGCTACATTTCAAAGATGTATGATGTCTATTTTATCTGACATGCTCGAAGACATCGTGGAAGTGTTTATGCATGACTTTACTATGTTTGGAAGCAGTTTCTTTGATTGCCTAGTAAATCTAAAAAAAATGCTCAACCGCTGTGAAGAAACACACTTAGTGCTTAACTGGAAAAAGTGTCATGTCATGGTAAGAGAAGGAATTGTCCTCTGACATACAATCTCTAAAAATGGAATGGAAGTTGATCAAGCAAAGATTGAAGCAATAGAGAAGTTGGAGCCACCAAGGAATGTGAAGAGAGTGTGCAATTTCTTAAGCTATGCTGGGTTTTATAGGCGTTTTATTAAAGACTTTTCAAAAATAGCAAAACCTATGTGCGAGCTGTTAGAAGCTGATTGTCCCTTTAATTTTTACTTGCGTTGTTTGCAAGTGTTTAAACAATTGAAGAAGGCTCTAACAACAGCACTTATCATGATATCGCCTGACTGGGACAAACCATTTGAGCTAATATGCGATGCCAGTGATTATGCGATAGAAACTATTTTGGGTCAGAAGGGAGAAAAGCTTATCCATCCTATCTACTATGCTAGCAGGACTTTAACTGAAGCACAATAGAACTATACAACTACTGAGAAGGAGTTTTTAGCAGTAGTTTATGCATTAGAAAAATTTCGCTCCTACTTAGTAGGATTCAAAGGGACTGTGTTCATCGACCATGCTGTTGTAAGATATCTGATGAGCAAGGCTAATGTAAAACCAAGACTGATCAGATGGATTCTTCTACTACAAGAGTTTGATATAGAGATCGAGGATAAGAAAGGTTGCGAGAATGTTGTAGCAGATCATCTATCTTGGTTAGAGAATAGGCAACTTGATATGACAATGTTAAACATATCCAAAAAATTCTTTGATGAACAGGGATTCGTACTCAACCTGATAGAAAAAAAGAATGCTCTTTGGTTGGCCAACATTGCCAACTATCTAGCAAGTCATGTCATCCTAATCGAACTCACAAAATAACAAGCAAAGCATTTTTTTTACGACACACGATTTTATTTTTGGGATGAACCATTTCTCTATAGGCAATGTGCTGATGGACTAATACGTCGATCCGTAGCAGAACATGAGAATAATGCAATACTAGAATCGTGCCACGCATCCCTGTATGGAGGACATTTTGGAGGAATGCGCACCGCAGCTAAAATTTTCCAATCTGGCTATTACTGGCCAACCATATTCAAGAATGCGTATCACTATGCGAAGACATGAGGTAAGTGCCAAAGAAAAGAAAACATAGGAAAAAGGGATGAAATGTTGTTGACTTCAATTTTGGAGGTTGAATTATTTGACATTTGGGGAATCGACTTCAGGCACCCATTTCCTTTTTTACACGGAAATATGCATATCTTGGTAGCGGTTGATTATGTGTCAAAATGGGTTGAAACAGTCGCAACACCTTCAAATGATGCTAAAATAGTCATTGGATTCCTTCATAGGAACATTTTTACAAGGTTTGGGACTATCAGTGACGAGAGCACACACTTTATAAACAGATCAATGTCTCAAGTGCTGCAAAGGTATAACATCAAACATCGCATTGCCACCCCTTATCATCCGCAGACCAATGGACAAGCTGAAATCTCAAACTGCGAGATTAACAGTATTCTTAAAAAATTTGTCAGACCTAACGTTGGGCTTACCGATTGGTCCATACAACTTGATGATTCACTTTGGGCTTACCGAACTGCGTTGAAAATGCCATTGAACATGTCGCCCTACATAATAGTGTATGGAAAAGCATGCCATCTACCAATTGAACTAGATCATAAAGCTTTCTAGGCGCTAAAGAAGTTAAATCTTGATCTCCAGAAAGTAGGAGCTGTTAGAATAATGTAATTACTCGATTTGTAGGAGCATAGATACTTTTCATATGAAAATGCAAAGCTATACAAGGAAAAGATGAAAAAATGGCATGATCGCAAGCAGCCTCGAATTTTCAAGGTTAGGCAGCAAATGTTGTTATTTAACTCTCGACTTCATTTGTTTCTAGGAAAGCTCAGATCCAAGTGGTCTGGACCATTTCATATTACGCCGGTAAAACGAGAAGGAGTAATCTAGATCAAGAACGAGGCAAATGGGAATGAGTTTGCAGTCAATGGGCAAAGACTTAAGCACTACTGAAATGAGGATGTTCAATGCGGAATATCTTCATTTGAATTGATTAAAGAATAAGCACGCAAGTATGCGAGTGGAGCCAGAACATATCGGTACCTTTAAATTCTGCTTCACGCATGCTAAGTTTAAATATTTCCTTTTTTTTTTTTGCAAAAGTCTATCTGAATTTACTGCTTATCTTTAATTTTCAATTACCATTACTTTCATTGCAATTTTAAATTTCAATAAGTTCAGTGAATGTCTATTTACAATAGTATCAACCATTAATTACGGATGAATATCGAGTAGTATGATCACAGGAGTTTCGATCCAAAGGTGTGCAGAAAGTGCATGGCCGCCAAAAGCCCGATCGTTACCCTGATGAATGCGACGATTGTGATATGCAATCGTCATACCCTTCCATCCTAACTGTTAAAAACCCTCACTGAGTTTTTGAATTACCCATTCCTTTCAACCCGAGAGAAAAAAATCCTACCTTGCAATTTAACCTTAAAATTCACCATGGTGAGAAGACTCACAACAACCTACAGAAGATGGTGGAAAATTCGATTGGAACATCAAGGAGAAGTAGACCCTAACCAGTCTCCTGAGCCAGTGGCTGTGGTAGTTGTGCATAGCGAAGACAGACAGTCACAAGCCGACCACCCATGCAAAGGCAAGTGACTGCCCTAGCCGAAAGAATGGAAGAACGTACTGCAGTAGTGGAAGAATCTTCGACATTTCCTAGAGAAGAAAAGGTCATTACTTCAGCACTAAGTCAAGCGGTGAGGCTTGCTAGTCCCAAAACCTCAGGGTATTTAGAAGGATTAACTTCTTCAATGGAGAAGAGGGACCTGAAGGAATTTGACAGAAGAATGGAGGAAGAAAGAAGAAAAAGCACGAATGCAGGCACCTCTAGACCTGTTGAGGTTGTAGTAGTTCATGCAGAAGAAGAAGAAGAAGCCAGAACGCATCGGGAAGGAAAAGTGTCGATGTTTGTTGATGAGCGAGGTACGGGAAGAAGAGGAAATCTCACTTTGGAGGAACTGTTCTGACGCAGAATGAAAGAGGAAGCGGATGAAGCTGAGGCAAGCATCGCCAAGCAGCAGAGAGTTCGTCTGACACCATTTGGGCGTGATTGTGAGGAAGGGGATAACAAAATCCAGTGCCTCATGGTTGAGTTTGCATCTAATTATGCAAACTTGAAAAATGAGGCAGGCTCATCTGCACACCCCCAGGTGTCTACTAACCCAGTAAATATGAAGAAGACAATGCGAGAAAAATTCAGGCGCAACCTCTGGTTGCTAGACAACAATATAAAGAAGATTGTGGACTACATGACAAAACGAGACAAGATAGTTTTTGACATATTGGCTCGTTGGGAACCAAACTCAGCAAATCTATTCTCCCAATTATCCAAGACATTGTCTCCTCCACCAACTCTGGTAGCTCCGATTTAGAAGAAGATGAGTGAAAAAGAAAGTCCCTGTCTATGCTAATACTATCTTTAAATTTCTCTTATCTGCTCACTCAATTAGTAATATAATCTTGCTTTCATTTAACTCATAGATTTAGTTTATTCTTTGACCAATGCTGAGTTAAAATCTTGCTTTTTAATTCTATGCTGATATTTAATCTACCCCGAGATAGCATTTGCTAGTTTACTAATGAAACCATCTTGGGACGGATACTTGTAAACTTAGGAAATAGAACAATTCTGTGGGAGGAGACCGACTAGATGGAAGTAATTCAGAACTTTAGATTCATGTAAGTTTGGGGGAGCTAGAACTCATCTTCATTGAGGACAATGAAAACTTTAAGTTTGGGGGTGAGGAATGCCTGCGCTATGCGGTGTTTTGCAAATACAATATGCGAATGCGCAATGTTTTCCATAAAAAATTTTTTTTTAAAAAACCCCTCAAGCCATTCTGGGTAAAAATGAAATGGTAAGAAGAGCAAATAGTCGTAGGTTATCCAGGTATTCTGCTAGCATTGCTACAAAACCAATTAGAGGCCAAGCAGAACATTTTACTCAAAGGAACCAAAATATACAAGCCTCGGATAGAATGTCTTGAACCGAATTAGATGATAAGGGTTAGTGAGTTACAATAAGAGCAGAAGTTTCCAAACTAGGGGTTGAAATTTGGACTAAGGGAATGAGGAGAAAAACTAAGATGAGATTATTAGTACCTTAGTAAATGATGACTTAGAATGATTAAGCATTTGATTTATCAAGGCAATAGTACTTAAAAATTAATTTTTTTTAGCAAGAGGAAGAACGCAGCATTGTGATTTGCATCCCTTCAGCAGTGGTTACAACTAAATAGCATCGCTCGAGATGAGCAATGATTCAAGTTTGGAGGTTTGATGACTCTAAAATAGAGTCAGATTTTAGCCTGACTTTGGATCATTGTTCGCGCTTATTAATTAAAATTTATTACTAGTAAGGCGAAATTAGGAATAAAAAGGTGTAATTCGCTAATGCTTACGCATTGGGAGAGTAAAATGAAAAATATCGATTATTAGGCTGAAAACAACCAAAGTAGCATGTTTAGCTTGGATTTTGCAAAACTTATGTTGATTTCTTATTTCGCAGGGTTAGCGCTAGCGGAGTAATTCTATGTGGAGAATCAAGATGCGCGAGTGCGAGCAATAAAGCTCGAAAGATCAAAGCCAGAAGCACTTCAAGCACATAAGGAAGGAATTATCTACCAACGAGAAGTTGACTAACCAGACAATTAAGAAATAGATTGCTGAAATCACGGGATTCCTATTTTAGACAAATCAAATACATTTGGCAAAGAAATTAAAAGAGAAATCATCGCAGAAATTAAATCTTACCATTCTAGAATATTCGATAACCTAGTTCTATAAGTAGGGTATTTTTGTAATAGGAAATAGGCTTGGTCTGTCCCTGTTCTGTCTTCTCGGAGAAGTTCAGAGTCTCGATCAAGACGACAATTCCTGTTTTGTTTTTATTTTCTTTTTGCTGGTAGACTCATTTACTTCAGTAATACAATTCTAATATGTTTTCCATATCTTGTATTGTGTTATCTATTTGTATTATGAACTAAGTTCATTAGAAAAAAACTATGAGAAAGTGAATCTTAGTAGCATATCTCAGGAATAAACTGGAAGGATTCATCTAGAGCATGTAGATTAGGTACTTCAATATAACAGTAAGTGTTGACCGGCCATCCACACAAACTAGTAGGCTATAAATCGGAAAAGGAAATAACCTAAGTCTATTTTGCATATTTGATAGGTAATGTTACATCTGTGATACTTTAAGTCAGAGTTTAAGAATAAACGCGTAAGTATTACATACTTAGCACCAATTGTAAATACATTTAGCCACAATGGAAGTCAGACTGATGCTAAACGGAAGCGGAAGCAGAAGTTTGTAGGCGTTGTACGATAGAGTCCTTTACCGCAAGTACTTCATTGCTGTTGAATTTCATGAGTATCTTAGTCTAGCCTTATTTTATCAATAATACTTTACTCCGTTATTTGTTTACTTTTATGTTTCAACCTTAACCCAACTCAAATCATATTTTTGCAATTTCCATTCAATTCTAAACATCACCTTGGATAGTTTTCAGTCCATGTGGAGATCGATAATTTACTTATTACTTGCTGCAGACCGCGTATACTTGCGCGAAGTGAGATCTATTCACACTTTAAGCAATTTGGCTATTCACTATCATAGGTCCGCACACCAGATGCCAACTTAATTACTTGATTGATTCTTCATTTGTTTCCTTGTTGGCATGATTATTCGAACGTTTTTGCATTGTGGTTTAGCGCTTTATTGCGCTGCTTGTCACTGTTCGCGCTAAATTGTTCTTCCCGTGCTTAACTTCACATTTCCTGCATTGCGCATTGATTTAGCATAGTTTATTCAATATTTATGCTAAAACCGCGAAACTATGCTTATGATGCTAATTCATGAATGCATGCGACTTCTAGTAGTTTTTACTCGCAATTTATATATTATAGCCTAATTATTTCCCTTGAACCTTAGAATAATACATAATAGAATAGCCTAAAATGTGCTCTATTTGAGAGTTATCACACCCCCAAACTTACATCATTGCTTGTCCCAAGTAATGCATAGTCTATCTATTAATTATCTCCGTTCAACTAAATCGACATTTTCCCCTCAAGTTTAACTCTAGAAAATCTTATCGCAGCTCATAATCTCAACATCGAATATCTTTCTCTTTTCAATTTTCAAACCTTCCCCAAGAGTCAGATTTTTCCTTAAAATCTTCCCTACCATGACTGATATATCGTTCCTTAGCACAACTTTCTGTCAAGGCTACTAATTAGGTTTCATGATCCTTCGAGACTTATGCTTGTCACATTCCTATCACATTATACTCATGTTCACAATGCGTAGTTCTTAAAATGTTCTATTTGAACATAAAACGTCCCATTTAAGCCATGGAAAGTTTTAACTTTCACTAATAGTGGATAGTGGAGTAATGGAAATCCTATGGCTTATTCGCACTTAATGTCTTAATCTTTTGTTCAAAATGCTTTGATCTTTATTTTTCACACTCAATTTTTTTTTCCAGTTAAAATCACTCCTCGGGTATCCCTCACCCCAAAACTTAAAGACTTCATTGTCCTCAATGAAGGTGTGGCTTAGTTCTCTCAAACTTAGCTATTTCCGTGATTGTGATACTCTATCTCAAGCTCTAAGATAGCTTGTGAATTTTAGTTCTTTCTGTCATTCATGATAGGGATTACTCTAATGCTAGGTTTAAATCTTGGGGAATTTGAGAATTCTTCTAATCGAAATAAAAATTTAATAC
This sequence comes from Sechiopsis laciniata, assembly GCA_037833695.1. Taxonomy (NCBI): domain Eukaryota; kingdom Viridiplantae; phylum Streptophyta; class Magnoliopsida; order Cucurbitales; family Cucurbitaceae; genus Sechiopsis; species Sechiopsis laciniata. The sequence goes on along the minus strand of JBBMKA010000026.1, from coordinate 12,930,340 downwards.
TAATCTTTAGATTTGCGATAATAATGGTAGCACTAATTTCTCAAAGAAAATGTGGATTCTTAATAATTTATAAAGGAAAATAGAGCAAATTACATCCTAAGAATTTGTAAGAACCCGACTCTAAAACAGTCATAAACCTGGTTCTTACTCAGCAGGCATGGTTCAAATACATTTAAGTATAAACTTAAAAATTAAAAAATAAAAAATAAAACAAATGCATGTTTTGTTCATTTAGAAACAGTTCATCAAATCATTTCATAAAATAAAAAGGGAGTTGAGCCTCTGGCCAGAGATTATTAAAACATTTTCAAAACATAATTGTAAAAGAAAACAGACTCTGTTCCTAACTACATGCTGAACAAAGATAATAAAAATGCTAAGACTGGACAGCAGACTACCATAATCCATCAGCTCTTCCTCTAGCCATCCCGGTGTTGTCCCAAGTTACCTGGTGGAAAGAACCACGAAATAAAGGTGAGTACAAAGGCACTCAGTAAGAATGCCTAGCCGGGGTATAGTACGTAAGTAACATCATCTAGCATTCTAGCATACAAGCAAGCCAAACAAAAATACAAGCATTCTCACAACAAGTCCAATCAACAGTATGCTCAAACCTCGAGAGTTTCTAACTCTCGACTAAAGGATCCACTATAGATCTAAGAATGAGTTATCAACATAACTCCAGAATCTCGAGAGTCTCTAACTCTCGGCTAAGGTGATCAGCTCTCTATGCTGATCCTGAACACTTGGGAGAGTACCTAAGTATCTGGCTCTAAGCAGAATAAAAAGTTGGACTGATACACGAGCCCGAGGGAGCTCTCCTCCTAGCCTTTAATGTACATACACGAACACCGCATGCTGCTGCAAACCGGATAAATGTAGGCCTACACAAACTATGCCAGTCCAGGTACGCATGCCTAAGACTCGAAAAGATGTTCACTGACCTACAGCAGGTGGGAGACCTTCGGCACCCTACTGTGGCAGCCTGTACACAACACCGCCTGAAGCTAAGGTCGTCCCAAGGTAGGCTTTCACCAAGGAAAGGACCTTGCTCTAGCAGGTCACAGACTAGGCTTCTGCTAGAGTGGTAGCTACTCCACTCCCGGCTGTCGGGGAGGAATCAGTCCTCACAACCTGACCGGTGGGGACATATACGTTGGTCTACTCTCAGCCTCTAGATGATGACAACCTAACCGGATCTAACTAAGAAGAAAACACCCTAGATCTAAAAGAGTTCATCAACCATATTGCATAATTAAACATTCAGAATACGAATAATCATAAATACATAACAGCCACTATAAAAAGAATAGAGCAATCCAAGGGACAACATTCTACATGCCAGGTCCTATTAGACAAGTCACAACAATCCTATCCACTAGCACATGCTCATACGACAGTAATAATCAAGCAAGGACCTATACACTAGCACATGCTCAAATGACAGTAAACCTTCAAACAAAAATATGTCCACTAATAGTAGTTCATCAAGCAGCACAAGTAACAAGGACCTATCTACTAACATGTTCTTTAAACAGTAACAAACAACCAGCATGCAATCAATGTCAAGCGCAGGGTCCACACAACCCCGACAAGGAATCCTTACTTGAAAACTAAAAATAGACAACAATAGATATTTGCTCCTCGAGCTGCAGAACCAACCACGCTAGAATTTTCACCCTAGACAATTAATAATAATTAATAAACAACCAGACCACTAATGACTAAGCTTTCCAACACAACCAGCTCGGGATCAGGAATTACCCAAAACTGAGAGGATAAGGCCTCGACAGCAAGGGTCTTGGCAGCAAGGCCGTGTGGCTGGGCAGTGGCACGGGCACGGCGAGACCGAGCCCAACGAGGCTTGCGGCTGCTGTGCACACGGACGAGGGCGTGTCGCTGCGGCTGGGCTACTCTCGGCAACGCGATCCGCCAGTAGGGTGAGCGTGTGTGAGCGATAGACACTGCAAGTGGATGAGGCTGCGGCAAGGGCAAACGGCTCGAGATGGTGATCGCGGGTGAGCTGCGTGGATTGGTGAAGCGTGCGAGAGGTGGAAAAAGCGAACGGCGAGCAGATCAGCGGCTGCACATCGCGAGCTTTGTGGCACGACGAAGCTGGCTGCTGGCTGACGACAGCGAGTGGGCTGGTGCGAGCGGGATCGCAAGGTAGTGAGTAGGGACGAAGATGCGTGCGGCTGCGCAAGGGCTGCTGCGCGGACGGGGCTGGAGTGATGGTGATCGACGATGGAGCTTGATGTGGACGATATCAAGAAAGGAAAGACGCAGAAGAATTTCGAAGGAGAAGGGGGGAAAAAGGGATTTGGCTTTCTCTAGTACTGCTGAACCATCTAAAACACAGAGTCTTTTTAACATTTTTTTCTTTCTTTAAAAAAAATCCTTTTTTAATTAACCAAAACGAGCAAAGCCCAAACCCCTTTAACTTGTAAAACTAAGCTTTAAACCCTAATATTGTAAAAACAGCCCAAACTTATAAAATGCAGAAACCAGTCAAAAGCTCCATAAATTACTAAACCGGCCCTTAGAGTAAATGACCAAAATGCCCCTGAAGGGTAAAACTGCCCTAACGGCCCAACAAAACAACTGAATCAACTAAGAAACATACCTGGAGAATCCGGATGAAAACCCGAGCCGTTACAACACTCCCTTCTTATATGACTTTTATCCCCGAAAGTCCCTAACATTGAAACAACTCTGGGTAATGAGTCTGCATGTCATCCTCTAACTCCCAAGTTACTTCCTCCGCTTTCTGACACCTCCATTGAACCTTAACCAAATCGATCTCCCGGTTATGCAAAGTCTTACACTCCCAGGCTAGAATTCGCACAGGCTTCTCCTCTAAGCTCAAATCCTTGTTCAGCTCTAACGGCTCAAAATCAACGATGTGAGATGGGTCTACCACATAGTGATGCAACATCGACATGTGCAAAATATTATGCACTGCTGCCAAGGACGGAGGCAAAGCCAACCGGTAAGCAACTGAACCGATCTGTTCAAGGATCTCAAAGGGACCCACAAACCTCGGACTCAACTTTCCACGCTTACCAAACCTCAAAACCCTACGCATCAGTGCCACTTTTAGGAACACATGTTGGCCCACCTCAAACTCCAAGTCTCTAAGTCGAACATCGACATAACTTTTCTATCTATTCTGTGCTGTCAACAAAAGAGCCCTAATTTTTTGAACTGCGTCGTTAGTCATCTATAACAACTCGGGACCCAGAACCTGTCTGTCACCAACCTCTTCCCAGAACACCGGAGATCTACTTCGCTTACCATACAAGACCTCAAACGGAGCAATCTGAATTGTCACCTGATAATTGTTATTGTAAGCAAACTCCATAAAGTACAGATACTGGTCCAAACTGCCCGAAAAATCTAGTACACAGGCTCACAACATATCCTCTAAAATCTGGTTCACCCTCTCCGTCTGGCCATCTGTCTAAGGATGAAACGCGATACTGAAACTGTACTCAGTGCCCAAACCTTTCTGAAATGCCCTATAGAAACGAGAAGTGAACCAAGAATCTTGATCAGACACAATCTTCCCTGGCACTCCATGGTACCGAACGATCTTCTCTAAGAATAACTGTACCCAAAGCTCTACGATATAAATGATCCCCGGGGATGAAGTGCACACTCTTGGTCAACCGATCAACAACAACCCATATCTGAGTAAACCCTCTCAGTGTGCTCGGTAACCCAGAAATGTAGTCTATGGAGATCTCCTCCCACTTCCACTAAGGCACACTCAGTGGCTTCAACAAACCTGTGGGTTTCTGTCTAGGAGTCTTCACTTGCTGACAAGTGAGACACTGGGCAACAAACTCTGTAATTTCTCTCTTCATGTTGCTCTACCTAAAGGTCTGCTTAAGATCCTGATACATCTTAGTACCCCCTAGATGCCAAGAAAATGGGAAACTGTGAGCCTCAGTAAACAACTCAGCTCGCAGTCCAGCGTCCGCTGGCACACAAAGGCGTTCTCTAAATCTCAAACCTCCATTTGGTGCTACTACAAAATAAAAATCTCCATCGACCTGAACCCTGGTAATCAATCTGCTCAACTCGGGGTCACTTAGTTGGCCATCAATGATCCTCTGTCTGATCGAAGGCTGAACAGTCAACTGGGCTACCCTGGCGGTAATCTCTCCCAACAACACTGCTATACTGGCTCGCTCGAACTCTTTCTGCAATGGAAGCTGGGAACTCAACAAAGCTTCAGAATGCGACGTCTTTCTGCTCAAGGCATCTGCCACAACATTGGCTTTACCTGAATGGTACAAAATCTCGCAGTCATAGTCTTTAACTAACTCAAGCCATCTCCTCTGCCTCATGTTCAACTCATTCTGAGTGAAGAAGTACTTGAGACTCTGGTGGTTCGTGAACATCTGAATCTTTTCACCGTAAAGGTAATGCCTCTAAATTTTTAGTGCAAAGACAACTGCTGCCAACTCCATATCATGAGTCGGATAATTCTACTCATAGGGCTTCAGCTAACGAGAAGTGTAAGCAATCACTTTACCATACTGCATCAAAACGCAACCCAAACCAAACTTGGAAGCATCGCTGTAAACTACAAAACAACCTGTACCCTCTGAAACTGACAACACTGGTGCAGATGTCAAACTGTGCTTCAATAAGGCAAAACTCTCGTCACAATTGGCATCTCAAATAAACTCAACTCTCTTTCTCGTTAACCGAGTAAGGGGTGCTTCTTTAGAAGAAAATGTAAGGACCCGACCCGAAAATGGTCCTAAACCTAGTCCTTACTCAGCATGCATGAAATTAAAACAGTTTAAATAGG
>JBBMKA010000026.1:12876345-12910637 GCA_037833695.1 Sechiopsis laciniata | reverse complement strand
TCATCTCCAGCTCCGTCGATCATCCATCTCGGTACAGTCTAGTAGTACCTGTGGGGATTCCACAGTGGAAAGGGTGAATTTTCGCAAACTCAGTAAGGCTTTCCCAGCTCGGGGACAAACATGCACAAGATATTCAAACATCAACAACATAACCGAGGGGTATACAAAACCCAAGCTCCTGGGTGCCAGGTCAAGAAACCTCGTCCTTGACGAGCACCTCGCAGAGCAGTCTAAAGATCATAGACCCAAAGACCAAAAGCTAACAAGAGTCCTCTGACTCGAGAGCAATCTGGCAACCTACTCTAGAGGGAACCAATGAGTCGAGTAACCTGTTGGCCCCAGGCCTCATACTCACGGCGAGAGGTGGTGCCACACCAATCACCAAGGAACCATATCAGGCCCATACCACCTACCTGAAAAGAGCCTAGGCTACTAGTAGAAACCATCCAGGGCCGTGAGCCTGGCCTGCCAACCATCCACGAAATTCCTGCGTAGCGAGAGAATATCACCTCAAGCTGAGGTGTGAGCTAGAATATCATCGTTTACACCCACCTACTAGTCTCCTCCATCCGGTCTCCACGACTCGTTTGGGTCCAAACGAGGCATCAAGCCGTGTGTCAAACACATGCAAGTCCATATCTGGACAATCATGCAAATCCATATCAGGATAATCATGCAACCACATGCAACTCGACCATATCAGGCAAACGTACATGCTTCATGCATCACTAGTCATACAAGAGACAAGCATGAAATGTATATGCTCTTGATGCAATCAAATGCAACATATAATGCACATGGTCATGATATAACCAGACAAATCAACTAATGCAAGTAAACCGGCACATGTATTAACCACAGGTCCTCGAGAAGGCGGTAAAGGGTCCCTTACCTTGGCCAAACCACTACAGCTCTCCAAGAATTCACTAGAAGCTTCAAACAGCCAAACACAACTCCGAGCCCTAAAATGAACAAATCAGTCAAAACTAGTATCCCAGACCATCAAAATTAGATTCAGAATATCGAATTTATCAAACTGGGAAGAAGCTCAAAAAACGTGTCCCGGAAACACCCGACAGCTACATGTGCCTCACAAACTCAGCTCGAATAACAGAAAATGGTTTGGGTCAATTCTGGTCAATAAGAAGTCAATAGGTCAAAATCTAGTCAAAGTGTCATAAAACCTCAACCAACCCATTTATACCCCAAACCAAAGACCCATTAACCTCTAGTCCAAACAACCACTAAACACATCTTAAAAGAAATAAAACCACTATCCAAATAAGCTTAACCATTATTTTAATATCCATAACCCAATAAACAAACACCAATTATCCATGATTTTAATAACTTTAAACTTGCAAGCAAACAACCCTTATTCCTTATTTAAATAACCATTAACTTGGAAACAAATAACTTAATTTACAACTTGAATAAACTTAAACCATAACCAAACATTACTTATTCTCAACTTTAATAACCATTAACCAGCAGCCAAACAACCCTTAATCTCCACTTAATTAAGCTTAGACCCTCTTCCAAACACCTATCTTCTTCTCCAATTAGAACATTTTAACCCAAAACCTAAACATGAGAGAGACCTCCCCACTCCGGCTGTGGCGAGACCCTCTTAACTTTTATACCCATGAACCAGCAGCCAAACAACCCTTAATCTCCACTTAATTAAGCTTAGACCATCTTCCAAACACCTATCTTCTTCTCCAATTAGAACATTTTAACCCAAAACCCAAACGTGAGAGAGAAAGAGAGACTTCACCACTCTGGCGACGGCGACATCTGCGCACTCCAACAAACTCAGGCCACACAGCGGCAGACTTGGGCTTGCGACGGTGATTTCTTCTCACAACCCACACGAGATCAGACTCACAATGAAGAAACCCATGAGCTCGAACTTAGCTTAAACACACAAACAACGAACTCACAACGGAGAAGGCGTTCAAGATGGTTGCGCGAAGATGAAACCCACGACACGGACAACAGCTGCCAAAGGCTCGACGACAGCGGCGCTAAACTCGAAACCCACAGCGGCGCGACCTCGTTAAGAACAGACCCACGTGGCGGAACTACCTCGGAACGGAACCCACGCGAACGAAACCACAACTCACACGCCAGAGACGACGACCCAACTGGCGGCAATGGCTAACGGCTGTTTTCGACGTTGCTTGGACAGAAAAGTAATTAGGGAAGAAAGCTCAAGGATGAAGATGAATAGTAGATTTCACCTAGGGTTCCTCAAAATAAGCTTAAATATCTCCCACCAAAAGATTATATTGCCCTTCCTTTTCATATTTATCTCAAATCTGCCACAAACTCTTTTTTATTCCAAATAACCATAATTCATTTATTTTAAAAGAATAAAAGGGGTTATTACACAAGGCTCAGATCAAAGAGATAATAAGTTTACAATTAAGTTCACTCGTGGATTTCGAACATAGAATTTCTAAGATGTATACCATAAATACCTCAACCCTTACCAACAAGATCGCTCGGTAGGTTCTTAGCATGTGTGTAAGAAGCATGCATTAACATCAACTTGGGTTCAAGTTCGGTATTATACAAGTTTTTTTAATGCATGTATGGGCTAGGCCTTAGAGAGGAAATAATTGAATAAAAATAATTTGATAACCTAACTCAAAAATATATTTGGTTGGGTTGAGTTACTCTAAAACATGGAGTTGGATTCTTTCAAAAAAAAAAAAAAAAAACATAAAATTGGATAGGTTGATGAATTGACTAGTTTGAAAATTTAAATTAATTTGAAAAATCATCATATAATCCAACTCAACCATGGATCACTTCACTTACAAGTTTCTCTCTCCAATGATATATCCCATTTAAATGCTTTTTTATAAATTGTATGAGCACTATAAATGGATGTTTGAAGCTTAGTAAAATCACTTCATTCAATAAGAGATCTCCACAATTCCATTTTCTCGAACTTTATTTTTGTTGTCTTATTTTGGTTGTTACTTTCTTAACACGTTATCAACACGATTTTTTAAGATTACATTTGCAAAAAATAGACTGTTTCATTTGTTTTGATAATGTGTTTATGAACATTTCATGTGTACAATATATATAAGCTTGCCTCACATATATATATTTAAAATTTTATTTCGGGTTGGAATAATTAGCTATTCATTTGAAAAATTGTGTAAGGAAAGTAGTAAGAAATATTTATTTGGTGATTGATGTTAAAGGAAAAGTGATTAAAAACCGTTGTTTAAGATCAGTGCTTCGAAGGAAAAGATGAACTAAAATATTGTTTGAGGTTAAGAATCGTGTGGGGGAATGGGCATACATTTCTTCTTCTATTCATCCTCTAAATAAAAAATATTTAAATTATTAACCAAAATTTGAGAATTAAAAAACTATTGTATAATAGTTTGTGCTAATTCTTAAATTCAAATTATTAATTATCGAAGTCATTTTGATTTAATTTTTTTACCGTAAATTTTGATTTAAATTAGATTCAAACCTATTCATATAAATTAAATTTTTTTTACCATAATTTTGATTTAAATTAGATTCAAACCTATTCAATTTTAGTTCTAATAAATTTGATAAATTTAATTATTAAAACTAAAATTGAATATTTAAAATATATTAAAAAAAAATTAAACTATGATGATCAAAATAGATTGAATTCCTATATTATTTCTCTAAATGATAGGAACCAAATTCATATCGAGTAAAGTGGTTTTAACATAACTAGGTAGATTTGGAGACCAATTTGGGTGCAGCCACATATATATTTATTTTTTTCTTAAAAAAAAAAGTGGGGTGAGATGTGTGGCGCTAGAGGTGCCACATAGGTTGACATCATCTCTCGGGTGCAACCACAGCTGCACCCAAATTGCACTCGTAGATTTGAGTCTTTCTATTGGCAGTTTTCTTAGATTAAAAAGTGGGAAATGGTAGTTAATGATCTATTTTAAGAAATTAATAATAAATTAATTTTAAAAAATAATAAAATAAATCTAATTAAAATTGAAAATAATTGCAACCATATTTATCTATTTTTTATTAATTAATTAATATATTTTTTAAGACCATTATATTTCTAATACTTTTACCAACCAGAGCATTAGCTCAGCGATATCAGTGTATACGTATAGATCAAGAGATCGTGAGTTTGAATCTCTCACTCCAATGGTTTTAATCACACAAAATAATAATAATAATAATAATAAAAAAAATAAATCTCTAATACTCTTCTTCTATTTCAATGTATTTAGTGTTTCTGATTTTGACTCTAATTGGAGATACACGACAAATCTCATTCGGAAGATGAAGTCGAAACCCTCGAATTAGAGTAGTATTGAAAATATAATAATAACGGAATACGTACCATATATTTAGTATTATTACTAGTCTATAAATAATAATGACATATTAAAATTAATATTAATACATAAATAAACTTTTATGAAACAATGAAGAAGAACATTGTTCACACGAGATTTCAATCGATAAGCAAAATTAAAACACGTGTAAATTAAGAATTTTTATTTTATATTGATTTGAATATGTGAAAGTCTAGAGTAGGCTTTATAGCTTGTTCTTGAGGTTATCTCGTTCTCGAAGTTGACTTGTTAACCTTTGCAACTTAAAAAACGTGTATGATCCTTACAAATTTAGAGAGCCTTCAACTTTGTGAATTATCTTTAGAGTTTCAAATTTCGAGCTCTGATGAACTATGAGCTTAGCCTATTAAACTTGCCTACATGAATTTGGGCCTTTGGTTTGTACTCACTACTTGAACTTGAGTCTAATTAATTTTGACTCAAATTTAAAATAGGGTATCAGTAGAAAATACTAATAGATATTTTTTCATAAACAATCCAACTAATGTCTATTGTTTACAACTCTTTAAATGATTGGCTATTTTATATGTAAGTGATGAGAGAGAAGTTTGCTTCCTAAAATGCCTACGATTTTATTTTTAAACATTTTAATTTATCATTTAATTAATAAATACCTAATACCCCACGAATTAAGGAGTCTGCCCCCTCTTCAACATATTCCACAATATCCTTTTTTTTTTATACGTATGTCTAGTATTTTATGTAGATTAATTCTGTATTATAAGAAAATCTTTTTTTTTTGTTCTTCTTTTAAACACATATATTACTTTAAACAATATATCTAATTTTTAGGTAGCTTTTGTATAACAATAATAATAAATATAATCTCATTATTTTTTTAGCACATATATTACTTTAAACAGTAGATCTCGTTTATAGGTAGATTATGTACAGTAATAATAATCAAAAGAAATTGAAAAAAAACGTAGATAAATGTGTACTTAACAAAACCGCACAAAATTGTATCATCTAGATAATTATTAAATGTCATAAAAATAATATAATTTATGATAATTATTAAATGTCATAAAAAGATATCACAAACCTTAATTTTTATTAATTTATGATAATTTTTAAATGTCGTGAAAAATCATTTATGACAATTTGATAATTGTCATAAATTATATTTTATGACATTGTTATTGTATGTCATAGAAAACTTACCATGATAGGGGATACTATGACAAAGAAAATTTTTGGGTGAAATTGTCATAATAAGTCAATTATGACAATTAAAAATTGTCATAGAAAGTGAAAATTGTAGTAGTGTACATACATTATTAACACCGTATTACATAATATTATTATCTTATCATGTACATTATATTGATGATATAATGTACTAAATTCGTATTACATAATATTCATCATCGTCCTATATTTCATTACATTCGTCGAAAGCTCTTTCGTCATTAATTCTAGAATATTAAGAAGTAAAAAAAAAAAAATCAAATTTATAGAATCACCCATAAGGAGAGAAAAATCTAAAGTTGAAAAAATAATTTAGAAAAATTGAGAGATTTTAGGATAGTCCAAAATAGTTTTCAAACCATTAATGACAATTGGATACTATTAATCGTTAAATTAAGCAATTTTAAAATCCTATTAATTTTGAAAAAGTGACAAGATGGAAAGTGGAAGGGAGAGTCAAGTTAATTTTCCTCATTTTTTGTTTTATTAAAATTAGTTTAATAATAACTTAAAGGGTATTATAGTAATTTAGTATTTAATGAATTTACATAATTTTAAATGCTTAAATAGGGATGCAATTTTCATGGAACTTGACTAGATTGTTAATATTTTTGTTACATTTGACTACATCTGCAAAAAGCTCTTTAATGTATTGATCAGACGAAGAATTTTGGGAGGAAATAATCTAATGGAAACTCTAGAATGAGTAAATACAACAAAAGTTTGTTGATTTGGATCATATTTGATGGTATTTTCTAAATTTCATCTTTATTCTTTTTAAATTTATGGATAGTTATTCTTGTTGGCTTATTTTCTGTGTTCTTCGAAATTGTTCTAGTTTGATAATAGAACTTTGGTAACTGATCACAAAAAAATTAGTTCCACAGTATGAGTCCTAAACTTTTAGCCTGCAACATGTGTTAGTGTAATTCATTGAAAAAAAAAGTGTGAATATATATACTTGTATATTTTAGTTGAAAAAAACAAAAAAACAAAAAAATCGTAATTGAAAAACAGAAAATTTAATTTAGATTTTTATAGATTTTGTCAATTTTATATTTTAGATCTTTGGGTATGCAGTTAATCAACACATAAAAATATAATTAACGGTAAGGGTACAAAATATTTAATTTGTAAAAAAAATTCAGGAATTAAAATTTAGACATTTATTTTAAGTCTCCAAAATGGTAGCCATTTATTTATTAATTTTCCTTAAATTTCTATTTCCTTAATTAACCTTTAAAACAAACCAACTTTTGATTTAATTTAATTTTGAAAAATATTGTTCCAAAAATTAATTTAATTTTACCATTAAATTTGAGATAATGATGTGATGATTTATGATTGAGTGAAATTTCTCGATCAACAAAAAAGTATTTAGAAAAATATTCTATATACCTTTTTTTTTATGATTTATCCTATATAACTAAACATTTTTATTCATACCTAAATATACTCTAAAAACCCATATATGTTCTCATTTATAATACATAAATATAATTTATAAAATAATAATAATTGATTTCAAAATAATAATAATAACAATTAAATATTTTACATTTTTGTCATCATACAAGTATTACGAACATACAAGACTGTTTATTATTATAATTAATATTAACATAATTCTTGAATACTTATATTTGTTAAATTCTAAATCGCTAAATATTATATTTATTATAAATAATATCATTGTTAATAATGTATTTAGGTTGGATTTTATTTTCATAATTATTTTTGCTAATATTTCTTAATGTTGACGAATTTGTAATTATTTTTTATAATGTCGTTTGAGTTGCCTTTGTTGGCGATTTTTAGGTAGTTTTAGATGAGGCTTTTTATCATTAAGCCTAAACAAATGGTCATTGAACCCTCCTTCCCATCTCTTTGTTTTTTTTTGGAGAAGAGGAGTGGTAAACCACTCTAAAAAACCACTCGTTTGTTTTTTTGTAATAAACAATCATTTTTTAATCTTCTTTAACCACTCATCAAACTCTCTATTCAATCCCAAAAAACTTCACTTCAAATTTATCACTCAATAATTACTAACACCAATCCAAAAATTATATCAACCTCTATTAAACTCAATCTCAAAACGAGTAGTTAACCACTCTTAACTACTATTAACCGCTCCATTTCACTCAATTTCACTCCACTCCACTATTTTACACCAAAAAACAAACACACCCTAAACAAGTGTTTTATAATAAAATAAAAGATAGTTTACTTATAAAAATTTCATAAACATGTCACACATTTTAATTTTTTTGAATATAATTATTGTATTTATAATGACATAATTAAAATATTCAATAAAATGTTATATTTAATAATATTAAGTTAATATTTAACAATTTACAATTTAAAAACAATAAGTTAAATTTAACAATTTACAGTTTAAAAACAATCTTACAAATTAAAAATTATTCATTTTTTAGACGTTTATTAGATTTATTTAATGAACATATATATGTTCTTTCTTTCTTTTTTTTTTTTGAGATTACAACTTATTTGGGAGGTGGGGACTCTAACCTAAGACCTCAAGATTTTTAGGTGTAGACTGTTACCGCTGAGCTAATGGCAACATATATATGTTCTTGCATTAGCATTATCAAGAAAGAAACTTTTAAATATTGTTATAAGCAAGTATCTATCTCTTTTTGAGATTTGAACAAATAAGTGAACATATGATGAAATTCAAATTTTTAAATTTCGGCCAATTTTCAATATTTCATGAAGTAAATGTTGTAGTGTTGAATATTGAAAGAAGAATAATGCACGGAAAAAAACTTTTCAAATTTTGTAAGTAACTACATCAGAAACATAAAAGAGAAGAACACAAAAATTTATGTGATTTATTAACGGTATGTTAGCTACTCCACGGACAGAGAGGAGACACGATTTTATTAAGGAGAGATCGAAAATATAGAATGAACATCGTGGGGACTAGAGTTTATTTCGAGTTTATATAGTGTACTCTCATTAAACTTTATTATACATTAATATCAAATTACATAAAAACTCATATACGAAAATAAAAACAGCAATACAGATTTTATAAACAGCAATACAGATTTCGTTTAGGTTTCATGGGCGTTGCCTCCGAACCCTATGGATCGGGCAGCGAGACCCCCAACTAAATAATTGTAAGGCATTAACAAGGCATATCTCACCACTTGTAGATACAAACGATATGAGGGTTGAGATTGAGCTATAATCTAGGAAAGCAACAAAGAAATGATGAATAAACTAAAACTATCTCGATGGTCACCAACCAACATCTTCAGGTTCCCTCGATTTTGGGACTTAGCATTTTATCCTAAATTTACTACATGTAAGCATGTCTATAGAGATTAACTTAGCTTAATTTTCAATGTTATTCCTTTGAAGTGAACATCTATAATAAAGGGATGTGACATGCCCATAAAGAAACTAATATGAGAACCTAAATTCATTTTCGTTTCCTAAAAAAAAAAAAAAAAAAAAAAAATCATAAATTCACTATCGAACTTGGAAGAACATTTTCCCTTGATTAGGTTCAAGGAGACAGTTAGATATTTCGGATTATTTATCTTATAAGATAGGAAAAAAAGGGCATCATACTACCTTTATTATTATTTGAAGTTTATGGAACTTCATAATCCTTTGCATCAACAATATTTTAAAAGAGGTCCATAATCTCATAAATGATGATATAATGTTGTCATTCCCAACCGATAAATGTGGTATTGAGTGGATTGTTCGTGATTAAAAAGATACCAGGACTAGAGAGTAGGTTTTAAGAATTTTTATGCTAAGTTTTTAGAGGGTTTAGTCGTCAAAGATGGATTCAAGCATGTTATTGAAGCTAAGATCTCATGGCTTAGCTCCATTTTGGTGGAGTCTGATACTACTACGATCTTTTTGAATTCAACAACATTATTGTTATGTAATACAAGTTGTAATAAGGTGGCTGATGTATTAGTCAAGTAGAAAACATACCATCATTTTTGTTAGATCAATTCTTCTTTTGTAGAGGAGACTTCCAGGCGTTGCTTTCTTGGTGGATATTGATTGTGTTGGTTTGGTGGATTGATCAATGAATTGTTGTTTGAAAAAAAAAACCTCAAATTCAATATACAAGAAAATTTGAATTTTTGTTTGAATAATAACACTCGAATTCAATATACAAGAAAATTTGGCTCAGATGACCTGAAATTTCTGACAATCTAAATGGACTTACTCTATTCGGATTTAATTTTTGTATTCTCCTCATTCATATTCAACTGTCTTTCATAAAGAAACAATCTATATATTATATTGCAAGTAAAATACATACATGACATATTTGAGCATTCATCATAGAGACCATACTTCTTGAAGGAGTTTGTACCTCATGTTTGTGCTTCTAAACGTTGTATCATCTTCATGTCGACCATTTCCACGAACACTGTAAGTCGGAGAAAAGTCGGACTTATCGACGATCGATGAAAGAGGAGAATCCAGTTCCTCTAGTTCTTCATCGCTTGTATGGCCTTTTCTCTGGATTGCAGAGATGTTCCTTTCCAAGTGGGATTTTCCTCCAGCCTCTGCAACTTTCTCTGCCACATCAGATGTTGAAGGAGAAATATAGAAAACTGGAGCAGCGATGTAGGGAAAGTTCCTCCCAGTCGAACCCGACAATCTCCGTTCGAAAATATTCTGTTCAGATGAAAGTACAATGACGAGTTCATAATAATTATAACACATTAGAACCGGTTGAGATATGTCTTGAACTATGATATCCCATGATTACTTAGTCAGCAAGCGGGTGAAATATATAAGTGGGTTTATGTTTTTGTATTAAACTTTTGTGTTTTAGGCGATATATTGTAATACGATTTTATGATGATGCACTATATAAATTCTCTTAAAACTCTAACCTCATTTTTTTTCAATCAACTCTAGCCTCATTTGATCGACACTCTTATATCCGTATCTCTCCTTAATAAAATCGTTTTCACATCTGTCCGTGGACGTAGCTAACATACTTAAATCATCGTGTTTTATCTCATGTTCTTAACTTGTTGATTTCGTTTTCATAACAAAACCCAACAGCTCAAATCCATCTAGAAGTTCCTGGTTGAGACATCCTAGCATGAATTTTTGTAACAAGTTATACTAACCTCAGCATTAAGCAACTCTAACACAGTTCCCGGAACGGGATCGGGGCAGAACTCATCTGGAGTGAAATTACAAAGTATCCTTGTAATCAGCGGAAGACTAATCGACGGGCACACCTAGAGAGCACAAAACAAAGGTTAAATAAGTAATTAACAATGTCATACAAACTAGAAAAGTACATGAACTTAGAGAAGGTAGATGCTAGGGGTTGGGGTTGAAAAAGACCTCTTCTCTGATTGAAGGATCTGTAAGCATGTCTTTTGGGAGCATCAAGAGATCACTCAATGAATTAAGTAAAGGAAATGATTGGGGTTTTCCATCTCCACCGGGTTTAATATCATCGTCGCTTCCATGTTGATCTATCGAAGAGTCATCGGCATCAATGCCGACCATGTCGGTTAGCCATCTAGACCAATTTCCAACCTGCATCAAGAGCAGACCACCTCAATTTAGCATCTTCTAGTCAACAACATTTCATGAAAATTGAAAACTTTAAGGCAACTTATTGTCCTTCTATTGCTTTACTGCACAATCTTTATCCCAATTAAGATTGTCAACTCGCGAAAGGTGATGCATATCGAAATCTAATTTTGATGTATCTTGTTTCATAACATATTTTAATTTCATAAATAAAATTTAAATACAAGTATAAATAAAAAAATCTAAAAAAATTAAACACATCATAACTTCAAAATATATACCTATAATAAAAGCATAAATAAGTTAAAAGAATAAGTTTTATCTATGATAAATTGAATCGTCAAATCAAACTTTTTACCAGGTAAAAAGTCAAATGTATTGAAGGAGGTGCCTACAAACTTTCAATCTGTGACATTGAGGGGAGCACACCTTCAAAATCAAAGCGTTCGACCACCGTGCCACCCCTCGGGGACTGATCCATTACTTAAGACAATCCTAAATATTTAAATTATAAGATGTAGTGAGAATGGTACATACAGAGTTTTTTAGTTGTGCACCCGATCCAAAACTCAAATCTCCAGCGGGTATAGGAAGAACCTTGGCATCAACAATAGGATCCGAGACCGGATCTGTTGGAATCTCATTGGCAGACTCGCGGAGGATAGCATTAAACATAGCCACATCCAACCTGGAAACACACTGTTCCATAACCTGATCCCAAGATCCGGACATGAATTATTCTCCAATCTTAGTGGATAGAATTGGAAT
The DNA here is from genome assembly GCA_037833695.1 of Sechiopsis laciniata. Taxonomy (NCBI): domain Eukaryota; kingdom Viridiplantae; phylum Streptophyta; class Magnoliopsida; order Cucurbitales; family Cucurbitaceae; genus Sechiopsis; species Sechiopsis laciniata. The sequence goes on along the minus strand of JBBMKA010000026.1, from coordinate 12,898,728 downwards.
AAGTTTTCAAGTGGAATCATATTCTAACATCCCCCTGAAAGGATAGCTGCTAAGTAGTTTTATTCGATTTTTCTTTAAGTGGATAAACCTTACCATTCTTGCAAGAACAGGAAGACAACCACACTCATGGCCGCTCGCACGGACAGGACAGAGTCGTTGAAAAGCATCCTGGAAAGTACTTCTCCACAAGTTAATTGAAAAGTTACCTTGTTCCTGATCACCAAGGGGAGGTCCCTTTAACCGCTCCCTGCCTTTGTTTTTTGATGCCTCTCGAGGTTGCATATTTGGTGTTAAAGACTGAAAACATAGTATGTGGAACAAAGAGATATGAGCATAAAGGTATTGATAAAAAGACATTCAATCACACTGTGAAAAGTAAATTAAGATATTAACTATCAAGTCTGATATTACCAAGATCATACTATATAAAGATAAACTAAAACAGAGGTTTACGATACCTGCCACCAAACAGACTCAACTATACGAGAAAAGATCCAGGATTCAACTTTTTCTAATGCGGTCAAAAAAGTTCCGGTCTCTTGCCAATCATCTACACACTGAATATATTTATTTACTTGTTTACTGCCATAGCCATTTCTCCATTGAACAGCTGTTGGCTTCCCACCATTTCTCTGGCTACTGATGTTGGAATGAACAAAACTTTTCATAGGATTTGAGCTATGGATGCTGCGAAATGTTTGAGATATTATCTCCCTCATGACAATAGTATTTGATAGCCAGAAGGTTAACCTGAAAGAGCCAAGGAAAAATTATTTGTTAACTTCCAACATTCAACAGCCCTTAATTACAATTAACTGTGATGATAAATTAGCAAATATACCTCGGAACATCACTCCCACATGATTTAGCAATTAAAACTAGCCCTGATACGATGTTTTTCGCAATTGTGGCTCGATTTTCTTGAGACCAATGTTTGCAGGCATGAATGTAAATTCTAGACATGCGTCGAGCAGGTGTGTGCACTTTATGTGCGGAGCTCCCATGCTCTGGTACCACTGAATACAGAGACATTTCAAGAGCTGCAACAACTCTCAACTCCTCTTCCAGTTTATCAATTCTTTTTTCCATTTCTTCAATTTTTTGTTCACAAGCAGCTTGATCTTCATTATCACCATTGGTATCAGAACCATTTCTAATGCACGGAACACCACTTAATGCCTCATCCAAGACTTCAATATCCTTAACCTCATCTACTATCTGGTAATCAGTTCCTTCAGAAGATTCTGATGAAGGTTTAGGCACAATTTTTGCAGCATTTGCTTTGGAAGACTTTCTGTTTTTAATTCTGGGAGGATCAGCATCAGAATTTGTTGATTTCTTTGGAGTAAAAGATAATTCCTTGGACTGTGATTGATTTATACCATGATGAAATTGTTCACTTGTATTGGGAAGAGAGCAATCTGAACTGTTATCTTCTAAAACATCTTCAGGAAAATTCAACTCTTTTTCTACTTTCTCTTCCTTAGTTGTTATCGAATCACTTTTTGATGAAACTGAATCTGCCATGGTCTCTGAATCTGAAACTTCTTCCTTCCTGTGATTTACATCTTTCTCCACCACAGCACATTTATCTTCTACAACACCATTCACATTCTCTCTGTCATCAATCACACTGGCTTTAGAATCTTGATTTGTCTCCTCAAACTTGTTGCCATCAGCACCATGTTCTATAGCCAAGTTTTGATGAACCCCTAATGGCTTCGTCTCCATGTTTGACTCGCTTACTAAAGTTTTTGGCTTCACATCCAATGCCTTATGTGGGGTTTCTTTAGCATCCACAGTTTTGCTATTATTCTCTTGATGTGGTCTGCGTTCATTCCTGTCTGCTCTAGCAGTTCGTTTACTCTGATTCTTAATAGGAGTTTTCCTCTTGTCAATCTCTTTCATTTTTAACAGATCCAAACTTCCAACAACGAACAAATGCAGCAGCAACAAAGGGAAAGGTTACCAACCGAGATCACTGTCTATCGAAGATCAAAAGTATGGTAGATGCGAGAATATGCGGTTCCAAAAATCGTGCAGGTGATAAATTTCCACAGTTACCAAGGCAAAAACTTATAGCACTACCGTGATTCTCAGTATCATACCAGCTTAAAAACCTGCAATTACAAAAATTAATAAGCAACAATAATAAAGTAACCTAAGAGATAGTCAAATTCAAAGCGATGCCCAAGTAGCAACACGATGGTGTATGTAAATGGATGACACAGAAAGAAATGAACAATCCTTTCTCCATGAGAAGTCAAATAAACTACCAATGTTACCTTCAGATTTATGACTCTGCAAAACGTTTAAAGCAAAAATTGAACTGGGGAAGATCGAAATGGATCCCAATGGCAGATCTCTAACTACGTAGGTTTACTTTTACATACAAATACAAAATCACTAGATAAGTGGTCGCTCATATTATGAACTTGATCCATCATAATCTCGCAACCAGAAAACGTAACAGCCAAATTCAATTCTGGATTACAGCAATCAAACATTCAATCCCCAACGTCATTCCAACAATCAACTCCAATTCAAATCCAACAATCACAAAAAAATTCCTAGACTCGAAATCAAGGTCTCTAACCACACCGACAAGAACTAAACAGCAATAAAATAGAGATAAATTACCAAATACGTTAGCAAAAAGCATCACACATTGCAAAAAAGAAAACAAACCAGAAATGCGAATTGCAGAATCATATCTAGATTTGTAGAAGATATAGAGACAGAAATAGGAAAACAAGAATAAAGCTGCGAAAGAAAAAGAAAAGCGAAAGAAGCTCGTGAGATCTGAGAGATTAACCTCCAAAAAGAAAAGCCAAACCGCTGTGATCAGTAGAGTTCACGGAAGTATCAACAGCAGCACCGCATCTCAGTTTCGTTGCAATATCCTAATTACAAGTCAAAAAGCAAACAGAGAAAAGTGAAAAAAAAACAACAACAGGATGCAGAGAAGCGCCATTCACGAACCAAAAGAGAAAAAGTAGAAATGAACAGAAAACAGAACTGAACTGAACTGAACTCACCGCCGGAAAGTAGCGCAGATTCCGAGATTGAATGAGTGAGGAAGAAGAAGAAGAAGCAATGGTACATTTTATCTCGGGATTGAAACAGAGAGAAGAAACAGCACGCCCGAAGAAGAAGCAATGAGTGATGATGATGATGAGAGAAGAAGTGGAAGAATAAAAAAATGGCTGCCATGAATGAAGTTCTTTTAATAAGTTTTTTTTTTTTTTTTTTCTTTTTGAGTTTGTCGGTGATCGGGAAGTCACCGGAAATTGCCGGTTGCTCTACGCGTTGTTGGCGGTTACCACTAACAATCGCCATCGTTTGTTGTCGTATTTACGAAATTGTCGTTTTCATTATTCAATGGCCAAATTTGTGTAGGAGGATTTGAAATAAAGCAATTCCAATTATATTTTTTGGAAAAATCGTTAACAATTATACCTCTAAAATTTTAATTTGATCAATTACTTCTCCTTAAGTTTTATAAGGAAGTGATTGGATTTAGAGGTCGAGAGAGGTCAGGAGAGAAAATTATCCAACCTCATGTTTGTTTTTTTTTTTTTTACATAACAATCTCTCTCAACTTCTCCCTAACTCTTCATCACATGCCATTAAACCTATTTAATCTTATAAAATATCAAATCAATTTTTATTACAATAAAAATTAATATAAAATTAAAAAAAAAAAAAAAATTCTCTCTTAAACACCAATTCCCCCCCAAAATTTTTTTTAACATCTCCTCTCCAAAACATCAATTTCCAAACAAATACTTCACCCTTCCAAATCACTCAACTTCCTCTCTATTTCCTCTTCCTCTCCTCTCTTCTCTCAAACTCCAAAATCCAATCACCCCCTAAGTGTTGCAATTAAGTCCCACCTGTCTAATTTAGGTAAGATAAGAAAGGATAAAATTGTCACTTAGAAAAAGTTTATGTCTTCCTCCCTATCTTTATCTTCTCTTTGTTAGGATTTTTGACAAAATATTAGGAAGAAGATTTTCTACATTGGAAAGATTCAAGGAATCATTAAAGGTTCAAAGAATCGGAAAGGTTCAATGAATCAGAAAAGGTTCAAGGAATCGAAAAGTTAAAAGGAAGTGGTGTGCTCCAAGAACTATAAATAGAGCAACTGGCTTTGGTTTCAAAGTATCCCAGTCGGAAGCACTTTAAGTTTGATGTACTGACTCTAGTTAAATTCCTTTTTGTATTCTCTTTGTGGAGAGTGGGGCAAAGGGTAAGAGTAGTATAAACTTTGAAGAGAGTGTTTATGTAACTGGGTCGATGAGAGAATTCTGGGTGATTGTAACAATTTTTCACATAGTAAAAGTTCTTTCTGTCCGTGTTTTTTCTCTGATTTGGAGTTTTTCCACGTAAAATCTTGTGTTCTCTTTTATTATTTTTCCTTTTAATTTTCCAGTATTTTTCTGCTTATTCCTGCTGTTATTAGGGAAGGTTTTTCCCAACAAGTGGTATCAGAGCTTTAGGTTTGTAGGTTTTGAATTTTTTCAGTATGCTATATGGTTGCAGCTTTGTCTGAGCTTCCACATAAGAAAAAAATTCTTAAAACAAGTTAGAGCTAGGTGTTGTGAATAGTGGTGTTCGCTATTTGCTGATTTTCTAGGAGTGAAGCAGAAGTGTCAACCTTGGTGAAGATTGATATGGAGAAATTTGATGAAAGGATGATCGTTGGCTTGTGGCTAGTGCAAGTCAAAGATGTTTTGATACAATCTAAAGTACACATGGATTTGAAGGGAAAACCAAGGTGTAGTGCTTCTGAAATAAAAATATTAAGTGGTGATGATGATCCAGTAGAGTCCAATGGTGGTTCTAGCAGTGGTTTTAAAAAGTTAAGTAATCAAGGGAAGAAGAAAGACTTTTTCAGAGGGAAAGTTATTGGAAATGCGGACAGACTGGTCACATGAAAGAGAACCAACAGAGCAAGTTTGTCAAAGAGATAGGGTTCGGATGCTGACGTGGTCTATCTTGCTAGAGGAGATGTTGACTTCCTCTGAAGAAATAAAGAAATCATCCTTATGGTATCCCTACTTTGCCATGATAGAGGATGTGATGTCAGCAGTTCCACAAGTTTGCACATGGGCATTAACTTGGTAGTTATGCAAGGTGTATGGTGGAAGTTATGTCTGTGGCTGAAGAACTTTCAGGTAAGCCAAGTAGGTGGAAGTTGCACCATAATTTTTAGCAGGGTGTATCGACATGTGACAAAGAAGAGAAATCTTGGAATGTGATATTTCAAGTGTTAATACTTTTTATGGTGGAGTAATGTTATAATTCTCAGAGTTGAGGATTATGATTGTCAGAGAAGACAATGTTGTAGCAGAAGATGTAGATTCTTCAAATATCTTGCCAAGGTAGAATTTGTTAGGATTTTTGGAAAAATATTAGGAAGAAGATTTTCTACATTAGAAAGATTTAAGGAATCATAAAGGTTCAAAGAATCAGAAAGGTTCAATGAATTAGAAAGGTTCAAGGAATCGGAAAGTTAAAAAGAAGTGGTGTGCTCCAAGTACTATAAATAGAGCAACTGACTTTGGTTTCAAAGCATCCCAGTCGGAAGTACTTTAACTTTGATGTACTGACTCTAATTAAATTCCTTTTGTATTCTCTTGTGGAGAGTTGGGCAAAGGGTGAGAGTATTATAAACTTTGAAGAGAGTGTGTAACTAGGGTCGATGAGAGAATTCTGTGTGATTGTAACAATTTGTCACATAGTGAAAGTTCTTTCTGTCCGTGGTTTTTTCTCCGGTTTGGAGTTTTTCCACGTAAAATCTTGTGTTCTCTTTTATTATTTTTCCTTTTAATTTCTCAGTATTTTTCTGCTTATTACTGCTGTTATTAGGGAAGGTTTTTCCCAACACTCTTTCCATCTCCATTTCTTAATCTCATCTTCTCAAATTAATTTTGATAAATGTTAACCCAACCAACATCCAATACAAACAAAATTTAAAATTTAAAAGTTAAGTCACTACTTCAAATATAAATTAATTTGCTTTTGCTCAAAACTGTCATAACTGCTAAACCTCCGTTCGATTGCAACCAGTTTCGTTTACTTCTTCCTTACCGACCACTGCCTTTTGATTTGCTCGAGCCTTTTTCCGAATTTGGGGCCTCATTTCTTTGCCGATAAGTTATTTTTCATATGTGTTGTGGATATTAATATTGAGTCGTTGTTTTACGTGGGTTGATGTATATTTTTAGTGGAGAGATGAAATTTGATGGAATTTATGGTTTTCTTATGGTTCGATTTGGTTTCTTTATGGAGTCTGACATGAGTTCGTGATTTTTTAGTTTAATTTGTCTCTTTTGTTTTTTAATTTTTGAATTTTTAGGGGGTTTTGTGTTTGATGTTTGTGTGTCGCTGATGAGTTGCTTTTTTTGTGGGTTTATCAAAACCAATTTCAGAAAGATAGATTAAGAAATGAAGATTGAGAAAGAAGAAAAAGGTAAAAAAATGTAGAGATAAACTTCTTATAAATGACAATTTTATCCTTTCATATTTTACTTTAATTAGATATATGAGGATTAATTACAACACTTTTCAAACTTGAGATGGGATAATTGATCAAATTAAAAGTGTAAGAGTATAATTATTACAAAAATTATAGTTTAGGGGTGATTTGTGTAATTTTTCCTATTTTTTTTCTATGTTAAATTAGTTTTTGGGCAAATTTTTTAGATTGTATTTGGATTAAGTTTGTAAATCATTTATTCTAAAAAAAAAAAAAAAAAAATTGTAAATCATTTTGAATAAATGTTTTTATGTAAGCAAAATGGACAAGCTCGAAATCGTGTCCACCAAGGAGAAGGCCTGCACTAAGGAGAGTCTAGACGAGCCTAGAAAGAAAAAAAAATTTGATTGAGGTCAATAGTGGTTGATATAATTTTTGGGATTGATGTTGGTAGTGGTTGAGTGATAAATTTGATGTGAAGTTTGATGGAATTGGATAAGAAGTTTGATGAAGGGTTAAAGAGAATTAAAAGGTGGTTGTTTACTATCAAATACAAACGAGTGATTTTTTAGATGAGTGGTTAACACTCATCTACTCCAAAAAAAAAAACAAACATACCCAAAGGTGTATCTATTGGTAAGAAGTTTGCTATAACATAAAATCATTTAATTTTTTAGGATAATCTGTGTCTATTATGATTATTTTAAAACATTTGTGACTGTTCAATTCATTTGAAGGTAGCTAGTGATTCATCAGTTTTTTTTTTGTTCTCTAAAATCTTTCTTAATCACTAGGTCAACCATTTTAAAAAAATAAATTATTCTAATCTCGTAAACATTTTCTTTATTTAGATTTTTTTAGAAACCGTTTTTCTACCGAATGAGTTGGTGACGGAAGTTGGTTATCTTGTTTGGTGTTAATCCATTTCAACTCCATAGTCATGAGTTCAAGCCCAAAAATTGATATTTGGCTCTCATATTATTTGAGAGCAGTGCCCTAAGACAGTTTTTCTTTATTTAGTTCAACTACAATTAAGGAAGGGAGCTAATAATTAATCCAATCCTAAAAGGAATAAATAATGGATTGGATTGGAGTTAAATTTATCAGAATTGGTCATTGTGACGATGATGCGCCAACAACTAGGAAACGCGCCACCAACTAGGATGAGTGATGTGAGGGCCAATGGGCCAATTAGGATGAGTGTTGTCAGGCCAATTGGAATGAGTGTAGAAAAAAGATTTTTAGGAAAAGGGGAAGATGGTGATGAAAAAAAAGAAAGTGAAGGAGGAGAAAGAAAATGTCTACCTTGGATCGAAAGGAAAAATTAAGGCTCTGATACAAACTTAACAATGAATTTAAATAGACTATAAGAGATGACCTAATTATAAAAAGAAAATATACTAAATTAATCATAAAAGAAAAATATGACCTGGAAAAGACATAAAAGAAAAAGATAAAAAATAATCTTTAATCTAATCCTAAAAGAAATAAACAATTAAAAAGATGAAAACACTAAAATAAACATAGACCAACAAGACCATTGTCACGAAATCGATTCTAAAACTCAGTATTTGACTCTCATTTATTTGAGAGTAGTAGTACTATATAGAGTTTGTAGTCCTCTTTCCCCAATTTCTACTAAAAAAATTAAAAGTTGATTTTGTAGAAAAAGAAAAACTAAATTAAAAGTTGATTTTGTAGAAAAAGAAAAACTAAATTTCCAACTTTAAAGGTGTTTGGATGAGAAGTTAGTACGAAGAGTTATTTTGAGTAGTTAGAAATTGAGTTTTTTGTAATATGTTTAGATGTGATTTTTTTATAGAGGAGTTAGAGACAATAACTTATTTAGATGTGGATTTGAACTCTTTCTTTTTTTGAAAAAAAGGAAACAATGAAATTCTCTTTTGAGCTCTTGGTGAGAGAGAGAGAGAGGTATTTTGCCAAACTCAAAGACATTCTCCAAGGAGAATTGATGGCGAGTGGTCATGAGCACCCTTAGATGCGTTCTTGGGGTCACGCCGTGCTTTCTCCGGAGAGTGGCGGGTGGTCGTTCTTGCGCTCGAAGGCAAGCAACAAAGATGGAGCCCTTTTCAGGCTATTCGCAAAATATCTGGGAAATGAGAGGTTGTGAAGCAGTTGAGAAGGCTTCTCTTCATAGGTAAGCCTTCTCCCTCATTGGGTAGCTCTTCAAAGTTGGGTTTTAGGGGCTGGTGTTCGAAGAAAAACTGGTGTGCGAACGGCTTTTGGTCGAATGTTAAGGTGGGGTGCTTCTCTTGTAAGAAGGATAAATCGGTGATTTGGCCGATTCGGCTCTCCTTTTTATCCAGTTTGATCTTTTCTATTTTTGTGCCTTCTTCCCAGTTTCGGTTTAATTATTTTGAAGGTTAATCCTAATTTATTTGATGTTCTTTTTTTGTTTTTCTTTAATATTTTTCTGTTTTATTTATTTAGTAAGTCTTTGTTGGTTCTTAGGAATAGCTTATGTTTCTTTGGTTTTTGGTTGTTATTGCACCTCGGATTTGAACTGGTGACAAGGGTGGATCTGGGTGCTTTGAAGGAAAAGTTTATTCCTTTGGAACTAATTTCTCTCCTTTTACTTTGGTAGGATCGCGTTCTTTAGTCATGAAGATGGACGCTAGATTACTCTCCGAAGTCTATCAAAAAATTCCTAGTGTTGAGGAATTTGATAGATAACTCTCGTAATCCGCATTTGTTTCATGGATTAAAAAAGCTTGTAAGTCGAATTTGAAAAGTACTTTACTGTTCATATTCCTTCCCAATATCCGGTTAGCAAAACTTTATCTCGCATATACGCTTTTTCTTTCTGATTTTCCTTGGCATTAGTCTGAGTTATTGGAGAAGCGAACCGGATATTGGGAAAACCTGCTCGTCCATGGAAGGCGCAGTGTTTGGAATTGTTATTTCCTCTATTTATGGGCACCCACATTTATATATTGGGCAAAAGGAAGAAAATGAACAAACCCACAAAGAAATTCGCAAAAATTTCGCAAAACACTTTTAATCTTCCCTCAATTTTTCGTCTCTCTCGTCTACGTTCACCGCCGTCTCTTCAAATGTACCATGAAAGGCGAATTGATGGTGTTTAATTGAAACAGGTTCATGGAAGCGACTTAAATTTTTCACTAATATCTCAAAAAAATCCAACTGAAAGCAAAAAATCAAAGAGGAATAAAGAACTGAAGCAGAAAGAAAATACAAATAAATTAAATCAATTGTAATATTTTTATTAAACTGGAAGTTTACTCCCTTTTTTTTTGTTTTTTGTTTTTTGTTTTTTTAGTACTACACTGGTATAGAAGGGAATGAGGTGTAACATCCAACATCAATCAACTTGCAAAAATATCCAAGCATAGCGTTATGAAAACTGCAATCAACAATTGATCGAAGATAAAGAAATGCGAGAGAGAAGAAGAAAACACATAGAAATTTACGTGGTTTTACTAATGTAGTATTAGTTCGTCCACAGACAGAGAAGGGACAGAGTTTTATTAAGGAGAACGAATAATACAGAATTACAGAATGAATGACATAATACCGTTAGGGTTTAATTTGAGTTTATATATGCACTCTCATCAAATCTTATTTACAGAATGCGTAAGCATTAAACAGAATGTCGATGCATGTAAAACATGCCGCACGCATTGCGCTGCAATGCGAGATGCGTTTGTGCGCGAGATACGCTAGGTGAATGCAGATGCGGAATGCATTTTTGCAACGAGGCGTTGCCCCCGCACCCCCACTCGCTGACTGGGCGGCGAGACCCCTAACTACTAATCGCAGGGTATTGGTGCGTTCAAGATATATTTCAACACATAGTTCACTAAAAATAATTGCTTTTTTTTTCAATATTGATATAAAATTTTTTTTTTTTTTTTTTTTTTTTGAAACACCCTATTGATATAAACTAACCCTAAATACAATAAAATTTGCTTTAATTTTATGTTTTTTTTTTATTTGACAATATATATAGGACAAATTATAATTTGGATAAAATGGAAGGAAAAAAAATACATTGCACAAATTTTAATTAGGATAAAATTAAAATTCCTATTAAGATTTATTGATTTATTTTCAAATCTAAATTCAATGTAATAATGTTTATAACCTAGTAATCTAGAGAAATACCGAGTCGGTGGCCAATGGTGATGTGCAAAAAGAAGTCTGAATCTTGGAACATCTATTCTTAAACTATGATTTCCTTAATCATTTTTGGTTTAAAGTGAGAAATGATTTCAAATCTTTTCCCTCATGAGTCAATGGAAACTTTGTGCTCATGAATTATTAAATTTAAAATGTTAATAATATGTTAAATCTGTTTTTATAAAAAGATACATTAATTTTAAATTCTAATGGATTTTCAAAAATATTTCTTACAATTATATGTTTAGCCTATTTGAAACAAAACTTTAATATATTCATAAAAGAAATTAACATTTTTAAGTTCAAGGGTATTTTTAAAATATTTTTTTTAAAGTTTGGGAGTATTTTTTAAATAAAATTTTAACAGTTTCCATCTAATATTGATACTTATGAAATGTTTTTTTAAAGTTTAAAAGTATTTTTGATACTTTTCAAATTTTAGGGGCATGTTGAACACAAATCATAGTTCAGAGTATATTTGATAATTTAGCATTGTTATTTTAATTTTAATGTCAATTTAATTTTTTTTTAAAAATAAATATAAAATTAAACTAAAAAGGAGGCAAATAAAAGTGAATATTACTAAAATATAATGGTAAAATAGTAAATTTTGAAATATAGAAACCAAATAGAAACTAGATCTACAAACATAAATATGAATAAAGTAATTTGCCATAGTTTTTTTTTAAAAAATATTTAATAATATTTAGAACTCAAATCCGTAATCAACTAATTACCATGATACATAATGTCACTAGAGTATTACTGATTTTAAAATTACTATTCTCGCAACTTATATTGGGTTGGCATAAAAACCTACCCAGCTCAACCTACTAGACAATCACTAAAAAAAATTCTTTTAAGTAATTTTTTAAATTCTTTTTATTTTATAGAATTCTTAAATGGGTGGAAAATTTTATATTCTATGAAAGACTCAGTGGTGCGATAGTTTCATTGTTTGGTGGAAATCGAGTTCAACACCATAATCACATGTTCAATCTCTAGAATCGGTATTTGTCTCTCAGTTATTTGAGAACAGTTATACACTCTCTATAGGATTTGTGGTTTCCCTTCTCCAACTTGTATTTAAAAATAAATTAATTAAAAATTAAAAATTAAAAATTAAAAAAAGCTTTTGTATGCTTATTTATTAGTACAATTTTTTTAGTGAAAAATAATTATGAATGGTATTTTTAGGTTTAAAATTGAAATTGATCTTTCTTTCTTTTTATTTTATTATTTTTATTTTTATTTTTTTTGCTTGCTTAAGCAAATAATTTGAGAACCAAAAACAGATAAAAGGCTTAGAGGCAACTCAATTTAAGAATCTTCATCTAACATTGTAGTATTTATTGTTGTAGCTTAAAGAAACATCTATACCTAAAAGCTTACCGTGATAGTTCATTTTTTCATTTATTCATCATTTTCGTTAAATGGTTCCTCCCGTTCTGTTCTTAATTTCTTAGTGTTCATGGTATTTTATTGAGAATTTACTCAATTTTTGGATTTTGTACCTTAATTACAGTGTTTTTTTTTTTTTGACAGAGTATACATAGCACAGTTATGTGGATACGAAATCGCATACAAACTGCAATTATCGTTCTCTGAAAATATATGATGTCCACAGCATTAAACAGCCAGTTTTGTTAAATTAACCAAAAACACGCATTTGAGATTAGTTATAACGGCAATCAACAACCAATCGAAGATAAATAAACACATGAGATAAGAAAAAATACACAGAATTTACGTGGTTCACTAACGTTGTGTTAACTAGTTCATGGGCAGAGAAGCAGCAAAGTTTTATTAAGGAGAACAAATTACAGAATGAACATATAAAATGTCATAATACGGCTAGAGTTTAATTCGAGTTATATATGTACTGTCACATAATGCGTTAGCCTAAAACAGAATGCGGATGCGTAAGCTCATGCGAAACACGCAACAGAATACAGAAGTGCTTACGCTGCGGAGTTCGAACGCGGGTTGCGCTAAATGTATGCGGAATGCGTTTTCTGCAATGCAAAAATTTACGCAACGGGGAAAAGCAGAATGCACTCTTGACTACTAATTGCAGGGCATTAATGCGTTCAAGACATATCTCAACATATCACTACTACAGTTTTTTTTACGGTAAAAAAATGAGCATTTTTCTTTTTGGATATATCATGTTAATGGATGGAAGGCTATCAACTTCAATTAGCTGAACTGATTGAACGCTATCAATTACTAATTGAAGGCTATCAACTCAATAGATTGAAGCTATCAATTTTGATTGAAGTTTATCATCAAATTGATCGAAGGCTATAAACAAATTGATTGAAGGTTATCAACTGAATGAAGTAGATATTTCTTTCATTTTACATGGATTGTCTCATTTTTTAGTGTTATGTGAAATATTATTTTTAAAATGTTCTTATGGTTTTTTTTTTTTTTATTATTTTTTATATACATAGATTTTATGTCGGCTGCATTTTCTCATTTCATGGTGCATGCCGCATTATCTCCATGACGCTTCAAATCTCCCATGGTGCTTCACTTTCCCTCCATTAGCGTTTGATTATTATTATTTTTTCTCCTCCTCTCTATGTGAGATTGTAATATTCTATTTTAGTTAGGGTTTTAGATTTAGTTTTTACTCTTCTAAATTAATAAATATTTTTAATATTTTATTAAGATTCTATTTTGGTACAATAAATTAAACTATTTTAATTTTGAAGTGAGAGTCTAATAAAGTAAATACGAGTGAAAATAGATTAGCCTCAATCTAGTTAATCAATCTACCCATTCGGTAAATTGTACAATAGTTTTGTATGCTTGCACTATATATAGTTTTTGTATACATGTATTATCATGTTGATGGGAATATTATTAAAAATAAATAAATAATTTGAATTCAACATTTTTTTTCTTAAATCTAAATTCTAACAATATTGAGAGGTTAGAAAATTGATATTAGATAATCTTGCAATTCTAACTAGTCATAAAAATATTCTTATATATCTTAAAAGGTAGTGAAGATTCTTGGGCTTTTTAATGTAAGACAAAAAAAAAAAAAAAAAAAAAATTAATCATCAAATTATATATCATAGTTGTTGAATTTAATTATTGTTGATCTATTGAACTTTACTTAGGATGGGTTATTAGGTGGAGCAAACAATTATTCCTTTTTAAGTTGAAAATTCTAAATAAACTAAATTTCAAAATTTAAGATTCGTTTGGAACATTCGTATTTAAAATACGATTGTTTTATAACCATTTTCCCTTTTTGTTCTCAAAATTCAAAAAATTGTTTGTGATATATGTTGAAAAAGATCGTTTCTTTTCTACTTTAAAATAAATGGGCCATTTGAAAGAATAACTTTTTTCTATAGCATAGAGTGATTGCTAAGCAAATTTCAAAACCGTACTCTATTCTAGAGTCCACAGACGAATATTAATTAAGGCATTTTATTACTTTTCTTTCTTTTCCTTTTTTTATTTTGCCATACATATTTATATATTATTTTAATTTTTTTAGTAGATATATTATTGTGAATTAAAAAAATACTATTTTAATTTGAGCATATAATAATTTATACTTATGTATTATTTAAATTTCTATAATATTTCAATTTATATATTATTTTAATTTCTCTATATGGTTGATACTTATGTATTATTTGAATATCTAACCATAATAATAATTTTTCTTATGTATTATTTCAATATCTAACTATAATAATAATTTTTTTATATATTATATTAATTTATTCTTATGTATTATTTCAATTTCTAAAAATAATATTTCTACTTATTTCTATATTATTCTTAATTTATTATAATTTCAGTATATAATAATTTATATTTATGTATTATTTCAATTTCTAAAAATAATATTATTTATACTTATATATTATTTTAATTTCTATATATATTACTGTAAAAAAATCAATATATATTAAATGCATAAAATGTATAATAAAATTGTATATTACTGCAATTAGTAACAATATCTATATTTATATATTATTTTAATTACTCCTTTCATCTTTAATTTACCACTAATTATTTTAGTAGATATATCATTCTGAAATAAAAAAAATATTATTTTAATTTCAGTTTATAATAATTTATACTTTTCAATTTCTATAATATTTTTCAATTTATATATTATTTTAATTTATGTATATCACTAATTGATACTTATGTATTATTTCAATATCTAACCATAATAATAATTTTTTTTATATATTATATTAATTTATTCTTATGTATTATTTCAATTTCTATTTAGATTTCTATAATTTTAAGAATTAAGAATTAAAAATAGTTATCCAACATAATTCTGTTCTTGTATAAAAATTAGAAAACAAGAAACAAAAAATTAGAAATGAAAATGTTACCACGATTATTATTAGTTAAAAAAAAAGGAAAAAAAAAACCCTTAATATTACCCAAAAATAGGGCCAAGAAAATGGTGATATTTATACTATCTTAATATAGAAATATTGAATCCTCTCAAATGTTTGTTTGTCATATTTATGAAAGATTTAGCTTGAAAATTTATATTGAAAAGTTATATAGAATAGTTAAAAATTGAGAGTTATAACTAAAAATTTGTTTGAATGAGATTTTTGTGCAGAAAAGTTAAAGGTAAAATCTTGTTTAGATGTAGATTTAAAATAAATAATGTTTTAAGTAATTAAAAAGCAATGATTAAAAATGAGTGGTTAAAAATGAATTATTTTGATTGATTTGAAATAAATGTTTAAAAATGAATCGTTATAAATGATTGAGTATCTATAAATGAATTACTAAAAATAAGGAATTATTTTTAAAAATAAAAAATAAAAATTAATAAAAACTTGTTTGAATGTAAATTTAAAAAAAAAAAATCAATTAATCATTTATCTAGATCATTCTTAAATACAGTAAACAAACCCCTCGTGAGGGTCACATGCAAATACAGTGAAAACGTTGGGCTGAATGATGAGATTGACAGACATGCAAATTTGGTGGGGACATATCTCATATTTATATTGTGGAATCCTATGCAAATTGTTGACTTTGATCCCGACCTACAACTATACGAACTTTCCCATTGTTTGCGGGTTAGATTAGGTTATGAAACTGTTTAAATCAATTCAAATTTTTTAGTCGGTCAATCCTTTTAATTTATCTAATTCTATATATTTAGATTCTCATTTGTGTTATTCTCTTATTTCTTTTATAAAAATACAAAAATTCATACTCCATAAATATATAAACAAATAAAATATAGATACATAATACTATACTTGAGAACATATCTTACCTATCTTACTAGTATATGTTTTTTATCATTATGTTAAGAACTTATCTTGTTATTTTTTTATAACAACTTATTTTATTAATTATTAATCTCTCTCGAAAACAAATGTATAGTCAACCCTAAAACCTACTCAAGCGAACGAAAATTATAAAATCATAACCCAACTCAATTCTTACGGTTTGGGTTGGGTAGTCTGAGTTGCTCGAGTTATCAGTTCTTTTATTCACCCCTACTTTCACCACTTCTTTCTCTCTCTTTTTTTTTTAATATTTTAATTGAATCATTTTTGAAAAATTAGCTTTTAAGTCCCTATGTCACTTGTGTATTTTTTTAGTTTACTTTTATACTTATTTCCTTTTAAAAATTAAACTCACGTGAAAATTAAAACAATTACTTCAACAATATATTTAAATTTAAAATTTAGTCTAAACATCATTTTAGTCACATTATGAGCCTGCTCAATGAAACATCCATAACTTTTGACCATTTTAACACCCATGTTGCGTTTTCAGGTACTGGTGTTTTGTAAACCATCATTTTCTCGACCGAATCATCCTTAGGCATAGCTCCATTATGGCCAATCTTTAGTTACATTGATCTTTAATTAACTATTAACTAGAGACTTAAGTGAAGTACGTAGTGTTTTCCTATTAATATCAAATTCACTTCATTATGGATTTTAGGCTAAACTTCTTTTTAAAACTCCTTTTAAAATATTCTATTCATTTCAAAACATTCGAATATTTTGGATTCCTTTTCGAAGAAAGAAAAAAAAAAACTCCTTTTTTCAAAAAAATAATATATCCATAATAGCATTCAACATGATTAATAAATAAATATTGTTAAATATCGCCTACACTTTAATTAAAGTTTTCATTTTATTAAATGTTAGTAAAAACATTAAGAGTTGTTAATTAATACATAGATTATAATAATAGCGTTTAGGTTTAAAACTAATTAGAAAATTAATTTTAATTTAAGAAGTGTTAAAACCACGTGTTCGGTTAATTGGTTATGTGAGTTAATTAACCTCTATAAGTCTTATTTTGGTGTAACCACTTCTATCCTTTTAATATACACTCACTCATTTAATATATATTGAATGGTTTACATCTAAAATTATTTAAGCATCTTATCCTAGCATTCAAATTGAGAGATTAGAGTTTTTTTTTTTTTTTTTTTTCTAAGTTGTTTAGCAGTTAGAAAAATAGAGAGAATCCAAAATGAGTGAGGTTTCTTAATTTGGAATTGGGCTACAAAGGAAGAGAGAGAAATCAAAAGGGAGGAAAACCCTCCCCTCTTTCACTATTTTTCCAAGCCGACGCCGCTGATTGGAGCCCCGCCACCCCTTCCCGATTGCCGTCATTTAGCCGCCGATCACCACCATTTGTGGAGTTCCGATTTTGGGGCTGGTTTGTAATAGACTCTTGTAATGTTGTTTATTGTTTTTGGGATTGAATCGTTGTAATCATATCTCTAATAATATTGTCTCACTCAAAGGAGTAGGTCGTCCGTATCAAACCATTTATATCCTCGTGTTCATTTTTCTTTTTCTATACTTCATTTTATGCTATTGGAGTATTTTTATATTGCTGCCAAATTTTTCCAGATTGCTAAAAAGTATGTTAAATCAATTTTAGAAGCCAAACTATTGAAGAAATAAACCAATTAGGATATGTCTTGGAATGATTACAACAATAACAGTTATTTATCAACAAGGATTTACATTGTGAATATGCACCTTAAATTACATAATTCAATTCTTAATTTAAATATATCTATCAAAACATTTTTATTATATTTTTAGATTTTTTGGATTCATGTACATACTTTTTCTGTGGTGAGATTTTAATTTATATGTCATATTATATGCATTAAATAGTTTTTACATAATTTAAATCATACATCCAATGCATGCTTAAATTAGAAGAAATAAAGATAATAAAAAATATTAACCGGCATATTTGGCACATTCCTAAAAATTTAAAATAAAAAGTGTATTTACCCAACTTAAAATAAAACTTATAATGAATATTTACCAGCATGTATGTCACTGGATAATTAAAAACAAAACATGCTCTTTATTCAGAATTCAACTAAAGTTTTATCAAGGGTGAAACGGCAAAACTATTTTCTCGTCAAGATAGATCCAAATATAAATAAACTTGCCAAAATTAAAATAATTGAATTTAAATAGTGCCAAATTGAAGCCTCAGAAAGAGGATTATTGCATGGTATTTAGTAATTCTATTAAGTTATATGAGGTAGTTGTCTTTTCATGTATCAATGATTCGAAGGCCTCAACAAAAAAAAAAAGCAAAAGCCATTGATTGGATCCCCCATCAACAAGGTGGAAGCTGAATGTAGATGGAGGGTCTGGCCATTAGAGATGGTCATGACCATTTACTTGATTGTGTCGAGCAAGTCTTGCCTCCTATCTTGGTGGAATCAGATTCTTTATATGTTATTAATTTAGTTAATGATATTTCTAAGGACGTAGTTAACTCACCAACATTATTGCACATATTCAGGATATGATTCATAGATTTAGAGATATACCTTTTGTGTTTTGGTCAGGACAAGATTGCTTTATTCGGAGTGGGGGAATCTCTCCCCAAATTATTGATGTGATTTTCAATGAGCAATTTCGCTCTTATTTAGTTGGTGATTAATAAATCTAATTTTATTTAAAAAAAGAGAAGTTCACCAAGGCTTGCAATTTGCTTTAGTCCTATGGGGTAGCGATGTTGGACCTATAATAAAAGTAAAAATGTAGAGCAATGATTTTTATAAACTAACAAATTCCATAATACTGAATGGGTTAGTAGCATAAATAGTTTTATTGTTTTTTAAAATATTGATAAATAGGAATTGTTGTTCTCCTTTTCTGATAACTACTTAAAAAAAAAAAAATAAAAAAAAATAAAAAAAAATAAAAAACTCCATATTAATCTTTGTATTTAAGTTAATGAATACTAGGGGCAGAATGGGAATTGGATGAGAGAAGTTGGTTGAATGACCGTGGCGAATGCATTAGTTTTTAGAACAAAACTTTCAAGTGGGGCACCGACAATGTCGCTGTTGGACTCTATTGCTTTACATGAGTGGAAAGATAATTGATATTGATATGTGAAAACGACATGTCGTCTCGGTTCTCCAGCTTTTCCTTCCCTACATGCTTAAAAAGCACTATTTTTTTTCCTTTTAATCATTTCGATTTCCCCACCATTAGTTATATTTTTTCCTCTAAATTGTTTTTTTAGTTCAAATTAGGGTGTTGAAAAAACCATCATTTCTATCTAATTTGACTAATGAAATTAGATTACCAATTTATTTGAATTTGGATGAATTTAAATAAATACAATTTTAATGGGATGAGTTGATTAACTTAAAATTAGTTTAGATTAATGCAAACTTATTATAATTATATATAGGACAGGATCTGGAATTGAACTCAATTTAATCTATGGTTCTTATTGGCAAAATATTTTTTTACATAACTAATTATACTTGCATATATTTATTATACTCTATTGTTGAATAAAATAAAATCTAAAATTCTGATCCCATAACTCATCTTTTATACTACTTAAAAAGCTATTTTTTATTGACCTCTAAACAGAATTATTAGAGGACTGATTTTCTAATCTCTTTCTATTTAGGTTTGTAACGTAACATTGTTCTGTGGTAATTCAGTCCAAAACTATAGTCACGAGTTCGATCTTAAAAATTGATATTTAGCTCTCAAACATGAGAGTTGTCCTCTCTTTTTCATTACTGGTTTATGGTGGGCTGTGGAATTGATAATGAGTAGCAGTATAGCAAACACCGACAATGAAAAAGAGGAAGGATGAGAATCGAAATAAAAATGAAAGCTATTGAGTAACAAATAATAATTTGTTTTTAGATGTGCAAGAAAGAAGGAAAAAGGTGAAAATCGAGAAGTTGAAGAAATTATTTTTATTTTTATTTTTTGACAACTCATCTAAAATCTAATTATGGTTAAGTTTTTTTTTTTAATCTCAATGATTATTTTAAGCTTTTTGGAAAGTAGGACGATGTGAACTTTTAAAAGTGAAATAAAATAGAACAAAGATTATAGACTTGAAATTAAAATAGTATTTTAACATTTATTTATTGTTGAACAACTATCTAACATATTTGTCGCACATGAGTACAAATTAAGAGGGTACAAAAGAACTGACAACCTGAACAATCTTGACTACTCAACTAAAATTGTAAGTATTAGATTATTGGGTTGGGTTATGATTTTTTAATTTACGTTGAATTGGGTTGGTTCTAAGGTTAATTAATTTTTTACTCGTTCAACCTAACTCAACTCAGATTAAGGAATAACTTTATATAGGGAAAGTTACCTTTTTACTCCTTCAGTTTGGGATTTAATTTCAAATCGGTCTCTATGTTTCAAAATTAAATAATTTTATCCGTGACAATTCAATAATGCTTACTTTTAGTCTTTGTATTATTATTTTTTATTTTTATACTTATTTTTTAAAAAAAAATGTCACCTGAAAATTAAAATAATTAGTTCATCAATATATTAAAATTTAAAATTAGTCTATCATCATTTTAGTCAACATTACGTTATGTAACTAACAATTTTGCCATCTCAAAGACTAAAAGTGGACATTATTAAAATTTTAGGGGTAAAAGTGTTCGATTTTGAAACTTGTGGATCAAATTGCCTTTAAACTTTTTATAATGTGAGAAAACTAACATTTTTAACCAAGTTGATTTTTGGTTTATCACTTACCTTTTTTTTTTTGACAAGGGAGAAGAGAAGGTCACGACTCTTTGCCAATCAAACGAGTGAAGAGTAGGGCAAATCCCAAAAGCAATAGTACGAGCGACATCTGCTCAATTGATGTCAGAGGAGGATGTAAGAAGGAGAAGCTCATCGATAAATGAAGCTTCTTAATAACACTACATGCACATATCGATCTCCCGCATGCACAACGAGCGGTCAACAATCAGGCAACACCGATGATAAAGATAAAGTGTCGAAGAATCAATTAACCAACGGTAACCCTCTCCCTTAACCATCAAAGGGTGATACAACATAGTAGTTAGAAAACACGACTTTCACCATTCGCAAAAGTGCTTGACAGTCAACCACAACCAATGTCAAGGGCTATTACAATGATGTTCACAATATCACTAACCAATCTGTGCAATGGCAAGAGCAATTGGACAAAACTGATGGACGTTGAAAGCTGAACCAGTCAAAGGAGAACTGGCTCAATTCACCATGAACCGACCCAATCAAGAAAATAGGGCAAAAATGTCAACGATAAGACGTCGTTCATCTTAATCGTTGAGGACTACCAGATCCATAACAACCACTTGATGATGCCAACAAGTGACGAAGATTGAAGATAGGAGAAAAAGTCGATACTCTATGGATAACGAACTCTCGAGGGAGGGAGAGAAGTCTCTTATTGAGTAGCTGAACAAAAATCTAAGCTTATTATGTGGTGTGCGAGGTGCAAGATACAGAGGTCACATGTGCTCGTTGGAAAAGACCAATAACGATGTCGGGCGTTGGGAAAGGAAGAGGATGTTCTGAGTAGAAGAGGTCTGGATAAAAACCAATGAGGGTGGATATGGATGAAGCTAAGGATTAGTACCATCTCTGAAGGGTTTGATGACTTTTTGCTAGTGATCCTCCTCCGAAGCCAATGAGGAACGTCGAAAGGGGAGGTGGAAAGTGACGAGTTGTGGCTTTGAGTTGAGAGAGTTTAGAAAGATAGAAGGTGTTTGGATGTGAAATTATAGAATGATTATTTTGAGTGATTATAAATGAGGGGTTATTTTGAGTGATTAGAAATTTGAGTTTTAGTAATAGCTCGTTTAGATGTGGTTACTTGTAAAGAAGTTGCAGTTAATAATTCCTTTGGATGATGTCTTTTGTAGAGGGGTTACCGACAATAGTTCGTTTGAATGTGATTAAAAATGAGTGATTATTTTGCGGGGTTAAAAATGAGTAGTTATAAATGACTTATTAGACATGAATGATTAGAAATGAATTGTTAGAAATGAATGATTATTTTGAGTGATTAGAAATAAGTAATTATTTTGAGTGATTACAATAGCTCGTTTGAATGTGATTATTTAAAAATAAGTTGTAAAATTTATTCCTAATAACTCGTTAATTACTTCAAACAAGCACGCCTATAGGGGTTTTTTTTTAGTACACAAGGGTGTTCGGCTGCAGGTGAGATAAGATGAGAGGAGGTGTTGATAGCAGAAAAACCTTGTTTGGGGTGCATGGAGATGAGATAAGATGACAGAAAAACCTTGTTTGGGGTGGGAGAAGAGGAGATGAGATGTAGGTTTTTTTTTTATATTTTAAATCATAAAATTATTTTCAAATCTTTAGCTATTAACATAAGTATGTAAATATAACCACTATCATAAATAAATT
>JBBMKA010000026.1:12865056-12876245 GCA_037833695.1 Sechiopsis laciniata | reverse complement strand
ATATTAATGTTTATATTCAAAAGAAACAGAATTTCAATAATATTATGTACGATCTAATAACCATGAGGTCAAAGTTTCGAATCTCTCACACCTAAATATTCTTGATTAAAAAATAATAATGAAATAAAACTTCACACAACAAAAACGAAGTTTGACTAATCTAAAATATGTGTAGGTTATTCATAACTTTTTTTTTTTCAAGATTTGTTAGAGTTAAATAATAAAAACAAATTTAAAAAATACCAAGATTCTATTTTTTTAAAAATAATGAATTAAAAAATAAAAATAAAACCATTGGATTAAACTTGTCATTATAAAATTTTGATAGCAATTTTTATTTTTATTTTATTAAAAAAAAATATTTTCTTATACCTTTTTTATATATTCATATTCAAATTTATCGAAGGTAAAAAAATTGTCAATAAAATATACTAATTAATATGTAATAATAATAAAACATTAAAATTATTTATCTTATTAGTTATTGATACTTCTAGGGAACGGAACCATAAAAACCTCTAAATTTTTTAATTTGTTATTTTTTTATAGGTAAAAGTGAACTCAATCACACTTTGATAATAATTATTACATGGAAGTAAGATCGTGCCCTTCAAATTTTGAAATTTTTTGTTTTTTGAATACAAAATATATCTCAATCCCTCTGTCGACTTATATAAGTCTTGAAACTTATAGTTATTTTTTGTATATATACAAGAAAAATTCTCAAAATTATTTATATTAATTTACCCATTTCCAAAAAAATTGAAAATATTCTCATACTATTATTTTGAAGTGTAGCTTAGTACTACAAAATTTGAATCTCATTTTTATAACAAACAAAATAAGTTAAATTTTTTTTTTTTTAATTTATTGAAAATAATTTCATATTTTTAAACCTATGGTAAATTATGAATAAAAATTCAATATGCATAAATTATTTAAATTTACTTGTTGTTTTAATAATATATTGATGTATATATTGTTAATATTAAAAAGAAACTTAATATTGTATAACAATAATATTTTAATTATAAATTTGTAAATACGATATTTCTAATTTATCTCTAAACAATTCAAATTTCACAAAACTTTTAATTTTTAAGAGATAATATATATCTATTTATCTATTTATTTTAATTTCAAAATTCAAATTTATTTAAATAAATATTTGATATAATAATAGTATAATTATTATAATTATATACCGATATATTAATATATTTAAATAATAATAATATTATAACAAAAATATATCAAACATAAACAAAATAAAAAAACAAGTAAAAAAATAAATCAATAAAAAGATGAAAAGATGTTAAAAGGAAAAAAAAAAAAAAAAAAAAAAGAAAGAATGAAGATGAGAAACACTTGGGCCAAACAAGGTTTTTAGTCAAGTTTCTGGCTTTCTCTTTAGCCCTATGTCTCTTATCAAATCAAAATTTGAAAAGTAAAAGAAGAAAAAGTTTGTAAAAACTGGCCCAGAATTCACGTATATTTGTAAGTAGGGATGTCCATTTTTCCTGTGGGGAGCAAGGCCTGGGATGGGGAAGAAAAAATCCCCGTTGGCTAAACGGGCGGGGACGGGGATTGTATTCCCCGTCTCCGATTCCCCGATCCCTATCCCGTTTATTTATTTCTTTTTTTAAAAAAATATATTTTTTAATTATACTCCTTTAATTTTTAAATAAATATATTTTTGTTGATGATATTTTCTATACATATCAATATTATCATCTAATTTTTTGAATTTTTTATCCAAAAAATATAAAAAAATTAAAAAAATCCCCGCGGGGAATCTCCGCCCCGATCTCCGAGAAAAAAAAGGAAGATTTTTCCGGGGATGGGGATTGAATTTTATGGCGGGGACAGGATGGGGAAGTCATTCCCTGGCCCCGCCTCGCCCTGTGGACATCTCTATTTGTAATTGGTGAGGTAAAAAAAAACTTACTAAAATAGTGTGAGAAATAAACATAATTTTTAAATACAATAAAGTTATTAAAGGAGAACTTAGTACTGTAGATGTATTATAGATCAAATATATGAGTGAAAAAGTGAGTTATTAAGATCTCAATGACTTGAGCTATATTCATATCAATCCTTTTGCATCCTACCCAAAACTGATCAGTATATTGAGTGAAAAATTAAGGGAGGTTTGGAGCATCATATGATTATAAGAAGTTTACAATTTTGCATAGGCAAATATGAACAAAACTATATATGATTGAATAACAAGGGGGCAAAAATGAGAGTTTTCAAATGGTGTCAAAGTTAATCTGAATCAATTCTTACCAGATTTGAATCACCTTTCCTTTCTTCAGTTACAATAGAAGCATCATTTCTCTCTTTCTTCTCTTCTTCCATTGCATCAGAAGCATCCTTCATTTTTTCCTTTATGTCAGAGACATCCTTCATATCTTCCTTTATGTCAGAAGCATCCTTCATTTCTTCTTCTGCATTAAAAAAATCCAAATCCTTCGTTTCCTCCTTTACATTAGAAGTCTTGTCGTTTCTTCGGTGGCCATAGAAGTGCCCCTCATTTCTTCAGCTTCCTTAGAACCGTCCTTCATTTCTTCTTCGGTTTCCTTAGAACCGTCCTTCGTGTCTTCGGTTTCCTTATAACCGTCCTCCATGTCTTCAGTTTCCTTGGAACCATCCTTCGTGTCTTCAGTTTCCTTACAACCATCCTCCGTGTCTTCGGCTTCCTTCGAACCGTCCTTCGTGTCTTCAGTTGCACTAGACACAAACACAACATCTCTTTCCTGAATTTCACTAAATGCATCCTTCCTTTCTTCTGTTGCAACAGAATCATCCTTCGTTTTTTCAGTTGCATTAGACACACCCTCCTTTTCTTCGGTTGCATTAGAGGAATCCTTTGCTTCTTTCGTTGCATTAGACTCGTCTTTCTCTTCTTTAGTTTCATTAGAGGCACCATCCTTTGCTTCTTCGGTGTCCTCGACCGGACAGATGACTACTAATAGTCCTAGCTTTGAATCCATTTCTCTGATTTTCTTAGTTAGCAATCTCAGGTTTTGAAGCTCTCTAAGGTGATCAAGTGATGATGCCTGGAAGAACCATAAAATTGTAATAAGAATACATAAGAAGATGCACAATCAAAGCGATAAGACTCTAAATTATACTGTACTGGTAACACCAATAGACCTAGAAGTTCAAGTTTTCCTTTTCTTTTTTTAGTTTTCTGATAAGAAACAAACTATTTCATAAGGGAGAGTAAGAACAAACTATACTATATTCAATTAGCAAATTTCAATCAGTTTGGAGTGTCTATCAAAGGTTGAGACCCAGTTCTCAACTGGTATCTTTGTCCAGAATAGATGAGAAAACTAACTAGCTATATCTTTTCCCTTTTATACACATTCATTAAGGCCATTGGATTTCATAATTTCAGGATGTGCTAAGCATGTATGATTCACTTTTTATCTGGAAACAAATAGAAATTAGTTTGTAGAAAAATATAGAGAAAGGCACACCAGAATAATGTGAATCACATTGATTAACAAATAATTTTCTGCTTAAGGTTATACCAATTACAATGACCATGTTTCACTTTCAAATTCCATTTGTACGTTCTAGACATTATCAGTTCAGTTCTTTCCCATAGAGAGATCAGTTAAAAGAAAATATCAAAATCAAGACTCGTGTATGTTGAAGAAACCGAAGCTGGTTCATATTGTGATGACGATAATAGCCCAAAAAATCAAAAATTAACAAATCAAGCTTAACGTTCAAGTAGCTAAAGAATATAAACTCATATATTCAAGATGGCATGGAATAACGAACACATTTCAGTCAGTTCACACTTTTTTTTTTTAAACCGGGAAATTGGAGCTTCGCTCTACTATACCCGGGGTAACTACGCCCGGTCCTAGGTCAGGCATTAGGAGACATCGAAGGAATGGAGATACGGAAGGTAACTACAAATTAATGTCACATGTAAGTCTGGAACCTGAGACCTTGAGAGAAACAGACCTTCAAAACTCAAGCCTTCAACTACCACACCACCCCTTGGGCACGACTTAAAACTCAGATATTATGAGTACTATCAGTTCACACTTTTAAATATGCATTTTTTTTCTCAGTTGGTCAGACAACTAAAGGATGTGATCTACAGGATTTTGATGTCTGTTAACTATATCTTTTTTTTTTAAACATGGGTGGTGCTCGTCCCTAAGCCAGGCACCAGAGACATCGAAGAAGTAATATCACAGGTGAGTCTCGAACCCGGGACCTTGAGAGGAGCATACCCTCAAAGCCTAAGTGTTAGGCCACTGTGCCACCCCATGGGGACGTCTGTTAACTATATCATTGATTCAAACAAAAAAAAAACCATCTGAAGACTATAAATGAGTTCATTCAAACAAATATGCAACACCTCACCTCTTCAAGCTATTGCTGTCTATGTTTGTTTCAGTGTCTCTTCATTAGCTTCCTTGTGTACAATGCGAAGAATGTGCACTAAATGCGAATCAAAACTCTCAGAACAATGCTGCGATATCAAACTGTAAGGAACAGGGGTTTGACAACCCAAATTATAGAAGGGGCAGTTCACAAGATTCATAGGACAAACGGTTATGCAATGTCGGTCCATTTCGCGTCGCATGATAAAAGCAGAACACTTCTGTTCACATGGAATTATCTTAAAGGGACAGATTGAATCATGCTGTTCTGCAAGGTTTGCACAAAATATTGCAGTGCAGCTTTCATTAGTGCAGGTTAAAGACCTAAATCCACAGTTTAGAGAACATGCTAAGCTAACTCTTGTGAGAGTGAAACTTCATCTCACAATGAAACTTGCTCTTAAAATCTACATTCTTAAGCAAAATTTGAGCAATTGCTTGTCTCCTATCAGGTGGTCAAAACCCATTTACATCCATTTCTTGAACAAAATCATCAATCTTATCTTCTCTTTTCTCACCTAAAACCCATCCATAAACCCTACTAAACAAATTTCTCTCGGTACCATTAAAATCCTCAACAAAATCAGAGATAATATCGTAAGGATGATCAGATACCTCAGAATCAGGCGGATTCTCCAAGATTACTGATTCCGCAACGCAAGTTTCGCTCCTCATTGTGATGTAATCGACCATTTCTTTCCTCATTTCGGCGGCGACCCAGCCCGGGGTTCGAAAAACCTGAGCAAGTTTGTGAACGAGCTGGGCATCGCAAAGCTCGCAGTGAATCAATGGCACTTTGATCTCGTCGTCGGAAGATCCACATTCGGAGTTTCCTGTAATTTCAAACATAAAATCAACAAGCTGAAATTCGAACCTGAAATTGGAAACTAAAGATGCTTTTTCAGATGAATACCACGTCAATTGCTTGGAGGCGAAGGAATCAACAAAATCCCTATTTCGTCTTGTTCTTGTTCTTGAAATTCCGAGGAATTCTGGAAATTGATTTCGATTGCGAATCGGTTTCGAGGAGAGGGAAAAAAAAAGCTTCAATTTCAGATTCTAATGGCGGTTAGAATTGGTCAATTTAACGTGGCGTTTTTTTTAAATGTTCTCGAAGTCGTTGTAGGGAAAAAATAATAGTTTGAACTTTCAAACTTCAATTTATTTATTATTATTATTATTTTGATAAATCAATTTATTTATTTCAAGTATACTTGTTTTTTAACATTATTTTGATAAAGTCTTTTTACAATAATCGTGGGGGAGATTATAATTCATGACTAACACATTTATGTTTATGATGGTTCAAATATTGTTCATGTTGGATATATTTAACGTGTGAATTTATAATTTGCGTTATGCTTTAACTTTAATAATATTTCTACTCTTTTTTACTATAATTTTCTTTAAATGGTTAATCGAATGTTTTAGTTATGTTTGTTTATATTTTTAGTTTAAAAGTAATTAACGGTAGAAGGAAGGATTTGAGCAACGTTATAATCATTGTCCTACTTATGTGGAGTTCAAAATGATGATTAAAACTAAGACCTTCTTGTCTTCCCTTTAACAATAGTATTTGATATGATAACCTCTAAAAAATATTATAAAATTTATTCATAGTATTTGAGCTTTAATTCATTTGATAACCTCTAAAAAATATTAGAAAGTTTGTCTAAGTTTTAGTTCTTCATGCAAAGTTAAATGCTACCAAATTTAACACTAAAATGTGTTAAAGTAATAGCAAAATGACTAGAAATACTCACTTAAAATCCCTAAATAACTCTTTAAATGAGAACTATCATATTCTCAAACTTGAATTATTGCCCATTCCAAGCAATGACTCGACCTAAAATAGCTTAAGAAAATTTAAACTTTCACTCTAACCAAGTCATGGAAATATCAATTCAGTAATCATTTAGGATCTAATTCATTAGTCAGAGCTTTTAAAATTTTAAGGAAACGAAGCTGCGGCATTATTGTTGAGGATCCCACATTAAAAAGTAAAGAGATCTCAAATTGATTTTGAGATGGATGACTATAATAACTAATAAATTATGAAGGACAAGGAGTTTTCTAAGAAAGCTCGGGTTGACCCTCAATGCAAGGGCTAGACTCTTATACCGACTAGCTAAAAGTTCTAAGGCAATGCTTTCAATTGTATAAACTTTCTTAGTTAAGATTTCCACTTATAGAATTAGCTTGTTATTGAAACGAGAGTGTGTTTATAATAAGGCTCAATTTAAGATTATTAAGGTAACTTTGGAGTTTTATTTTACCCAGAAGATTTCTTCATTAATATTTTCAACTTAATACAAAATGTTTTAAGTTATATGAATTGATAGATTTTTTTTTTCTCTTTTATTTCAAATTTTCTTTCTTTTCCTTCTTTTATTTTCTTCCAATAACACAAAAACTATAAATAGAAGTCTAAACTAAAAAGACTAAAAACAAACACTTTTCGTTCACAAAAGAAATAGAATGAAGTAACATTGAAAATAAACAACAAAAAAGCAGACAATGATCTTGGAAGTGGATGTCCATGGTGAACTCCTCGAATTGCTTTGATTTTGGGCTGACAACTAAGTCTCGTTCGATAACGTTTTTTGTTTTTTGTTTTTTTTTCTCATTTTTAAGAAACAAGTTTGTTTAGTAACCATTCGAGTTTCTTGTTTCCAAATTTTAAAAGAAACATTTCTTGAATTTGCAAAAATAGGTGATAAAGTTTTGTTTTGAATATTTTTTTTTTTTTTTTAAATTCGAAATTAAATATTTTAAATAAATATCATTTTGCCCTTCTATTCATTTATTGCTTTCATTTCAAATTTCAAATGCCTTTTTCATACTTTTCATATTAGGAAATACATATCATCTTAAATGTCAAATTAATGTTATGAAATTTTAATTGATTTGTCTAATTCTCTCACATCTTTATTCTTATTCCATTTTCGTGTGAGTTGCCTTTCTCGATTCTCCATTGAGAAAGCTTCTACCTCCATACATTCCGGCGACATGTTATTTTTTGGTCGACCACTATTTTCGACTAGACGATAGTAACTGCCTTCCATTTCAGTCATTCAATCCTCCTGCTTCACATTAGTTGTTATACAATGCAATCATTCAAAGCTTTCTGTTTGTTTTCTTCTTGAATTCCTTTCATTTCATCACCATTCAAATCTTACCGTTCATTTTCCCTTAATCCTAATCCGATATGTCTCAGATGGTACATTATGATATGTCTTTATTTCATTTCTGTGCATTATATTCATAAAAAATCCATCATGTACCATGTCTTTAATTCTGATTCGATATGTCATATACTCATATGTTTTACAGTATTATTTACGGACTCAGATTGCAATGTACTGTTATACTTGATTTTACACATATTTACAAGACTGTATAATGTAGATAGTACTCTATATGTTCACATATAGCCATTCTACATCTTGTATCACTTATACAATACATCCAATGTTTTCTGTTCATTCTATTCATATCCAGTACATCTTCCAGACTCATATTGTATACATTACATCATCCGCAATACTGTATTGTTTACACATTTATATTATATGGATAATAATATATGACAATAGTGTGTGGATATGTTAGTGATATAGTACAACTTTTACTTATACGTTCTTCGAGCATCTCAATCCGTATTGCACATAGTGATCAGTGGGATGAACTTTAAATTTACCGTATGAGTGCTTTCACTTCGTTTGTGCGTGAGTTTCAGATTTCGATCGTCAGTAATCGGAAAGTATTGAACGAACCGTATGATTCTGTTTGAAACCCACAGTATTCCGAGAGTCTTCCACAACAATGACAAAAATTTTGAGAGGAGAAAGGAAACGGAGGAGACACAATTTGAAAAAAAAGATGATGAAAAAACGGTTTGATTTTGTTTGACGGTTTCCCCTAATTAATGCCCCAAAATTCACGCCTAATTGGTATGGAATGTGAAAAAACAATAATAGTAGAGTATTGTTGTAATTAGTTATTTACTGATTTAATAATATAATTAACGGAAAATCCGTTTTTGCCAATATTTTTCGAAGAACATATATTTGCAAATACTTAGGCTCAAGAAACTAATAGCAAAACAATTTATAAGTAGGTAGTCATCGTAAATTGAACTCTAACTTTTGCATATCATATACTTTATATATTATATAATTAAATTCTTTTTAAACTATAAAAAGAAAAAATGAAAGAAATAATAATAAAAAATAATTATCAAACATGTTTGTTTTTATTTCTTAAATTTTTTTAAAAAACAAGAAACAGTTATCAAACATGTTCTTGTTTCTTGATATGAAAATATATGAAACAAGAAACTGGAAATAAGAAACGAGAACGTTATCAAACGAGTCCAGGATATATTCTAAAGCACCTTAACGCATGAAATAAATCTAGTAAAATAGCACACTAGTAACATAAAAAGACCTTTACAAAATGTCATCATAGTCGAAACACATTGAAACAACTTACGAGTACTCAATTTACAAGCCAACAAGAGCAGTAGCACGCGACATCAGTGTAAATTCAATGACCAAGAGGTTTTTGGTTCGAATCTCAAACCCAATGTTATCACAGTCACTTCAATCAATTACACTGATTGAAGGTAATCGATGATTATAAATAAAGGCAATTGGTGTTATCCGTGACATTGATTGAAGTCAATCATATACTAATTGAAGCCAATCAATGACAATGAATGAAATCAATATGTTAGACTGTATGACATTGATTCTATTCAACAACACTAATTGAAGCTTATTGATTGAACTCTAACTCTCAATCATTAACATTAATTGGAGACACTAATTAAAGTATGTTGAGAATAGGACTACGAGAATTAATTTTTCAAATATATTATAAACTTTGAAAATCATAATTTTGGAATGCATAAATTTAAAATGGACTTTAAAACATCATAATTTTGGAACGTTCCTCAATCCAATCAAACAGACATCAAAGGAAGGTAGATAAAACTGGAATTAAAAAAACTCAATTTGAAAATTTGTCATATTTAAAATATTTTAAAAAGTTGATACAAATTAATAAAAATGAAAATAAAAATAAAGAAAGAAAAGCCCTAACTCGTTTGCCGTGCTCCACGCATCTTCTTTCTTCACGTCTTTCTTTCGTTGGTGCTGCGGGAGATTCACTCATAGTGGGTTTTTTTTTTTTGCATTGATTTTTATACTCCCTTCGTGGTTACTGGTATTATTACAAGCTCCATCTATTTATTTCTTTTCACCTCAAAAACATAAATTACTGCTTATCTAATGAAAGATAATCCAGAATCTTGTCTGTTTGTTTGCTTGTTTTTAATAACAATAGCCGAAATAGCAAGAGATAATATACCCTTCAATTCTAGATTTTAGATTATAGTTGGTACAAGACAATGAGTTTTTTTTTTTTTTTTTTTTTTTCCTGAAAATTTAAATTATCTCTTATTAGCCAATACAAAAATTTAAATTATCTCATATTAGCCAATACAATTACCTATGATACTTTGATTTTATGGAAATAGAGCTTCAATCGAGACATATTGTTCTTTAAAAAAAAAGAAGAAAAGAATACACATCAATTAATGCAAGACATGCCTTTCAATTATGGGGTGTTGGATGAGTAGTTGCTTGCACGAATAGTTATTATTATTATTATTTTTTTTTTTTTAAATCCGTGACTGTCTGGGCTAGCTTGCGCGCACCTCGACTAGTGTCACGGAACATACCGTCTGACCCTACAACATTTGGATGTCAAGGAAATTAATTCCTAAGTAGGTGACTACTATGAATTTAACTCATCACCTTAAGCAATCCAAGACTCTCTATGACCACTTGGGTCACTCCAT
Source organism: Sechiopsis laciniata (assembly GCA_037833695.1). Classification (NCBI taxonomy): domain Eukaryota; kingdom Viridiplantae; phylum Streptophyta; class Magnoliopsida; order Cucurbitales; family Cucurbitaceae; genus Sechiopsis; species Sechiopsis laciniata. Next base: position 12,865,964 of record JBBMKA010000026.1, on the reverse strand, counting down.
GATGGTTATGAATAGTTATTTTTTAGTGATTAGAATGAGAGTTATTTTTACCGATTGGAAATTGAGGTTGTTCTAATACCTCGTTTAGAATCATAATAGAGTGGTCTAGTGGTCATGTGACGACCCGAGTTTTTTCTAAGTTCATTTTGGAATTTTAAATTCTCGTAGTATAGTTCGTATTAAAATTCTGAAAATTTTGATATTTATTATGAGATTTTTATCATTGTTTTTTTATGTTCAAAGGTCATTTTTATATTTATGTTTTGAAGGGTGGCCTTTGAATTAATATCTTTTATTGAGTTTCATTTGTAATTAAAGTTACGGAAGTTTTTGATAAATTATGGACATTTTTACGTTTTTAGATTTGAAAGTTTAATTGCATTTATTATAAAAATTTTGGATTAATTGGTTAAGTTATATTATTTGGGTTATTGCTTAATTAAAAGGATTTGTTATAAATGAGCCTAAATTCATTTAATTATATAGGAAGTTAAATAACTTTTCCCATTCCAAAACCGTGTAACTCTCTCTCTATAATAAATTATATTCTTTCTTTTCTAAAAAAAAAAAAAATGACAAATCTGATTAATGTGCCTCTCTCCTCTCTAACTTTATTATTTAAAAAAAAAATGCTCTCCTGACAAGACAGTTCATTTTCCTCCCTTGTTCACCTTCTTCTTCGCACCAAAGAGAAGCCGCCGGGATCCGATTTCTTCACCGGATTTTCGCCATTAAAGCCGCCACAAAACTTCGTTTGGTGGAGCTTTGAACCCAGATTTCGAGGCTTGAGTGTGCGCCTCATTCTTTGCGACTTCATTTGCATGAAACCCCTCGCCGATCTCGCCTAGCTTCCACGACACAGTTCGCACAAAACTCATTGGCGAATCCGCCGTGCCAATTCCGATTCA
>JBBMKA010000026.1:12848936-12864956 GCA_037833695.1 Sechiopsis laciniata | reverse complement strand
GTAACAATAGGAATACTTGCCTCCTTATGAATAAAGAGGTAAGCCCTCCATAAGATTGGTGCCACAAATTTTTTTCCTCTCTTTCTTTTAATGTAAATTTTGAATTAAAATTAATAATTAGAGATAACAATTTTAATCATTATAGCCTCACTTCTTTGTTAAGCTTCTTTTGAAAAAATAAATAAATATAGATTTTGTAACAATAGGAATACTTGCCTCCTTATGAATAAAGAGGTAAGCCCTCCATAAGATTGGTGCCACAAATTTTTTTCCACTCTTTCTTTTAATGTTGTTGAAATAAATTTTTATGGTACTAATGAGTGTCACATGTGCCTTAAGGATTTCTCTTGTAACAATCAATGTAAAGGATCATGAGACATTTTGATCATTATAATTGAAGTTTCTTTAAAAGATAATAACAAATATAGATTTTGTAACAACCAATGCAAAATATCCTAGAACCTTTGACCATTATAATCAAATATTTAATTGAATATTTTCAAAAAGTAAAAGACGTAGAATGTTACTATTTTAAATTTTAAATTTTTGAGTTGATTGTGCACGGTACATACTTTTACATATTCGTACATACAATAAAAAAATGGAAATTGTGATGGTGAATATATATATATATAAAATTGAATGTGGGGTACACACGCCTGGCAAGTCATATTCATGATGATTGTTGCATAGGGGATGTGAATACCATTAAACCCTTTCAAAGTAGCTTTAAACAAAAAATAAAACAAAACAATAGCCCCTCCAAAATTGAAAGGGAAAAGTTGAAGAGTAACATATTAGGTACTGCTTAGTTACCTCCAACATGAAATAAAAGTAACATATTAGGTACTGCATGGTACATTATAGAATAAATGACACTATTGGGTACTGTTCAGTACCATCACCATAGAATAAACAAGTAACATATTAGGTATTGCATTGTACATCATAGAATAAGTGACACTATTGGGTATTGTTCAATACTCACCATTGAATAAAGGCAACATATATAGGTACTGCATGGATATCTAGATTTTTTTTCAATTAGATTGGCAGCAACCTTTAAAAGAAACGCGTACGAATTCTCGAGTCTTTCCTCATCAGTTGAGATAAAGTGGATCCTACATACCATCTTATATTTTGAATACACATTCCTCTCGTTCCAAAACCCATTGAATGCAATTATGATAGACGTAGATTCCATGAAAAATGTGGCTTTGACCTTGAGAATATTGTGACCGTGTCCCCCGTTTCGTTATTATGTTCATTAACGTCGACAATTCGATGAATTGTGTGTTTACCGATTTTTTCACTGGTTTCCTCGTTCTGTTCATTGCCAATTAGTTACTAGATTGTGCCTCCCATTTTTTTTTTTTTTTTTTTTTTAAGAAGGGAATTGGGAGTTGAATGTAGGCATTGAACACAAATTTTTGGAAGTGCCCTTTTTGGAGGTTCCCCGCACACCCCTCAAGCCCACCACACATATTTAGTTTTTTTTATTTTTTTATTTTTATATATACTTATTGTCACAGCCAGTTTACACGCCTACAATATTTGGATGTTAAGGAAACTCACACTATAAATTAAACTCATCATCTTAAGTACCCCCAAGACTCTCATTGACCAATTGAGTCACTTCATAATGGTTTACTTTAAGAATTATGATTATTAACTAACTTTAATTTTTAACATAAATGCTTTGCAAGAATCATGTTCTCAAGGTAATTAATCGACGTCCAATGTTTAAATTTTGCTTTTCAAACTAGAATTTAATTCACGCCAAGTTAGAATTAACTCGTAAATCCTAAACGATAAATACAAGGGCTCCAAGGGCAAATTATCTTACTTACAATTGACCATGGAGCTGTCATGGTCAAACTCTATGAGCAGAAGGCAACCACGACAAGTAGAGGTGTAAAAGAAAATGGACAACCAAAACTATCCAACCCAAGTCGTAAAGTTTGGTTGAGTTATAATTTTCTTTGGTTTTGGTCGGTTGTCAAATTAGTCAATTTTTATTTTCGTTCAACCCAACACAACTCAAACTAAGAATAATATTATACATATATATATGTGTAAAAGATTAATTAACAAGATATGTTATTTAATATATTGGTGGAGAGCATGCAACAAGAAGACGAGTAGTCTATATTTGAGTTTAACATCATGCAATTGTTCTAGATAACAAATTCTAACTTTTTTTGTTTATTATAATAACTTTTTAAAAATATTTCCAACATAACAATATATTTTAATTTTTATTGTTTTCAAACTGTTTAACTTAAGTGAAGTTATCGATCTCACTTGATTAAGGTATATCAATTTCACTTGATTGAACCCATCAATTTTGTACCATCAATTTAATTTGATTGAATCCATTTTTGCTACATTAAATCATTTTTATTCGAATGGGGCAAATACAATTACCTTTTTTTTTTTAGATTTAACTGGGCATTACATATAATCAGATTACGTAGGCAATGTGATTTATTATTTTACGAGGCAATACAAAAAGCAGTTTGTATCTAGATCATCATACAAAATATTTATTAAAAACAAAGATGCATATTTCTGGTACTCCAATGCTGTACAGATAAAAAAATCTTCAAACATTATCTTATGCTTATCTGCCAACAAAATCCCACCTTCAAGTTTAGGAGAAGATCTCAGAGTATATGAGGAGGAGGGTATGTGAATGTTATTGTCCCTAAGACATCCTAAACTCCAAAGCAGTTGCATTACACCAAAAATTAAGCATCTTTATCTGAAAAAAAATAAATTAAAAAACTTGGAACAAAATCATGTATTTACCCATCCACTGTTGAGCAGAACTCAGAAATACCATGCCCCAAACATTACAATCTCTCACCTAGAAGTAGCAAGAGAGGTCTTCAGCTTGGGACCGAACCATCCTCTGCAGACGTGGAGGCTGCGTCGTGGAGGTTAGTCGTCGCGTCGATCAGTAGAAGCGCCTTGACGACTTCCAGCATTGATGGTCGTTTTTCGGGCATCATGGAAGTACATTGGAGGGCAATGTCCAGGGCTTCCAGCATCTGTCGTTGGGATTGCTCTGAGACGCTCGGGTCCAGGACTTGGAAAGCTCCATTGGCTATGTTCACCTTCCTTCTCACCCACTGGACGACGTCGAGAGAGTCAGTTGATTCCGATCGCTCGGCTTGTCTCCCTGTCACCAGTTCAAGCAACACTACACCAAAGCTGTACACATCCATTTGCTCTGTTGCCTTTTTGTTGTATTTATACTCTGCATCAAGTGATAGAATAAAATAAGCTATATATACTAGCAACATATTTTGAACAATGTCTTTATGAATCTCAGTAGAAAATTGTTGAATTATGTTAAACCACCGATCAATCCAAAAGTCTAAGTTAATTGGGGAGGAAACGACTTGGCAGGAATTCGAACTCATGACCTCCTGCTCTGATATCATATTGAATTACGTTAAACCACCAATCAATCCAAAAGCCTAAGCTCATGGATTAGGATAAATTTAATTATATCAACCAACAAAAATCAAGTTCTAAATGATAAACTCAAGTTGCTTTTCTTACTCATGAACTTATTTGTTGAAAGAAAACTTTATAACCCAACACGATCGAAACCAATTGGAATCATAGATTTTTCAGATTATCGGAGTTTTTGTTTAATTCACTAGTATTCTCAATTCAATCCTGGTCATAAAGTTGTGTACCTGGTGCAATATAGCAGGAATGAGCAGATTCTGACGCCACAGTTGAGTGAAATGCTGACTCTCCAACGATATGGTTAAGAGCAAAATCCGTAAGCTTCGGTACAAAGTCGGCGTCCAATAGAATGTTCGACGACTTGATGTTTCGATGAAGTAAATGTGGGACATAGTCCTTGTGAATGTAAGTTAGCCCTTGAGCAACCTCAATGGCGATTCTCAGTCTTATATTCCAATTCAAACAAGGATCAATTCCACATATCAAGTCAGCCAAGCTTCCTTTGTGCAAGAATTCATAGATCAGAAAAATTGCATCATCAGAGTGGCAAAACCCCAAAATCTTGATGATGTTCTTGTGCCTGATCTTGGCCAATGTCTTGACCTCGGCTTTCAACGATTTCCATGAGCGACTGCCGAAGTTAACCAGTTTCTTTACGGCTATCAGTTCACGGCTCGGTAAGCTCAAAATGAACACTTGGCCAAACGCTCCTCCACATCCTTGTGCAGTTTTCTCATTCATCCCCATGATCAACTCATGTTCACTGATTCTAAGTGGGTAGAAGTAGACTGAGTGCCAGTTATCGATGCGGGATTTCGGTCTGATGGATCTGTAATACACAAAGAACCCGGCAGCTAAGCTCATAACTCCTAAAACACAAGCTATAGAGATGAGGGCACATGTCATTTTGTTAAATCCAGACATATGGTCTGTTTGATGGCCTTGAGAACAAGGAGTCTGCAAACCAGGGCCACAAAGATCAGGATTTCCCTGCAGAAATGAAGCTGGTAGCCCTGAAATCAACGAGAACGGAACAGCACCTGATAGTTGATTGAACGAAACATTAAAGAGCGCGAGCTTTAAGTTTTCGAGTTCTTGAGGGATCGAACCAGTAAGATTGTTATCAGAAAGATCAAGATATGTTAACACAGGTAGATCAGCAAGGGAAGTAGGTATTTCCCCAGTAAGACTATTGCCTGCCAATGACAAAGAGACAAGTTTCTTGCAGTTTTTAGGCTCGGGAATCCGTCCCGAAAGAGAATTGTGTGACAGATTAATGATACTCATCAATGGCGAATCACAGAAGTTCGGTGGCAATTCACCATATAACCGGTTGAGCGAAGCAGAGAATCGGTATAAACTCCGAATCGAACCAAGACTACGGGGTAACTTACTCGAAAAACTATTGTTATCAAGCTGAACTTGCTCAAGATAAGCAGGCATTGATATAGACTCTGGAATTTCACCAGAGAATCCATTATTTTCAGCTCTGATGAGCTTAATCTTTGGCAATGACCACAATGACTTAGGAAAATCCCCAGAAAACCCATTGTTATGAACTTGAAACCTCTCAAGATTCAAACATTGATTCAATGAATTAGGCAAAGTCCCAGTAAGAAAATTCGTATGAATACTAATACTCACAAGGCCTTTACCACTACAAATCCCATTTGGGAAAGACCCCACAAGTTTATTCTCAGAAACATCAAAAGACACCAAATTTTTCAGAGAAGAACCCAACATTTCAGGGAGTTTCCCAGTGAGATTGTTCTTAGAAAGATCCAAAATAGTCAAACTCTTCAAACCCAACAAAGAAGAAGAAATTTCCCCAAAGAAACCAGAGCTTTGAAGCCATAGCTCCTGAAGCTTCTCAAGCTTCCCAATCTCACTAGGAATCTCACTCAACAGATAAGAATTTTCAGACAAATCAACAACAACAAGTTCAGTAAGATTATGAAAAAGAACAGAAGAAACTCTACCAGAAATCAAGTTGCTTCTCAGATTCAGAACTCGAAGATTCATCAAAGCCCCAATACCATCAGGAATCTTCCCTTCAATATGATTCTTTCCAAAATCAAGAACTCTCAAAGAACCAAACAGAGAAATCTGATCCGGAATCGTCCCCCAAATCAGATTATTACTCAGATTCAAAGTCTCCAACGAGCTGCACTGCGAAAGGTGAAGAGGAATCGGCTGATTGAACCGATTATCCGCAAGATTAAGATGAGCCAAACGAGGGAGCTCACAAATAGAAGATGAAATTTCGCCAGAAAGGTTCAAACCCTGAAGATCAATGGCGGAAACCGAAAAAGAAGAAGAATCCATACAAGAAATTCCAGTCCAGTTACAGAAATGGGTGGAAGAAGAAACCCAGTTCGAGAGAGATTTTGCTGAATCTTCAATGGAAGTTTTAAAGGTCAAAAGGGTTGATTCCTCAGACAAAGAAGAACCCAAAATGAAGAAAGAAAAGGCTAAAGAGAGCAACAACGGTGATTTGAAGAGGGCAGCCATGAGAAGCAGTGGAGTGAGCTCTGGTTTTTCAGTACACCATTTTTTTATATAGAAAATGGAGAAGAAAATGGGAGTGAGAAATTTGTTGCAAAAACTAAAAGTCTTGAGCCTTTTACTTTTGAGCAAAATTTTCTCGAGAAAAGAAAAAAATTGACTTGCGATTAAGAATTGGAAAAAGGGAAAAAATAATATATAATGGTTGATTTGAATCACGGGTAGAGTTTTTTGGCCAATAAATGACAAAAAGTTTCAACATCGGTCTTCTTTCTTCCTGCATTGCGCTCGTTTCAAAGGGAAAGAAACGAGGACAAAGACTAAAAATAATATTTTCTAGTAATTTTCCCTTTTTTTTTTTTTTTCTTATAGATTAGAACATTGGAGAGTGGAAGATTCGAACACTCTTTTAGTTATTTCGATGTCGTTGGTTATTCATTTTTCATTTAAAATACATCTTTGATTTTCTACAATATTTTGAGTTTCCTAATTTTTTTTTATTGTTCAAATTGGGGATGGAAATTACAAACTCTATAGATAGAGAGTACAATTGCTCTCGAATCTGATGAATATCAAATACTTATTTTTAAGATTAAATTTATGGTTGTAAAATTGAACTAGAACCAATCAACTAACCGTTACCAATTATTTCGATTTGAGTCTTTTAATTTTCGTGTCTTAATTCTACTTCTAATAAATTTTAAAATTAATTTTTTAATATTTTTCTAAACTCTGATTTTCAAGTTTTCAAAAAATATTACAAAAAGTAATAATAATAAAATTAGTAATATTTTTTTAGTTAAAAGTAGCTTATTTTTGTGTAACAATCCAAAAATATTATTTTTGGTGTAAATTAGATAATCAACATCTTTTAACCATTTGTTTGTTTTTGTAGCTGTTAAAATTTTAAGGAAAGTTTTCATGAATAATTAAAAAAAAACTGAATGAAGTTCTATAAATGTCAAAATTTTAGAAAAAAAAAGATCAAATATAATTTAAATATAGAAAAAATGGAAAATGAACTATCCATCCCCTTGTCATATTTTAACTTACAAACTGATGACTTCAATTGCGTGAAATTAAAGTTTTCAATCAAATTAAATTGATTGAAAACAAAAATAAAATTGATTAAAGTCAATTATATAAATTGATTGAAGATAATAAAAATTAAAATAGTTTGTCATACATCAAATATTTTTAAAAAGTTGCAAAATTTGAAATAGAAATGATATAATTTCCTATCTGCAATAAATTACCAAACTTTAAATTTATATGTGTTTTTTTTTTATCATAGAAGAAGAATGGAAGGTCTTGGAGGTAATCCAACTTTGTTTAACCACCTTTCAACCCTTCATCAAACCTTACATTAAACTCATAATCAAACCACTCATCAAATCCACTAGGATCTTCTTGTTCACAATTTTTTTTCTTATAATTTTTACTTAGTTTTATTATTTATAAAAAAAATACGGTAATAATTTTTGTGGCCTATTCATCCAAAATTAATATTATTTAGAAAGTCTTGATTTGTAAAGATCAATAATTTAAATTTATGATTTTTTTTAGTTGAATAATGTTTATAATTTAAAATTTGAAAATAAATTAGAAATCTAACTATATATATTTTCAATTTTATTGTCATATTGCAAAAAAATTTACTATCAAAACATGAAAATTAGATTAGGAATTATAATTTAATTAGGAAGATAAAATTAAAAGGATATATATATATATATATATATATATATATATATATCTAATTTTGTTGTACTACTTTTTGTTGTCCAATTGATACAAATTATTATTTGAATAAAAAAGTTTTAATTTGTAAAGATAAAGTCCCGTTGATAGTCATTTTGTTTTTTATTTTTTGTTTTTAAAATTTAAGCCTACAAAAATTACCTTATCATATGTTTTTTTTACTTGGATGTCTACATCTTGTGTATAGTTTTTATAAACCAAACCAAAATTTGGAAACAAAAAAAAAAGGTAGCTTTCAAAAGTGTGTATTTTGTTTTTGAAATTTGATTAGTTTTCACATACTTTTTTAAGGAATATGGATACATGATAGGAAATTGGGATAAAAATAGGTTTAAATTTCAAAAATCAAAAACAAAAAACTAAATGATTATCAAACGGAGCCTAAATAATTTAATTTCATGAAGTAAGTTCTCATAACATCAATTCTCAAATAAACAGTTAATTATTCCAACCACTATTAACATCAAACTTCAACTGAATAATTAATCATTCAACTATTATTAACATCAACCCTCAAACGAAGTATAGTCAATTGTTCTAACCACTATTAATACCAATTTTTCAAATGGGTAGTTAATTACTTTAACTACTACTAATATCAATTCTAAAACGAATACTTTTTTTTAGATTACAATAATTGGAAGTGAGTGATTCGAACTCATAACCTACCATTGACCTTTCAACTCCACTCTTTTCTACAAAATACTAGGGGTGCAACGAAAAAACGAACCGAACCAATCCAATCTAATAGATCGAATCGATTTTTTAGCACAAAGGTGAACATATCGGTTTGTAATTTGAAAAAACTGAAAGTATTGGATTGTTTTCGATTTTCTTTTTTAAAAACCAATAAAAATCGAACCAAACTGATATATATCTTCAATAAGTCATATAAAGTCATATTCCTTCCATTATTTAGAAGATTTCTTAAAGTCGTTTTCTTTTTTTTTTAGTAGGAGATTTTCTGAAATCTTGAAGATCAATCTCTTATGGTGAATGTTTTTTTATCCTTCAATTGTCAATATATTTTTCAAGTATCTTAATGATTTTAAAATCAAAAATACTTCCGACCTTTAAAAAAATTATTGTTTAAGAGAAGTTTTTTTTTTTTTTTTTTTAATGAGAAATGTTGTCTTTGATATATTTAAAAAAATTGGACATTGGATTAGATTCAAAATCAAACCGAACCAATTGTTATATACTAATTAGATATTTGATCGGATCCATTTTTTGAAAATCGAAGATATCATTTCGATTTTCGTTTTGGTAAAATCGACAAAAGACGAACCGAAATCACTCATACAAAATACAATCACATCATTAGAGTTTTAGTTTTTTTATTATTATTATTCAAATCAGGTTTTTTCTTTTCTTTTCTTTTTTTTTTTTTTTTTACTGAAAGTAGCTGGAGCCATCGAATTCCCATATTTGGTTGTAGTTGCCTAACACCTTAAGTAATAATAATAATAAAATTATTTATTTATTTATCTTTGAATAAATAATTTCAAGGTTGTGTAACTTGTATTTTCAAAACATTAAAATACAATTTTTAAAAATTGCAAAATATAAGTCCAAAGAGCTAGTTTATGTTTTTTTTTTTTATTTAACTAATCAGCTAGTTTATGTTATGATAAGCTAAGGAAAAGAATCCAAAGTGATATGTAAAAAAAAAAAAAAAAATAATATGCAATAATAATAATAATAGTCCAAAGTTATTATGAGCGAAAGGAAAAGAATTGAGTATGACCTTCCACCTACCATTGTAAACAAAACCCTAACACACATTTCAAGTTTCCTTAACTACTCTTTGACAATCAAGGATAAATATTATTTCAAAAAAAAAAAAAAAAAATCAAGGATGAAAATTTACCGTTTAAAATTTAGACTCAACCTCTATATTGTCAAGAAAATTAATAGAAAATTCATTTTTAAGTAGGTGACCACAAAAAATTAAACTCATCATCTCTTGATTAATAGTCCAATAAGTCAATTTATGATGAGGCCTATTCACGTAAAAGATGAGTATTTTGGAGATTCATTTAAGGCTGAATATTTGGAGAATGCATTGCAGCTCATTGTCCTAGTTGTTAATGAGCTTCTGAAGTCAACTAAGAAGCGGTTATTTGATTTGATGGGCCTTTCTAATGACGCAAAAAAGGGTTCTTTCTTGTTCCATGTTTTTGTATTGGCTATCGTTGTTGTTTAGGGATGGCAGTTACCATGAGTTTATCAGCGTGGCATGTCCAAGGAATGGTGGTGACATTTTCAAGGTCTAGTTTAAAATTTTTGTTACTTTTGTTGGAGGCTCTTGTGATGGAATTCCTTCTCGAGAGATCCTACTTTTTAGTAGCTTTCAATTGTTATGGTCAGAGGAAGAGCTATTTGATAAAGGAAATTCTGACTTTGTGATAGATGAGCATAACCTTCGGATAAATATTCATTCCTCTACGGTTTTAGAGATTTTTACTTCTAGTTAGGCGGGTTCTTGTCTGTAAGTTGTCATCATTTTGATTAAGTTAGCCCCTGAATCTCTTTTAACGTCAACCAATATAGTATTGACTAATTGTTACCGAGCGTTTACGTTGGGTTCTATAGTTCCCTTATGTAAAAAAGTTATTCGAAAGGTATCTCAAATCCTTTTAGAATGTCCTCGATTTACAACTTTTTGTCTTTTAGTTGGTTTCGGTCCAAGTTGTGGGTCGAAATTAAGATATGTTTTAGTGATTTTTGTTCGTCTGTTTTTATTTTCCTATGGGAGAATTCTTGTAAGCTTTGTTTTGTCAATTAATGAATTTTATTTGATTAAAAAAAACTATTTAAACAAAAAATAAAACTATTTTAATTTTGACTACTATAAATATATTGTTTGGAGGCAACATTTAATTATAAATGTAATTTTTAAAGAAAGAAAAATAGCTATGCTTTTAAAGATGGGTTCTTTTTTTTAGTACAAATAGGAAAGGAGAGACCACAAAACCCTACATGGAGGGTAACAGTGTTCTCAAATAAATGAGAGTCAAATACGGATGCTCGGGATCGAACTTATAACCATGATGTTGAACTGGTTTACCACAAAATAATGAAACTAATACATTACTGACCCTTTCGATTTTAAAGATGGTTTCTCAAATGAAGATGTTGGGTCCTTAAACTTTCATGTTTGTTCCATTTTTGTCATTAAATTTTTAAATGTCCAATTTTAGTCCCCAGACTTTCATTTCTGTTCCATTTTAATTCCTACACTTTTATTTTTGTTCTATTTTAGTCCCTCAAATTTAAAATATCTAATTTTAATTATTAGACTTTAAAAAAAGTTTTCAAAATAGTCCTTTAAGTTATAATAGACTTAACAAATGTTAAATAGTTGATGAATTTTTAAAATATATATATATCATCTTCTCCGAGCTGGGGAGGAGGCAGCGACGGCAGAAGTTTAAGAGCTTCTGATAACCTCTATTTTTATGGGTTTGTATAAAGGTTTATTAGAGGTAGAAAAACTGGAAGAATTTGACGATTTGGCTTTTGATTCGTCCTTTAGAGTTATATACCAATTGCATATTCAGTAAAAATAAGCTTTTAAACACAAAATTGCTACAGTACTCGAAAAGAGAAATTGAAATTGACCCAATAATGAACAAAGAAATAAATCTAAAAGTAAATTGATCAAAAGAGATTTATCTAAATTGACCGTGTTGGGATTTGAAGCCAAAATCTCAACACAATCTTGATTGTTTAACTCATACGAAACTTTTTTTTTTTTTTTGAAAGATCAATATATTAATAATTAAGAAAACCTAGAGCTAAGTTGCTCCAACATCACCACAGAGGCAATTAGAGGGGAGATTCCCCCTACTCAAAACAACATCATTAACACGTTGGACATCAGGGAAATCTGAAACACAAAAAAGATAAAGGGTCTGGAAGACCGAGGCCTTGGCGAGCAAATCAGCAATACCATTACACTCTCGCCTATAGAAAGAAAAGGAAATGACTGAAAATAAAGGAATCAAATCTTAAATATCAGCTACCACAATGCTGAGTTCAGTAACATCTTGGGAAATACCTTTAACACAATTAATGATAATACTAGAATCATATTCCACCAAGATAGAGGGAAGAGGGTGCCCACCACAATCCAACAAATGCCTAAGACCTTCCCAAATCACAAGAACTTCTATCATAGCCGTCGATTAATCTTTAACCCCATCTTTCGAACCAATCTTCACCGGCTAACCCGAACAATCCAGCCTACACCTCCCGATCTATGAACAGCATTCTAAGCACCATCCACATTCAATTTTCACTACCTTAAAGGAGGGGAGCGCCACTTAGGCCCATTAGCAGCATGACCTTGCACCTTGTCTAACGAGCCACTCCCTACAACATACGAAGACCCATTTAAGCAAATAGCATCGGTAATTTGAGCCATTAAACAATCATTTTTAGCCCTCACCTTGTTTTGAAACACATAGTTGCGGTAATTCCAAAGCTGCCAGATCACAATTAAAACTTTAGAGAGCTCTCCATTAGGGATTTTAGAGAAAATTCCCTGCCATAAATTTTCGTCGGAGTCCGAAGCCTTGAAAAAGGATACAAAGTCAGTAAAATATGGAAACACATCAAGTCAGGCTCTCATAGCAAATTTACAATCCTTGATCAAATGAATATTTGTCTCATTGCCTTTCCCACAAAGAGTACAAACCCCAGCAATATTAACACCCTTTAACTGGATGTTATTGCAGGTTGGGATAAAAATTTTCAAGATATTCCAAGTCCCAATTTTTATCTTAGGACCCACATCAACCTTCCAAAAGGACTTCCACAAATTTATAGTCCCAGTATCCGAAGGAGAAGCCTCTTTAACACAAGATAGATTCATTGCCAGACGATACGCATTCTTCACACTAAACAAACCATTTCATCCTCCCTCAAGGGGGCCCCCAAAGGCAAGCTAAGAACAACTCTAGCCTAATCCTCCAAAAAAATGGCTTCCACTCTGTTCTCATCCCAATTTCTATCCTCGTTGATCAGATTCGCAACTTTAAGATCCTTCCAAGGAGATTTAACACTAAAAGCATAAAGACTCTCACCATTGTCAAGCCAAGGATCTCTCCAAATAACAATTTGCCTGCCATTGCTTACATTCCATCTATAGCCCTTTTCAAATAACTCCCGCCCCCATATTATACTCCTCCATACCAGATAAAAGGAATTGCCCAAGCTAGCTCTCAAAAAATCCCCATCTCTAAAATATCTACCTTTAAGCACTCTCGATAATAAACAATTAGGATTTCGGAGGATTCTCCAACTCTACTTAGCAAGCATAGCCTGATTGAACTAGCTTAGATTGCAAAAATTGAGCCCCCTTTATCCTTACTTTTACCCAGATTAAACAAATTAGCCTAGTGCATCCTCTTTCGATCCTTTTCGTGACCCCACCAAAAATTAGCACAGGCCCGGTCGATATCATCACCAACTTCCTTAGGAATTCTAAAACAGCTCATAGTGTACATTGGGATAGCCTGAGCCACAACTTTGATAAGAATCTCTTTTCCGCATTTCAAAAGAATGTTACCTTTCCATTTTTTAAGACAATTCCTCACTCTAGAGGCCATATCACCAAACAAATCTCTCTTATTCTTTTATTTCTAAGACGACATACCTAGATAAGATCTCAGGTTATTATCGACTTTCACACCAAGGATCTGACTAAAGACTTCTTTATCCGCACACTTCACATTTCTACTAAATAACATAGCAGATTTGTCTAGATTAATAACTTGCCCCAACGCCATATCATACTCAACCAGAATCCTTTTGATTTGCAAACAATCAAACTCAGTAGCCCTGAAAAAGAGGAGACTGTCATCAGCAAAAAATAAATGTGAAATTGACGGACAAAATTTTTTAATCTTCAAGCCTTTAAAAGAGTTTATAGATTCTCCCATGTTAAGCATTGTCGATAATCCCTCCGCGCAAATCAGAAAGAGATAAGGGGACAAAGGGTCGCCCTGCCTCAAGCCTCTCATTGGAGAAAACTCTTCATGTGGAGCCTCATTAATCAACACTGCAAAATTCACAGAAGAGCTACAAGCATGAACTGTTTGGATCCAGTTAGCATTAAAACCCATTTTATTCATCATTTCTAGAATAAAAGACCACTACTACAAAAATTAGTATAGTTGACGCTCGGTAGTTTTAAATAATTGACGTTTATGAGAAAAAAGCATCAAGTAATACATATTGACAATAAAAAACGTCAACTAATACAAAAAAGCGGAGATGGTTTTGTTGCTCCTTTTTAGTTGACGTTGTATGCGCGTTAACTATTATGATACATGTGTTGACTTATAACAAACGTCAATTAATACTTATTAAAAATTAAAGTATTAAATCTAATTTAAATAAAAGATTTGGGTTGTGTTTTGATAAATAAGTGGAAAAAAAAGAGGGAAAATTTTTCATTTAAAGTCACTAATTTTAAAACATGGAAAAAAAAAGGAAAAAATGAAAAAAATGGGATTTTAAAATAAAACAAATTAAAGGAAAAAAAGGGATTTTGAAATAAAGGAAATGGAAAAACGAAAACCCCCTCCTCCTTCATCTCCTCCATCTTGAAACCCTAACCCCCTTCTCCTTTGCTGCCGCTGTCGATCACCGCTCGTCAGAGCCTTTCCTCTACCGCCTCACTTCGTCTAACTTTCTTCTCTATAATCGTTGTTCTTTAACCTAACTTTTTTTTTTCTATTTCCCTTTGCGCAACAGCTTCAGAAACTTTTCCTTCTCCACTACCTCTCATCTTACGTTTGCTTCCTCTCATTCTTCAAGCCTTTCGCATCTGTCATTGTTGTTGTTCTTGCTCAACTTTAACCATGGTATTCCAACTCTCTTTTTAATTTCGTCTCTGTTTCTCCTTCCAACAATCATGGGGGTATTTCATAAGGAATCGATTTGTATAGTTTGAATTGTTGTACTTGGCAAGTTCTTTTTCGTTCATGGACTTCTTTTCCTCTTGTTTTGTCTTTCATCTTTATTTGATTATTTCAGAGAAGAATCGTAGAGAGATTTCCAAGTACCTCTTTCAAGGTATAATTTAACTCAACCGCTCTTTAATTAGGGTTTTTTTTTTTTGTAAATTAAAAAAATTAGGTTCAGTGACTTTACTTGTTCGTTTTGTTGTCATTGCTGAGGGGGTTTGTTTTGCCAAGAAAAATTACAATTTGGCCAAGCACCCAGAAGTCAATGGCCCTTGAGTTTTTTTAAGCTTCTTTTTTATCTTTGTTATACATTATTGATTTATGGGGTTTGTTGAATTTCTGTTGTTGCTTTGTGAAAGGTGGAAGTTTAGCACGATGGTGAGGGGTGTTGTATTGGTGGGTATTTGTTTTATCATTTATTGCACCTAAGATGTTTGATGATATGTCCTGAATGTTTTTTTGATGGCTCTGCCTGTAGTGGTAAGAGCAGGATAAATATGTGGTTTATAATTGGATGCGGGTTATTTTGACTACTTATTTTTGCTTTGTTTTTCTCTAAAAATTGATTGCTAGAATTTCTGTTGGTTTGTATATTACTAACTTACAGAGTTGCGTTGTGCTGGAGTTTGCTTTACTTTTGCATGAATGTTAGGTTTTGTTTGTTGGTGTGTTTTGCTTTTTTTGTATTCTCTCTCTTCTAAGCAGATATTATGATCAAATTAAGATATTGGATTAAAAAAAAAAATGATGGTTATAAAAAATTCATCACTCTTCAAGTTTTATGGCTATTAATTATTTAAGGAAATAGGCATTAATCACTCAGTGAACTTTTAACACACTTGAATATATTTTTTGTGGATTGAAATGTCCCTTCTCTATATTAATCAACGAACAAGAAATAAATTCACAGAGAGAACTAATGAAAGGTGGCACAAAGTCAAGCTAGATTATAATTGACTCTTATGGACTTGATTAAAATCCTCAACCAAAATTAGAAGGATTTGCAGTTGAGCTAGCTTTAAAAGCATTAGTTGTGAAACTTTAATCCCTAGTCTATTTCGAGATTGATGCTCACACTATCTAATACTCTTAATTTCATTTTTCCGTTGATACATTTTCAGATTGGTTGGTCGATTATTATAAGTGGTGGTGGTAACTATTATGTCTGCTCTCCAATAGATAAAATCAGGTTATTCATTTTTGTTCAAAAATATCAGAATGCAATAAGTTTTACACATTACTTTCTTTAATTTGAACTTATGTAATGTAGTTTATTTTAATGCATACTATTTTG
>JBBMKA010000026.1:12813544-12848836 GCA_037833695.1 Sechiopsis laciniata | reverse complement strand
AGCGACAACCGAGGATTCCCTTGACTTTCTCAAGTTCTGGAAGCTGGCTCTCTCGAGCTCCTGAAGTTTGGTTTTCTTAAGCCAAACTAATATTAAAACACCTTATGGCATCAGGAGAACCTTATCTCTAAGTGTTCTTAAGTAAAGCTTAACGACCCTAATGTCATGCATGCAAGTTCGCTCACTCCTTTTCTCTAGAAATAGGGTAGAGGCGAATACACGGCTTGTCAACGATGTAAGACTTAAATAAGTTCAGCATGCATAAAAGGTTCCCATTCGCCTCGGCGAACTATCCTACTTCCCCATAACCCTTCGATAGTAGATTTAGCTACTCATGTTTGTCAGAACTATAAAAATAACAGAAAATATAACAGCCACACTTGAATGAAAATTGCGGGAAATAGAGTGCGCAAACTTCAGTATATAAAAACAAGAGATAGAAAAACACTTGAAACTTTAATAGATGTCAAACTCCGGGTACCAAACAGTCTTCCAACACAAGATTAAGCTAAGAAATACAACACTTGACGCTCAACAAAACTAAACTAAGCCCGGCAAAATCGCTCCAAGGGCTTGAAAAGGTAATCGGAAGTAATTATTTTGGCTGGAATCTTAGAGAGAACTGCTCTGAAATCAAGAACTCACGAAAACTCCCAAAATAATCTGAACCCTTTACTTTGATGAGACGTTCGCCTTTTATAGGGCTCCCGACAAGCTCTGCGAAATCCTGCTCCACGATCTGTTCTGACGATGGTTGCGATGCTCTGACCTTCTTCTGCTCCACGATCTTTTTTGTCGCGAGGTTAGAGCGGACAAGTACGAACGGCTGTGATTTACTCGTGCAGCATCTAATTTCTGCCACGTGCCCCTTTGAATATGACAAATATTTCCTCGTATTGCTTCTTCATCCTAAAGCTTCCATTCTGTGAAATGGTG
Organism: Sechiopsis laciniata; assembly: GCA_037833695.1. NCBI lineage: Eukaryota > Viridiplantae > Streptophyta > Magnoliopsida > Cucurbitales > Cucurbitaceae > Sechiopsis > Sechiopsis laciniata. The sequence goes on along the minus strand of JBBMKA010000026.1, from coordinate 12,847,900 downwards.
GTACATGTTCTAGGCTACTTGTTAGGTATGCTCTTGGCGTGGGCGAAGTATTCATTTCGCTTCGCTCCATCAAGTTCGCTGTAGATAAACAAGAAAATATCAATTCTTTTTAAAACACAAATTTCCACTCAATCAAGCATATTTCGCTAGCGCGAACATCTAAAATGCATCCTAATAAGAAAACTATGGGATGTTTCGTTTAAGCATAACCTTTGGTTTGATGGGGTGAAATTCAATATTAAATTACTATATTATAGCAAATTCTACTAAAAATATATTCTTTTAAGCTACTTTAACTCTCAATTCTCGAGAGTTATCACACCCTATCACTCACTTCTGATTGAGCATTATTAATCAAACATTGAAGTCTATCACTCACTCACTCCTAATTCCTTTCTATCACTCACTTCTGATTAAGTACTATCAATCAAACATTAAAATCTATCACTCACTCACTCCTGATTGCTTTCTATCACTCATTTCTGATTAAGCACTATCAATCAAACATAAAGTCTATCACTCACTCACTCTTAAAATTCATTTTTGCAGGAACATACACAACATTTGAAACTAATGATGATAGACATTTCAAATACTGTTTTTATGGCCATGAGTGCTTCTATTGAAAGTTGGGAGCTTTGTAGGCCTAATATATCTGTGGATGGAACTTTCTTGAAAGAAAAATTTGGAGGCATTTTGCTAACACCCTCAACTATGGATGGTAATAATCAAATATTTCTACTTGCTTTTAGTATGGTTGATTCGGAGAATGATGCTTCCTGACTTTGGTTTTTTGAGAATATGAAGAAATGTTTTGGACATCCAGAAAATTTGGTTTTCATGCCAGATAGGCATTTGAGCATTCCTAAAGGTTTTCTGACTGTTTATCCAGATGTCAAATATTGTATTTGTATGCAACACTTGTTGTTGAATGTGAAATTACACTTTAAAGGATCTGTGATAGATAAGATTTTCAAAACATGTGCAAAGGCTTATACAGGATCTATGAAAGAGGTTTAGTTCGCCCAGTTGGAAATCATCCTAGTTGGAGCTCTATTGATGTTGATGTTAGTGCATTAACTCCAATTATGACACGACAAGCTGGAAGGCCTCGCAAACAAAGAATACCATCTATAGGTGAAGCAAGAAGTTACATAAGGTGTAGTCGTTGTCATCGAGTTGGTCATAATTGTAGAACTTGTAAATTTGCTCCTGCTTTAAAATGACAGTTTGTTGAATTTCCTTACTTACGGTTTGTTGAACTTGTATTGAAACCTAATGACAGTTTCTACATGATAGTTTTTACCTGTGTTGAAATGATATGATTCTCTTTTTATTTTTCTTTTTTTTTTTAATTCTATAGTATCCTTCAATTTCCTTACTGGTTGTTGAATCTAATGATTGGATATCAATTTCACAGTGATTTCATTTTATCAGCCACTTAGTGATAGAATCTATCATTTGCTAGTGATAGAATCTATCGGCTTCTTAGTGATAGAATTTATTGGCTTCTTAATGATAGAATCTATCATTTGCTAGGGACAGAATTTATGAAATATGAAAATCCAACTAAACTAGCAGAAGTAAACTAATAACATAGCAAAGTCAAAAATGAAACTGAGTCATTGACAGCTATAATGGAAGTAAAATGTATGAAGCTTAAAATCAACTAAACTGGCATAAGTAAACTGATAGAAATCAAATGGATGTCATTCTTGTTCACCCTGCATTCCAATGAAAGTGAAAAGAAAAAACAATGAAAATCAGAAAGTTGGAAATGAATGATGGAAGTCATTGACAACAACAATTTGGCTACAGTGGATATGCATCCCAAACAATGTCATTGAGAGCAACAAAGCTCAAAATTAATTGAATGATGAGAAAATGCAATGATGGTTGAAACTAAAGAAAATCATCAGAAAGTTTGAAAATAAGACAAAAGCTTTCATAATAGAGCAAAAGTAAACTGATAGAACAAAAGCTTTCATTTAATTCTATTTGAAGTAATTGTTCAATTACAACAAAAACATAAGTAATTGTTCAAAAGTAAATGGACTAATTGTTCAAACTATACAAAGCTAACAGAATTTCAATCATTCATTTGAGTAATCTTTAAATCAAAATATGGAGCTTCCACGTGCAATCTTGGTGATTGCCTAACTGGTGGGGACTTGGGTGATAGCTCTTGAGACTTCTTTGTTGGAGAATTCTTCTCAAGATAGTATATAGCTTGAATTGCGTCTTTCTTGCTCTTTCCTATTTGCCTTTTGAATTTTGACCATCCTCTCTGCAAATGCATTCTCTAATGTTTTCTTAGTAGGCCTAGTTTTCCTCTTTATCCTTTCACCAGCAACCTTTGGTCTATATTTTTTCACAGCCTTCAAGTATTAAAGGAACACATAAAAGTTATCTTTGATAACTCAATCATTATATAGAATTCAAACAGTTGAAGAATTTAATAAAGAAAAAGTCAATCTTACCTCATTTTTCCTTTGTTGTCATTAAATTTTCTGTTCTATTTTCCCTTTTCATTTCTTCTCTCTCTTCATCTTCTTTCTCTTATTTTTCTTCTTCTTCTTCTTCTTTCTCTTCTTCTTCTTTGAGATCTACTTCTTTTTCCTTCAATCAATAGAAGTCAATATCAATAAATAGCATACTCAACTAATGATATAACATAGACAGAAGCATATTCAACCAGTGAATATGATTGAATTCTATAGTGATTGAATTTTATCTGTGATACAGCTCAACTAGTGATAGAACTAAACTCAACCAGTGATAGAACTCTATCATTGTTTCCATTCTATCACTGATAGAACTCAACCAGTGATAGAACTTTATCACTGCTTACATTCTATCACTGATAGAATTCAACTAGTGATAGAACTCTATCACTGCTTGCATTCTATCACTGATAGAACTCAACCAAACTCATTTTCTATTAATACCTTTGAAGCTTCCACTCTTTGATCTCCACTCTTTGATCTTCAACACCATCCACTTCAATATCCTCCCTATTTTTCTAGAATAAAAAGTAAACATGTTATTTGTTGAGCAAATAAATAGATTGATTGATAAAAAATATATAAAGATATAGATTTTTTACCTCTATAGCATAGTTAGTTGCAAAATCAACTATTCTATTCACATCAATCATAGTGTCTATTCTTTCTAGACTGATAGTTGGGGGGATATTTTTAATATGGGATTGTTGTTCTTGGGATGATTTGGCAATATTTTCTTCAACTAACAGATTCAAAGTCTTCAAAAAAAAAATTTGGCCAGCCTTCAATTCTTCCATATCCGTTCTTAAGGCTTCAACATTTTCTTCCTAACTCTTTCTTAAGTTTTCTATAGCTTCCCATATTGAAGCTGTCTTCTCATTGAAGGCATCACCATCATTCACCTTCATTTTTCTCTTCCTTCTTTCTTCATTTTCTTCTTTATCCTTTGCTTCCTTCTCCAAAATAACTTCTTTTTTCTTTTTTGTCTTCTTCAATCAGACGTTGGATGGTTTCAAAATGAAAGTCTTCTTCTTCTTCAAATGGAATCATTTCTTGCACTGAGAACTGTATTACAAAAAAAAAAACAGTTTTTTATTCTATCTTCAATAAATTTTAAATTGATTGAAGCCAATCAGTGCTATTATTGAAGTGAAAGGCTTACCTTTGAAGACTCGAAGACATTTTCCTTGAGTGATTGCCAATCGTCTGAATAGTTAATTTCCCAATTTGTTATTCGAGGCCCACTTGTTTCAATTCTTTTGGCTATCACAATTTCAGCCAATATGGGTATAATTTCTAAGGCCCAAAAAATTAAAATGTAGGGAAAATCCTTGGAGTGAAAGGGAAGAAGCATTGTTTCTTGTACATTTTCAAAAATATTCTATTGTTAAATTGAAACACTCTTTCCTCCAAGGAAAACTCTTAAACTTTTCCTCATCATCTACCATTTTTAAATGATATGGATTGATTTTTTTGTGAGGTTGTTTTGAAAGAAGCAAACATTCTAATAGGTACAAATTAGCAAATTCGACCTTCAAGTTTGGATTGAGAATGTTGACTTGTGATAGAACATTGAAGGAAGCAACTAGTTTATTTATATCAATTAAATCAACATTCTTAAAGAAAGTCCTTCTAATTTCACACTCAAAATCCTCATCAATTTCTTGAATTGGGAGCTCTTCATATTTGAGTCTAGTTAACATGCAAAATTCCTTCAATCCAAATTCTACATACTGACCTTGCAAATTAAAAGCCAAAATATCATTTCTTTCTGTTTCACATTGCCTTAAGGCAAGGTGTGAAAGCATTTGGATGGGAGGTTTTTTAGCTTTGATGTCTAAGAAATGCCCAAATGGCCCCATTCTAAATAGGTTTATCTCTCTCTCATCTAATGTATTTTTGATGTTATCAATAACATCAAATCTATTGTATAGGTTAATTTTGGATGGCTTTTTCCAATCTTTCTTTGGGACTATGAACTTCATCTTTTGTTGTTGAAACAATAACAATCATTTAGTATTCTATCATTTTAAGGAATTATCAAATTGATTGAAGTTATTTAGTACTTACTTTTGTTTGTTTCATCTTCTTAGAAGAAGATTGTTACCCTTCACCAATTTTCTTTTTTCCACTTGTTTGACACTAAAATAATCAAATTCTTGATTATTGAAAAACAATAAGCACATCAATACCAATATCACTCATTTTAAAGAAGACACTAGAATGTTTCTCCTTAGGTGATAAAAGGCTTATGCATAGGTGATAGAAGGTTTATGCCTAAGTGATAGAAGGTTTATTCATAGGTGATAGAAGGCTTATGCCTAAGTGATAGAAGGCTTATGCATAGATGATAGAAGGTTTATGCATAGATGATAGAAGGTTTATGCATAGGTGATAGAAGGCTTATGCATAGGTGATAGAAGGTTTATGCATAGATTACATAAGGTTTATGCCTAAGTGATAGAAAGTTTATGCATAGGTGATAGAAGGCTTATGCATAGGTGATAGAAGGCTTATGCATAGGTGATAGAAGGCTTATAGATAGGTGATAGAAGGTTTATGCATAGATTACAGAAGGTTTATGCCTAAGTGATAGAAAGTTTATGCATAGGTGATAGAAGGCTTATGCATAGGTGATAGAAGGCTTATAGATAGGTGATAGAAGGTTTATGCATAGGTGATAAAAGGCTTATGCATAGGTGATAGAAGGTTTATGCATAGGTTATAGAAGGTTTATGCCTAAGTGATAGAAGGTTTATGCATAGGTGATAGAAGGGTTATGCCTAAGTGATAGAAGGCTTATGCATAGGTGATAGAAGGTTTATCCATAGGTGATAGAAGGCTTATGCATAGGTGATAGAAGGTTTATGCATAAGTTATAGAAGGTTTATGCCTAAGTGATAGAAGGCTTATGCATAGGTGATAGAAGGCTTATGCATAGGTGATAGAAGGCTTATGCATAGGTGATAGAAAGTTTATGTACAGGTGATAGAAGGCTTATGCATAGGTAATAGAAGGTTTATGCATAGGTAATAGAAGGCTTATGCTTAAGTGATAGAAAGTTTATGGATAGGTTATAGAAGGTTTTATGCCTAAGTGATAGAAGGTTTATGCATAGGTGATAGAAGGTTTATGCCTAAGTGATAGAAGGCTTATGGATAGGTGATAAAAGGTCTCTACCTAAGTGATAGACGACTTATGCATATGTGAAACAAAAGCCAATTTCATACACAATTTAGTGTTGAAATAGAAGTGATACACCAAGAGATTTCAAATAAGCACAAAAGTCATACATCTATTTCAAACTACCTAAACATGCAATAGATTACAGTATCAATTCACAGTATCAACATGCATAGGTGATAGAAGGTTTTAAAACTAAAAAAGTTCTTCCAATTTCTCATACACAATTTCTCCCAAAAATGAGCGAAAAGTATCGATTATAGTATCCATTCACAGTATGAAGAAACTCGTAAATCATTGAGCGAAAGTCGTAAAGTAAAAAAACCAAAGAGAGTGAAGAACATACGAAGAGTTTCGATTGAGACGAATTGTAGAAGGAGATTGAAGGAGTTCACCAAGACGAACGTTGAAGGAGATTAAATGAGTTGAAAGAAGAAAATCCAAAATGGAAGATGAAAGACGAAAGACGCTTGATAGAGGGAGTTGAAAGACGAAAATCCTAAGTGGGAGATGAAAGACGAACGTTGCTTAATAGAGGTGGGTGATTGAAGGAATTCATGTGTGTTTCCCTTATTTGAAATGAGCTATTTCCGAAGCAAGAAGGAAAGAAAAGGTGTGAAGCAGGTGATTGAATGAGATTGTGAAATAGGCTATTTAGCTGGGCTGTTTTCTTTTAATTCGTCATGGGCTTTCTCGCCATTTCACTAGGCCCGTTTGAAATTTCTACTACAAAAGAATTACTTTCCAAATTCGACTATGCATGGAATTATTTTACCCTATTTTGCTATACATGAAAAAACCCCTATAAAATAATCTATTTATCAATATATTAAAACTTAAAACTAGATCAAATCTTTTTATTAATTTTATTTGATCAAATAAAATTAATAAAATTGGATAAAATCAATGGTAAAATATATTTTTTGCCTTTATGCTTGGAGTCCTTTTTTTTTTTTAACCTTTATCTAGTCTTTAGTCTTTGTGTGTTTTTAGTTTATTTTTATATTTATTTTTAAAAAAATTAAATTAAATTCACATCAAAAGTACTTGATGAAGTTTTGATTAAATTCTTAGTGTCACTTAATTAAACGAGTACATTATAGATTTTAATTAGTGTCACAATTAAGACACTTATTGAAATATATAAAGTATAAATAATTGATTAAAGTCTGTTAAAAAATAAAGTTAGTGCCCATAACTTTGTATCTCAATTTTTAAAATTTAATAGTTTCTAACTATTTTGATTGCTAAATTTTATTTATTAAGTACATTATTAGGAAAGATATTTGTTATATATATTATTCTTTTAAATTAAAATTGACTTCAATTAATATTACAAATAGAAGTTACTAAGTGAAGTCGATAAACTAAAATCAATAACTTCAATCATGGATATAATTGAAATAAAAATACTTTGATTTGAAAATTCGACTATATTATATAAAATTTGCTAAAATTGAAGTATCATTCCTAAATTTTGATACCTATAACAAATTCAATGTACCAGTCGCCTTTGATATGTTGAGAACTTATATATTACTTGTTGATGAGGAAAATGCAAAACATATTAACCGCTCTACTCGAGGTCGCAAGTCAATCTAAAAAAACTTCTCATTCAAACAATAAAATTGTCTATAATAAAGTACATAGACTACATACATCGATCAAGCTAAAAAGCGAATATAATCATGTTGTTAGTCGAGCTTGAGCTACCAATGTCAAACTCAGGCAACAGATAAAGATTATGCTAATCTAACTCATACAAATCAATAAGGAATACTTGGGGAACACCTTCATTGCCACAGCAACCAACCAAAACGATCAATAACAAAGCACAACATCATATGATGCAACAAAAAGCAATAAACAAACAAATTGCAAGAACCAGCTAAGAAACCAATTGATGTATCTTCATGGAGGCGCTGCTGAAGAAAATGTGTGTCGTTAGAGGGGACGAGTAAAGAATGGAGAGGGAGAAGAACTCACACGGCAAGAAAATCATGATGTTGAGATGCATCGATGAAGCAATGAAGCGACATGGAAAGGTGGCGAATCAAACTTTCTGGCAGATCACATCAAGGAAATCATGGTTGGTTAACATAAAGTACAGGGACCAGCCCTGCCATTTTCCCATCCCTCCCAGGGCGTTTCTTTTTCACCTGCAACAGCAGCAGCAATGACAGTACATTAGTTCTATCGGTAGTATTAGTTTCACGCCACAACCTAGGACGGACCAGTGCCCCGAGTATAGGGGAGCGAAGATCTAATTTCCCAATTTCCATAAAAAAAGTTCTATTGGCATTATTAGTTTCAGGCACAAGATATTCACCAAGAGGTTGTTTGTTCGATATAATTAACGAGCTATCACAAATGAGTTTTTATAACTTCTCTTCGAACAATCACATCAAAACGAGTAATTGTAATCACTCATTTTTAATCACTAAAAATAATCACTCATTTCTACCACTCAAAATAATCATTCATAATAATTCATTTTTAACTACTCATTTCTAACCCCACAAAATAATCACTCATTTCTAACAACATCCAAGTGAGTTATTGTCCGCAACCCCTCTACAAAAACCATCATCCAAATGAATTATTAACTAAAACCCCTCCACAAATAACTACATCCAAACGAGCTATTACTAAAACTCATTAATCACTCAAAATAACCCTTCATTCATGATGACTACCATTCCACATCCAAACACCTCCCAAAGATGAAGTTTTTAGTCTACATTGGGAGAGTGTCAGATGGAAGATGTTTTTGCCTATTTCTTTCTGTCATTTTTTAGGAATACTTGCCTCCAATAAGGAGGCAAACCCTCCTTAAGGCCTATGTGGCACCTTTTGGTGCACAAATTTTCTTTTATCTCTCTTTTAATATTATTGAAACAATTTTTTTTGTGGTATCAAGGGGTGCAAGTATTCCTCGTCATTTTATCGTGAATTAAGAACATTAGTAAATGATGCGACTATATCAACTGTTTTGATCCTTGCTTAAAAATTTGAGAAGTATATCTTCAACAGAAAAATGCCTCAGTTCATTATACTCACATAGAACCAGCCATCTACTTCGTACTCAATTTCAACTTCTTCACCAGCTATTAAACTTAACTGCAAGGTAAGAAACAATAGCCAAAGTAAATATCCCAGTTAAGGAATTCAAAAGATTACAATAAACATCTAAACATGGAAGACCAACTTCCAAGGAAAAGAAGTAAAACCAATAAAACGATAGTAAATACCAATGAGACAAAAACAATTTGTGAATTACCTATGAAAATAACATATAAGAAAATAGCTTTAGGTTTACATGATTTAATTTTTTGCTATGCAGCTTTGTGTTATTTTATCAATAATTATTTTGGCCGTTCATCTCCTGTTCTCTATGATACAAATGTTATTTCTGTGAACAGACTCAACACTCAACTTTGCCTCGTCTCCTCCTCATGATCGACATCTGGCCAAGCTGGATAAAAAGATGGAGGTTGAGCGTAGAACAATCCAAGGTTTATTACATGGTCAAGAGCCAAGGGCTTGATTCAGCAGGTTAAATTTTGGCCAATTAGATGAGGCTTTTAGATCGAGCTTCTCAGATCAATGATAAATTTCCTTAAATTTTTTAGACGAAACTACATGTTTTAAAATTTGTATATTTTTCTGTACTTTTTGTTTTTTAAGAAAAGAGAACTTTCATTCACGAATGAGAAGTTACCAAACGAATCCCATAAAAATCACAAGAAGGATTTCCAATGAGACATAAGAGTTGTTAAACTATAATCCTAAAAGGAGATCTAGTGTGTCCATGTCATAGCTAAGAAGGTGATAGAATCCATGAGCCTTTCATTCGTTTGAGAACCATTTGAGAAGATGCTGTCATTCCTGTTCTTTCATATTTTCCACCAGAAAGCAGATAGAAATAAACACCACAAATCCTTCTTTTCATCAGTGAAGGGATGCCAATGAATGAGTGAATGATCAATTCTTGGATATTGCTCTGCCTCACACTTGTCCATCCGACTAGATTGTGTAGACTATCCCACATGTCCTTTGCAATATTTCTGTAGTTATTAAAACTTATTTTTAAAGATTAAGTTCTCAATCCAACGTGGTTGACCCATCCTCCATACTCATAATCTAAACCAAGCTCAATTCTAGGCCAGCCTTTCGTCCACAAGCCAAATGACATTAACAAGCATCTGATATCATTAAAGAGTCTTTTGAAACAAGGATAACCACGCCCGTCACAGGAAGCATACCTTCAAAACTTAAGTCTTCAACCACTGTGCCCCCTTGGGGATATCATTAAAGAGTCTTTTGATGTCATTGAAGACAACAATTGTTTAGTTGAACAACATTTAAAGGTGGAGAGATTTAAACCTACAACTTGATGATACATGTCATTACCACTGAATTACGCACACTTTGGCTTTTGGTGTCATCTGAGGTCATTGGAGACTTTCTTCAAGACTAATCAACGCAAAACTAATTTAAGTCACAAGACCAACAGTTTGACTAGCCAACCTTTATAAATAATGGTAAATCTATAGTTTTTCGGTTTTTGAGTCATGTATATATCATTAAAGAGTCTTTTGATGTCATTGATTGTTTAGTTGAACAACATTTAAAGGTGGAGAGATTTAAACCTACAACTTGATGATACATGTCATTACCACTGAACTACGCACACTTTGGCTTTTGGTGTCATCTGAGGTCATTGGAGACTTTCTTCAAGACTAATCAACGCAAAACTAATTTAAGTCACAAGACCAACAGTTTGACTAGCCAACCTTTATAAATAATGGTAAATCTATAGTTTTTCGGTTTTTGAGTCATGTATATATCATTAAAGAGTCTTTTGATGTCATTGATTGTTTAGTTGAACAACATTTAAAGGTGGAGAGATTTAAACCTACAACTTGATGATGCATGTCATTACCACTGAACTACGCACACTTGGCTTTTGGTGTCATCTGAGGTCATTGGAGACTTTCTTCAAGACTAATCAACGCAAAACTAATTTAAGTCACAAGACCAACAGTTTGACTAGCCAACCTTTATAGATAATGGTAAATCTATAGTTTTCGATTTTTGAGTCATGTATATTGCATTGCATTAAACTTGTGAACACAGATTGTTTGTAAAAAACTAGCCAACCTTTATAAATAATGGAACTCTTTCATTTTTCGGTTTTTGAGTGATGCATCTTGCATTTCACATTCAACTTGTGAATACAGATTATTATGTTTCTAGAAAATCAGTTCACCAAACCAATTAGAATTTATTACATCATGATAAGAACGCAAATTTTTAACATTGATGTTATTCAGGTAGTTTCGCATTATAACATCAAAGCTTTGTGCTTGGGTATGGCTTGGGGGTTTCTCCCAACTCTTGGCATCCCTTGCACCTTATCGTAATTTTCCATTGAGGAAAATAGAAAAGCAAAAAGAAACCATAATATAGTATTAAAGAGGTTACCTCATCATCACCACCAGCAGTGAAGTCATAGAGAGCGGATCCATATTGTGGATTTCCAGAGGAGGCACGGTCGTCTTGAGATCCAAAACTCTGAGAACCACGCCCTGCTAAGGGGTTCTCAAATGATTCGTATCTTTGCATTTGAGGAGGTGAGTATGGAGGGGGATCTTCCCTGGTCTGAGAAGCATGAAGGTTTGACTATTAGCAGAAACTACTTGACAAAATTTATCAAGATACAAGGAACAAGTATCTAACCGGAGAATTGAAACCCTCGTGTATTGTTGGATTGCTAAACCTGCTCGCTCCTGATCTTTCCTGGAGATTATAATATGCATCACAAATGAAAAATAAATAAATAGCAGCAAAGCAACAGGTTAAAATTGAATACTATAACAAAATGCCCAAACATGCCAGTTAAATTTAGGAATGTGAAATTTAAGTTAATAATTGACCTTTGCACTCATCAATGAATTGTTTGTTTTCTATCAAAAAAAGTGTTCGGTTCTCCAAAACTAGTAACAATTTGTATCTCACATACGAGAAAACCTGCTTTCATATCCTAATTTAGATAACGAAACACTGATTCCTAGACAATGCAAAACGGTGGAGGACTAATTGTGACCCACTTAATATAAGTTTCTTTTTTCCACAAGAAGCATAACTTCCATTTCCAATTTTGTCTCATAAGCAACTGTTATTGTCTGTCATACCGAAGTTTGGGTACCGCCATAGGAAGGTCTTGAACTAAACAATGAAGGATAGTTCATTCCACCAAAGTGTGAAGATATGGAAGTTTCAACTGAGCCTGTTGACTCAGGAGAGGATGACCCAGATGACCGTGCATCATCTTCCTGAAATTCAAAAGAACACACAGTCGAATATCACCACAAACTATCAGTCCACCACTCAAAAAACTGCAAACTTTACTACTACATGGAGAACTAAACTACACTACCTCTAGTTCAGAAGACTCTAAGAGAGTTTTTGCCCACATGTCATCATAACTAACTGATGGCCTTGAGATGATATTCTCTTCATCGACATCGGGAGCATCAGTTCCAGCGCCAGCAAGAAACTCATTAACCTAATGGAAAGTAAAGATGAGATAAACCAAAATGAAAAGCATAAGGCCAATTAGAACATAAATATTTGTGCAGATTTGAAGAACTTCAAATTAGTAAATTGATTCTTTATCCAAAAAAAAAGTAACTTCAAATCCATCCTTTCAAAAAATTAGGGGGAAATACCCCTGGTCTTGATTTACAATTCAAAGCAGACACCTCTTATAACTTCAATAAAGAGTATAGTTCCATGAAATTATTACTAATGGACATTCAGTGGTAAAAATCTGGACGTTAATTATAGATGTCTGTGCAGTATGCAATGTTTTTTATTGTCATTTTTTTTTTTGAAACCGAGAAATCAGAGTTTTGCTCCACTATACTCGGGGGCACCCATGCCCGCCCAAGGCTCGGACCCAGGAGGGAACAAGAGATTTTACAATTAAGCTCACTCATGGGCTCGAACCAGAGACCACCAAGGAAGCATGCTTTGAAAGCCTCAAGCCTCAACCACGTTACCCCCGGGGGACATTATCAATTTTTCTTTTAGGAGAAGAAACTAAATAAATGTAACCTTAAAATTATTCCTAGAAGCTTCCTTACAACTTTCATATACCAGAATCAAAATGATTGCATTTGATCAAAGAAAAACAAAAATGGAGCATAACCCAAAAGCATTTAGGAAGGGAACACGATGAAGATAAACAGATCTCAACAACTAACAGAAGCACTCCATCCCAACTGAAGTAAATAGAACTAAGAGGAACAAACGAAGAAAAGTTCAAATCAGTTGGTGAATGTAGTAGATATAATAATATAACTAACACTCTAAAAGACATACTCTGCTCATTGCTGGTGCACTACTTCCTAACAGTCCATCATCACCAAGATTTGCAGCCCAAGCATTCACTAGGTCGTCATCAAGAGCATCTGGTTCATTGGTTGCAGGCTTTGATGATTCATAAATAAGATCGGAAATGCCAGTAGCAACAGCTGGATCACTCAAACCAGTTGATGCACTTATATTGTGTCGTGTCCGATAGATGTCAATCAGCTTTGCACTGACAATTTAAAATCAAATCAAGTTTAAAATTAATAAAATTGATGTGGGGGTAATAAATAGAACAAATGACTTTTGATATAAATAATTGGAAAAGAATAACAAAGGGAAATGGAAATTTTCCAACTTCCCAACCTAATCAGCTTACAGTCAAAACAGAATCACCCCAATTAGTACAGTAAAAGAATTCTTCAATTTCCATTTTCCTAAATTCCCATCTCTTGCTTTCTCATTCATTTTGTCCCACATCCTTTGGCCATCCAAATAAAACCGTAAAATCCCTCCGTCCAAGCACACACCCAAAAAAGTTGATTCATTTATTGATTTTTGGCATAGATTGAATGACAACTAGACAAAATTCTAAACAAAAACTGATATCAGAAATAAGGCAAAAAAACAAAAAATAATTGATATTTTTTATTAGTAAAATGAAGAGAATAACATGAAGGTAAATTGACACAACTGAAAAAAAAGTGTATTGTGTCTGAAAATTATATGGTTAGATTCCTTAGTAGTATAAAAAGAGAGCAATAGAAAGTTCAGATGTACAAAATCAAAGAAAATAATTACCTATCAATAAATGAATATCAGTCAATTTTAAATAAAAGAAGAATAACGGAAACACAAAATGAAAGAAAGTAATTACCTTATTGGCCCCAAAGGTAGGTACTTTGCTCTAGGAACGTAACAAAAAAGGGAAACAAGATCCAACAATCTTTCATGGGTCTCGTATAGCTTCTTAAGCTCCTCATCCGTCCATTCCTTTTTGGCATTGTCATGGTAGCGAATATCTCTGTTTGTGCCGGAACATTTTATCAGTGCTCATGATAGAAATGAGAAATTTAAAGAAAAAGCCTAAGAAAAGACGGGCGGAAAGAATTTGAGCTTATACTTGATCAAATCATCTTGAGCTCGATACATTTCATCAAGCACCTTTATCATTGGACTTATTAAAACTCCAACGCCAGTGCCACTGGCCCCTTGATCTTCACCATTGCTAAGATGCATCTCTGAAAATTGGGACTGTAGACCACCTTGGGCTAAAGAATGTAAGAAGTCATAAATCTGCAGCCTATATGGCTCACCAGACCTGATTGCCACTGTTGTTAGAGCTTGAGCAGCAATTAGACGAATCTGAATCATCCAAAAAAGTTAAGTATAAAAAGAAAACAATTTTAGTAAGGGCCTATTAGTTTGAAAACTTTAATACTAAGCAAGGAAACCAAGGTTATCTAATATTTGGTGTGATGTAAATACAAAAACAAAACATATGCTTCACAGGAATAAGTCTTAATGGCAGGTTGGGAGTCATGCAACATTACCTACTTCATACGATATTAGGAAATAATAATAAAATAATAATAAAAGATAACCATTGATGATATTAATAATCCTTGATGATATTAATCTTCGAATGAAGCACAAATTTTGAGCAGTACACATTCTGAATTTAATAATCTTCCTAAAAAAATTGGCCGCATTGTAGGCATACATGTAGAATTAAATATCCTTCCTAACATTTTGGCTTTTTCGTCCTACTCTTATGCCAAATCACATCCTCCTTGCACTCCAATCTTTATGAACAATAGTCTTTTTAGTATAAAAACATTCACTTAAATATAATTAGCTGTATAAAGCAGAATATGTTCAATAAAATATCAATTCTGTGCAGAGAACAAATATTCATCTTATTTCCAACTTCCACCTACAATATAGTTGTGTAGTAACCGTTAGAGTGATATATTATGTCTATAGTATATTAATTTATTATGTATTTCTTGTCTTAGGCCCGTTAGGCCCATTGGTAGCAAGGGTTACTGCTGTAGATTCTATATAAAGGCATTGCCTCCACGAATAATAATCACAACTATTCAGTCTCAATATAGTTTATAATAACGTTCCACACTTTTTTTATGCATGTGAGTTTCTGGGCCAGCTTATGCACCTTGACTATTCTCACGGGACAGACGTCTTAGCCCTATAACATTTAATCGTCAAGGAAATCCATAGGAAGTTTCACACTTGGAGATGAAGAAAATTAAGTCATATTTATTAGATCTGTCACATCAAAGTAACATTGATGAAAGACTTTGCTGGATAACCAATAGAGGGGAGCAATACCTCCCAGCTTCCACTGAAGGCACTCCTCTGAAGACGAGTCAATGCACCAGCCAGGGTAGGATTGCGAGAGCCAGCAGCAGCAACCATTTTGTCAGCATCTAACATCATCAATGCTGTACCAGGAGGGGTTGCTGATTCCCAAGCATACTCAGATGCAGCATAATTTGCATTCTCTCCAAGAAACCACACCTTTAGGAATTAATTTGAAACCGTCCACATAAAATTAATAATTTAAAACATTTTTATTAAAAAACCAAGTTCAATACAAAAACAAATGAGAATATAAAAAGAAGCTTACAGCAGCTTGCACCAATCTCTGCAAAGCCAGTGCAGACTTGGGATCAGAAGCTGCAACACGGTCTACTGATGTGATGGAGGTCATAGAGTCAGGTTGTGGTGGAGGAAGATCTAGAACTAGGGTTACTGCTTCCAAAGCTGTGTGCTTCCAGTCAGGACCAGCTCCAACAAGGCACGTCTGTAAATGGAATAACGAAATGCGTCTTTTTTCTGATGTAATCTATTATTTAGTTTTTTTTTTTTTTTTTCTTTATGAAAACTAAATTTTCATTGAGAAAAATTAAAGAATATAACAATACCATGGCATTCAAAAAACTAGCCCCCACAAAAAGAATTCTCAAAACTAACTAAGAAACAAACTCTAATCTACAGGAATAAGACCTAACTGATAATTATAAAAAGCAGATAGACTAAGGCCCACGGTGAAGCATTAAATCTCACAACATCCCTCACCTACAAGCTTAAGTTTTCTGGTTTATTGGTTATTTAACCTGATTCAACAATATATATTTTGTTTTCTAAATAAGCTATAAAATTCAGTCGACAACTCAAAACACTAAACATTTCAAATATGAAATTTGGAGAAGTGAATTGAATAGTCACTTACTTTCCATAGCAATTGCAATACATCCGCATCTATTTTCCCAGGAACTTTAGTAGCAAAAACTCGAGCAATTTGAAGAAGAGTGACAGCCATATCCGGGGTTGCCTAAAAACAAACATGAGTGTTTATGCATTACTGGAAAGATTATAAATGCACAAAACATACATAGTACTAAAGACTGTTTTCACTCTTCATCACATTGAAGAAACAAGCTTTTCATTAAGAGAATGAAAAGAAGCGAAAGCTTCCTATACAAACCTCAAAAAGAGGGAGAAAACAAGAGATAAAAGGAGAGCTAAAAGGAGCAAAAAAACCAAAACCAAGACTAGAGAACTTTGCAAAGTTAAAACAGATGAAACAAAATTCATAAGTTTTGCACCAAAGATAAGGATAGAAGCAAGAAAGTACCAAATGCTTCTCAAATCAAAGATCGATAATTTGTCAATACCTTTTATATAATTTCACATATTGTTGGTTGATATAATTAAATTAACAGCAAATGGTTCAGTTTAGCCACCATGGTATACAACAAACAAACGGTCAGGGTTGACTGGAAGACCTTCACCATCGAATTGGACCCGGACATTCAAGGTCATTTCAGAGTTACAGAGTTGTGTTATGGAAAAAGTTTCTCTCTATCCTTTGATCTAGATATTTTCTTATGGGTTGTTAAGAACTTTGAGAAGTTAGGCAACTTTGCTTTCAACCATAAATTCTTCGAACAATACCGAGTAGGAGAAGATGTATATTGGTTGGAAAAATTATCTAATCAGAAAGGACATGTCGTCGAACTTTCCAAGCTTGGAAAGAGGGTCATAACAAAATTGTCATACCTATGGGTATTGATAGAAATGGATGGAGGATTTTCATAAAGCCATTATTGCATTTGACTCTCCTTCTCCTCCTTCATCTACCGCATTTAAGGCGATGACACAAACACAATCTTTCACAGAGGTATTAAAGGCTCCGCCTGATAATAGAAACAAAGGCAAGCTGCTCTTAAAGGGGTTTCCACCTCTCTCTAAAAAGGGGCTACAGCTACACAATCGAAGATATCCCTGAAAGCAACTGAAGCAACAACCCACTACGTCACAAATCTTACAGAGGAATGTTCGTCCTTAAACTTGACAACCACTGATTTTGGGCGCACCCTTTTGATTCAAAGAGAGCGCTTTCATGATAGATGGTCGGAGATTTACAACTCTATTAGAATGGATGTCATTGGCTCAGCAGCCATTAGCCCTTTATCGCCAAATATGGCTCTCTTATCCGTTGAAGATGAAGAACAAGCTGCTACTTTAGTAAACATCAATGGTTGGTATCAAGTTGGTAGGTTTAAACTAAAACTCTATCCATGGAGCCCCGAAAACCTTTATAAAGAGCCAGTGGTCCCGAGTTATGGAGGTTGGATTAGAATTTTGAACTGTTCAATTGATGTCTGGTCCGAAAATCTATTCAGAACTATTGTTCAGAACTATTGGAGATGCTTGCAGGGGATATATTGAAATGGCCAAGCATAATCTATCTCAATTAAACTTATTGGAGGTATCTATCAAGATCAAACAAAATTCACATGGCTTAATCCCAGAATTTTTCTATTTGCCATCATCATCTGGATCTTCTAGAGTTATTCGAATTGACCCTCTTTTAAAGAAGCATTTTATTCCGGACACAAAGATGATATCCATGGGAAGATTCACAAAGCAATTGCTAGGGCAAACAAGAAGGAGCGACCAAAATCCTCGCCGAAATCGGTTGCAGAGATCAACAGTGAGGAACCGTTGGAGAAAGGGTTAGGCCAGGGGAGATTATCAGTTGACAAGACAGAATCTTTAGCCTGAAATCCTGCAGGTCAGTTTTTGAAAACATCCTCTGACTTTTCTCTTACCAACAGTGATCCTAGCCACAAATTGGACCCACCAATAAATGATCTCCCTGTCCAAGGTCCCCACATCATAACCAAAAGTACCATTTTACCTTTACCTGCTCCTATCCCAAAATCGCTCACCAAAACCCAACACAATCTGACCATTCCCTTCACCTTACCTAAACCCAAAAAACCAAACAGACCAGTTCGCATTTCTAACCAGCTCGTCCAGAACCAACCAGCTCAGTCATCGGTATTGATTGGAGCAAAAAAGCACATTTTCATCAATAATAAAAAACGTGCCTTCTCATTGGGACCAAAAACTCAACCAACACTCTGAACCAGCTGTCTGACTCTAACGAAGATGTCTCCTTCCCTGGGAACTCCTCTTATGCTGAAGCACATCTCAGTAACATGGCTGTACAGATTATTGAGCAAAATGTTAACGCGGTTGAATTGTATGAGAATGATGATTCTGGATTTTTGAACGAAGGCTCCCCTCTGCCCTTGTGCATCCAGCACCCGATGCAAGCTGACTCGCCATCTAACACTCCTAGAGGCGATGCTGAGATTGAAGAATTTGTGGTTGAAGAAGCCGAAGATGCAGATGTTGACGACGAGGCACTTAAATCTATTCTCTTTCCCATTCTGTTTTCATGGATGACTAGAAAGAAAATGTGTCTCATGCCCATTCCTAGCTCTCATAAAACCTCCCAAGCTTTCAAACAGAAAGTTAAAGGGCTCCGTGAACTGCAAAATCTGCACTCGAATATGAAATTTAAATCAACGAAATCCTCAGCAAAGAGGCTAGAGTCCAGCAGTGTTAGATGATCATTATCTCCTGGAATGTTAGAGGTTTCGGTTGGTGGAAGAAACGAGCCTTCATCAAAAGCTTTCTTAAGCTTCACAATCCAGCCATTCTAATGATTCAAGAAACAAAACAGACCATCATTGACAAAAATTTTGTCAAGAGCTTCTAGGGCACGAGAGATACAACATGGGCCACTGTCGATGCCATCGGAACCTCTGGTGGCATTGCCATTATTTGGAAGGAATCATTGTTCAAAGTCACTGAGGTGATTGAAGGTACACACTCTTTATCCATTCTTTTTGAACTTGCAGATGGCTTCAGCTTTTGGATCACTAGAGTTTATGGTCCTTGTCAAGCCTCGGAAAGAGATCATCATTGGGACGAGTTTATGATCTAAAACATATTTGTTTACCAAATTGGATTTTGGGAGGTGACTTCAATATGAATAGATGGACATGGGAAAAAAAATCATCCTCGCCTTTTAGATCTCAAACCTTATGATGAGAAAGTTCAATGCCTTTATCGCTGATGCCGAGCTTCAAGATATGATTGTATCGAATGGAAATTACACATGGTCTAATGGACGCTCCGACCCTGTACTCTCCCTAATTGACAGATTTCTTACAACTGATTCGATTATCCAGAAGTTTGGCTCCTTGAAATCTAGAAGGCTTGAAAGGATTTGCCCGGATCATTACCCCATTTGTCTCTCATTGGGTAAGGATCGATGGGGACCTACTCCTTTTCGATTTTGAATGTTTGGTTGACCCACTGATCATTCTCTAATTTATTGAAGAATTGGTGGGAAGCAAATGACATTGATGGTTGGCCTAGACACGAGTTTATTATGGCTAAAAATTTTTAAGAAGGTGATTAGAGACTGGAATCATTCCCCATTTGACAATCTGAAGGAGATCTCTTTGAATCTTCAATCTAAATTGCTCTACTTGACAAGAAGGAAGAAGAAGGTGGTCTTGATGAATCTGATATAAATAGAAGAACTGAGATCAAATCAAAATTGATTAAAATTGTGGCCAAGGAAGAGCTCATTTGGAGACAAAAATGTAGAGTTAGATGGCTGATTGACGAGCATGAAAATTCGAGTTTCTTTCACAAGTGTGTGGCTAGTAGTAGAAGAAGGAATACCATCCTGGAAGTGTTATCTTCCACCAACCATAGCTTAACCAACGATGATGAAATAGAAGCAGAATTTCTTAGTTTCTATAGGAAACTTTTTTCAAAACACAGCCACCGTGAGCCCATCACCAAAAGCTTGGAATGAACCTCCATTTCTCATGAACAAAACCTTTTCTTACAAAAACCTTTCTCTGATGAGGAGATTGCATTGGCAGTGACTGCTCTTGGTATAAATAAGACTCCGAGTCCCGATGGTTTCACCACAAAATTCTTTAAAAAATCGTGGAACATTGTCAAGGACGATATCAAGAAAGTGTTCAATGATTTTTTTCATAATGGTATTAACAATGCGAGTCTAAATGAAACATATATTTGCCTCATTCAGAAGAAAGCTAGCAAAGACAGTCTCCGACTATAGACCTATTAGCCTCACTACATGCTTGTACAAAATCATTGCCCATGTGCTTTTTGAAAGATTGAAAAAGGTGCTTCTAGATTGTATCTCCCAGGATCAATCAGCATTTGTTGCGGACAGGCAAATTTTGGATGCTTCTCTTGTCGCTAATGAGATCATTGATGATTGGCAGAGGGGGAAGGTGAAAGGGGTGATTTTCAAACTTGATATTGAAAAAGCATTCGACATGGTGGACTGGGACTTTCTCGATAAAGTTCTTACCATCAAAGGTTTTGGTGCTAAATGGAGGTTATGGGTTAAGGGATGTATCTCATCTGTCAATTATTCTATCATTATCAATGGTAGGCCTTGCAAAAAGATTCGTGCCACCAGAGGTATTAGACAAGGCGATCCCTTGCCCCCTTTCCTTTTCACTTTAATTATTGATGTGTCGAGTCATATGCTTCATAAGAAAGAAGCTGATGGTCTCATTGAAGGATATATTCGGGTTCGGTCTCAGTCACACACTTGCAGTTTGCTCATGACACTCTTCTTTTCTCAACAGCAGACCCTAATAAACTTGATAACATGATTAGTACTGTGAAGGAATTTGAAAGATCTCGAGTCTAAACATTAATTGTAAGAAGGCTAAGTTTTTCACCACGGGGATTTCTCAGATTAACTCTTTTGCATTAGCTTTCCCCTATGGGTTTTCAGTTGGCTCCTAGCCGGCTCTCTACCTTGGGCTCCCCCTTAATGGTAACCTGAAACTCATCAGTTTTTGGAACCCCATATTGAGAAGATTAAAAGAAGATTGCATAATTGGGGCTCATCATCTATTTCTAAAGGGGGACGTTTGACCCTTATTAATGTCACTCTCAGTAACTTACCTATTTACTACCTATCCCTCTTTAAAGCAACGAGAAAAGTCATTGTCATGATTGAGAAATTTTATAGAAACTATCTTTGGAGAGGTAACAAGGGAGTGCTGCTAGCCATCTTATCCGATGGTCTAAAGTCAAGTAGCCGATTGACAAGGGTGGGCTCGAAATTCCGGACATTGGCCTAAAGAACGAATCTTTACTTGCCAAATGGACTTCGAGGTTCGCCAAAGAACACAAGGTTGGTAAAGGAAAAAACACTTTGTTTTGGGAAGAGATATGGCTGGATCATCTTGCTCTCAAAGTTTCTTATCCCTTGTTGCATCATCTATCATTTAAAAAAAATCACCCTATCGCAGACTTTTGGTCTCAAAGTTCTAATGTTTGGGATCTTGCCATTAAAAGGAACCTTTCTGAAGCTGAAATTGTTGAATGGGCTTCTGTATCCCATAAATTGGATGGATATACACTAACCGATACTGATAACGATTGGAGATGGATACTCGATAGAACGGGCTCTTTCACATCAAAATCTCTTTTTATGAAATTGGCTGCAACGGTGGTTCCTACCTTGGATGACTGGGGGAGTTTTTACTTGAAACTTTGGAAGGGCAATCAACCAAAGAAAGTGAAATTTCTAATTTGGGAGCCTCGCAAAGCGATTAACACCCATGACATTCTTCAAAAGAAGCTGCCCAACTTTTCTCTTTCTCCCAGCTGCTGCAGATTTTGTTTTAAAGGGGTAGATTTTTTTTTTTTTGACAAATAACGATTCTTTTCATTGAGAAAATGAGAGTGAAGTACAAATAACAAGGAAAATTAAAAAGCTTAGCAAAAAACAGAACAGAACAAAAGATCTAACAATTGATCTGAGAGAAAAGCAAAACTAATCTATATAAAAATACAAAACTAAAAAGAAGGCCTCCCAATTCAAGCTTATCTGTTGGATAGAAAAGCCATCAAAGGATTTTGAAGAAGAAGCCCATAAAGAGACATTCAAGCAGGCTGATTCATATCGGAAGCGCCATGGAAGACAAGAATCTTTAAATACTCAGCTAGTTCCTTTCCCACCAAAGCTCATATAATATACTCTTGATAGAATTAATCCAAAGAAATTGACCTTGCTTGCAAAAAGGACCACCAAGCAAAAGCTGAAATACATTTTGCCTTACATTGTGTGAGAAGACCATGAAAGACCAAAGACCTTGAAAAGACTATTCCAACATTGAGCTGCATAAGAACAATGGAATAAAATATGGCTGCTGTCTTCTTCATTGCTCAGGCAAAGAAGGGAAATAGAAGGCTGCAAGGAATGACCCGATAGCTTGCATTGAAGAACCTCCACTGTATTCAAATGACCATTCAACAAAATCCAGATATAGACACTTATCTTCTTAGGGCATTTAGATTTCCAAACGGCCTTAAAAACATTTCTGTCAATAGAAATATTCGACCCAAAAAAGGCATTGGCAGATTTTACAAACACCTGAAGCCTCCGAGGACCATACCAAAGAATCAGGCGAGTTAACGAGCACCCCTTGAGAAATCAAACCAAGCAGAGAAGCAAAGTCAGCAGTTTCATTGTCTCTCAAGCTTCTTCTGAATTCAAAACTCCATGATAAAGAGTGGGAGTCCCAAAATGAGTTGATTGAACCAGCTTTATTCAAAGATAAAGAGAACAAACTTGGGAAGGAGAGGTATAAAGCCAAATCTCCAACCCAAAGATCTTGCCAAAAGGAACTCCGCCTGCCATCTCCTACTTTTAACACGACCGATGATTGTAAACTCTCCCATGCTCTAGAGATGTTAATCCACGGACTACGAAGGCAGGAGGAAGCCCTAGCCTTTAGTTTCCATCCGAGAGAATCGCAACCATGGATGCTAGAAATAACTTAGGGTTCCTGGAAAAAACCTCCAACCCCACTTAGCAAGCAAAGCTGAGTTCTTATGATGAATTGCTTCAATACCAAGGCCTCCCATAGACTTTGCTAGGGAAACTTTGCTCCAACTTACCAAATGAGACAAACTGTTGTTCGCAGCACTAGCTCAAAGGAACTTCCTGGTCATTCTTTCCACCAAAATGGAAACTTTAGAAGGCATTTTAAAGATAGACAAGTAATAAAATGGCATACTTGATAAAACTGAGGAACATAATGTAAGCCTTCCCCCCAAGACAAAGTAAAATGTTTCCATTTATCTAGCTTTTTCTGGAGTTTGATACGATTCAAAATATAGATTAATATCAAAAGTAAAAGAATACAAGATAAACCAAGATTTGATAGGACTTGGAAACCAAGATTTGATAGGACTTGGAAATCAAAATTTGATAGGACTTGGAACCTCCCCTCTCAAGAGAATACTCTCTATGAGCCCTACAAGATAATCACTCAATAATCACTCAATAATTGGATGCTTAATCTCTACCCTAACCCTCTCTATTTATAATAAAATACCCTAACTTACTCCCCAAGTAATTGCTAACATACCCTTATATTATTCCTATTTCTACTAAGACCCAACATTATCAAATTCGTCAATCAATCTTTTAAGATTCGACTTGATTTTGGGCCAAAATGCACCGAAAAACTCATTGGCATAGCCATCGGGACCAGGGGCTTTGTTTCTCCCAAGAGAGGATATTGCGTTACTGATTTCTTCCAGGGAGAATGGCTTGATCAAGGAATCATTCTGATGTGTAGAAAGTTTAAGCCAAACTATGTTATGAGGAACACATCTTTGGCCAGGAAGCTTGTGATATAGTGTGGAGAAAAAGATAAAATTTCTGCTTCTATTTCCTAGAATCAGATTTTGACTTGAACTGGATTGCAGATGTGAGATTAAGAGCCTCCTTCTCCTAGCAGCCAAGAATCTATGAAAAAAGCTTGTATTCTCATCTCCCTCCCTTAACCAATTCAGCTTACATTTTTTAATATTGTTCCTTTCTTGCACAGAATACAAACCCAATAAATCACATTTCAAACCATTCTTTCTAATAATTTCTTCAGAATACAAAGTGACCAAATCTACTTTTTTATCCAATTCTTCCAATTCAGCTACTAAAGAGGATTCCTGTTGAAGACGAGCAACTTCTAACTCCACATACCGAGATTTAAGAACCTCTTTGAGATTTTTAAGCTTTGAAAAAATCACAAAACCAGCCCAACCCGTGGTTAAATCTGACTCAAAACTGGCTTCAATCAAGGAACCGCAAGAGAGATTAGACAGCCAAGAGTTGTAGAATCGGAAGGGTTTCAATCAAGGAACGACAAGAGACATTTCAAACCATTCCTTCTAATAAGCCAGTTTTAAAGGGGAAGATTCTCAGGACCATATCTTTATACATTGTAAATGGGTTGAAGCTTTTTGGAACAAGGTATTGGGTATTTTTGGTTGGTCCCTAAACAACATAGCAGCGCTCCTTCTTTGCCTTCAGGATGGGCACCCCTTTAAAAAAAGGGCCAAGGTCTTATGGAGAAACATGGTGTTTGTTTTTTTGGAAGTGGTGGGGTGAAAGAAACAATAGGATTTTCAATGACACATATGCATCCATCTCATCCCTCATCGAAGATACTTTACAGCTTGGAATTTTTTGGAGTCATAGACTATCTCCTCTTTGTAACTATGATCTTACTTTCTTAATTGCTCAATGGCATCGTCTTTTGTAATGACTCTAGTATTAGCTCTATTGTAATATTCCTTCATTAATGAAGGTTACTGTTTCCTATCAAAAAAAAAATTATCCAACCTATCAACTTAAATTTTTGAGTTGATTGGTAATTTAACATGATTCAACATGGTATCAGAGCAGAAGGTTTTGTGTTCAATTCCATGTCAAGTCGTAAATGAGATCACCTCAACCCCGGCCAAGACATAAGATCCCCAATTAATATTAATGGGTAAAATACCATTTTGGTCCCTGAACTATCATGTAAATTCCATTTTGGTCCCTAAACTTTCAAAAGTTTAATTTTTGTTCTCAAACTATCATTTTTTTTCCGTTTTGGTCCCTCAACTTTCAAAAGTTCAATTTTGGTCCTTCAACTTCCTAAAAAGTTTAAAAGTAGTCCTTAGGTTAGAAAACAACTTAACCCTAGTTAAAATAGATGAGGTGCCAAAATAATAATAATAATATAATAAATTTATTATCATCTTCTTCACTCTTCTCTCCCACCTCTCTCTTAAGACATGTGCATTTCAATTGAAAAAAAAGCATAAATCTTAAAATTTGATTACCTACCATCTCAACTCAATCCATTCTAAATACTTGCAACAAGATATTCTCTAACAAATCCATCTCCAGTAAAAAAGAAGAGAATTATATTTAGAACTTATTTGTTTAAAAGCATTAAATAAAATTAGAAAAGATGGTGGACTAATATTAAAATGGTGTAATTATTCCATTTTTGCAAAAGGCAACATAAAAATCAACCACCCATAAAATAAATTAAAAAAGAAAAAAACCCGATTTATACACAAACCACATAAATGCGAAGAAAATCCTATGTAATTTTCATTATTTAGAAACATCAAACATACAGAAATCAAAGAAAAACCCAAAAATCTCTCCATTGAAGGTTTCAAAAAATGTAAGCATGTCTTTCTCCACATCATTTCTTTAATAAACCTCTCTATTAAAAGTTTCCAAAAATCTCTCCACATAAATGGGTATTCAAATTTGAAGAATTATACTCTGTTTTTAAAAATTTTAAAAAAAAAAATTGAAATGCAGTGATGCTAAGAGAGAGATGAGAGAGAAGAGTGAAGAAGATGATAATAAATTTATTTTATTATTATTATTTTGCCACCTCATCTATTTTAACTAGGGTTAAGTTGTTTTTCTAACCTAAGGGCTACTTTTAAACTTTTTAGAAAGTTGAAGGACTAAAACTAGACTTTTGAAAGTTTAGGGACCAAAACAGAAAAAAAAAAAAAAAAAAATGATAGTTTGAGAACTAAAATTGAACTTTTGAAAGTTCAGGGACCAAAATGGAATTTACGTGACAGTTCAGGGACCAAAATGATATTTTACTCAATATTAATTGATGATTGTTGGCCATTTTCAAACTCCAAGCTCCCAAGTGGGGGAGTGTTGGTTGATATAAAGAGATTTACTCAACCAATCAACTTAAGTTTTTTAGCTAAGGGGTGAATTAACATGATTTTGAGTACAATAGGGATTGGATGACTCGAACCATAGATCTTGTTGTTGTTAATACATCATGATACCATTTGACTAGGAAGCATGAACACTTCTATTTTGATAAAGTATCTGTGTCGGACATGTGTCTGACACTAATACTTCCGAACACTCTTCGGACACGTGTCTGACACTCAAAATTTCGTGTCCTCTTTTATTATTATTACTTTCGGACACTTCACGGACACACTATGGACACACCATGGACACTTCATGGACACCCCATTTAAGACTTAATCGTTTCAAATGGCCGATGACACGACAACATGTAATGTTGGTGGAGGTCGTCGTAGATGGACTAAAATGGAAGAATGAAAGAAAGATAGATACAATGGAGAAAAAGAAAATGGGGTAAAAACTAAAATATTTTGAGATTGTTAAGGGTAGCCTTAAAAAAATTAGTAGGCATTTAAGAATGGTGAGATTTTGTTATTTATTGGATTTAAATGGATTCATATAACTAACTATGTAGGTTAAATTCAAATGCTAATTGAATCTTCGAGTTTATCCTGGTTTGAATTATTTTTCATAATTAGTTAAAAAACTAAAATATTTTGAATTTGATCTTTTAATAGTATATCAAAAAAAATATAATAAATAATGTGTCCTTGACATATCCATGTCCTGCATTTTTAAATAATAGCATGTCTACGTGTCCGTATCTCTTGTCTGTGTCCGTGCTTCTTAGCCATTTGAGCAATACTCAATTTAGGTAGATGATTTAACGTGAATCTAACACATATCAATTGCATTTTTTATTCTCCCTTTGTAGTTTTCTTGCTTTTGATTTTCTTTGTTTCTAGAGCTGAGCATTAGTCTATTTCAATAAGTTTAATGAAAAGTTTTGTTTCCTACAAAAAATAAAATAATAATAATAAAATAAAATAAATCTAACGACTTCAACTCTCAATCCTGCAATGAACAAAATAAGGCTGCAACTGTGTTATAACAAAAATCCAGCAATTGAATCCAAATTATCAAATAACTCTATACAATAATCTGTGGGCTTATCATGACCTTTAATGATCCGCTACATAATTAAGAAACTAGAATATTAATAGTGAAAAATAAAAAGTCAAAGCTCAAAGACAAACAGAATACTTGTTATCTGGAAAGCATACCTTAAATCGAGCATGCAAAGTAAGCAAAATATCATTTAACAATCCTGCTGGCCAGGCTGGGTCAGAAAGCTCTGATGCAATAATGGATTCAAGTTCATCAAATGTATCGTGGGGACTTTGCATCCATATCAAGGCCTTAATTACCATGGCTCGAACAAAAACACATTCACATGCTACTGTTGTTCGCACTACTTCCATCAACGAAGCCAGCAAACTAGCAATTGTATCTTTCTCACCCCTTCCATTTGCCACTGAAGAAGTTCTCCGTATACCTAAAAGAAGAGTATGACAATAAATAAAATAAAACAAGAACGAGGGCTTAGCAATCATAAGAGAACTATACTAGTCAAGATTCAAAATGGACACATGAAGGGGTCATTTAATACGGTTGAAAAGAATTGAAAAAAAGAAGTTATTATGTTAATATTTCTTGGAAAGGTAATACACACATGTTTCCGCTTCTTCATTCACTGAAAAAGGATTCTAAATTCTTTATATATATACAAATAGGAATGCATTAATCCAAATAATCGTTAATGTATTTTATCTTAGAAACCAAAGAGGAAAACAGTCAGAATACCCCATGCGATACTACGTATACAACCTTCCAGATTTCACACAGAAACTGTTTCTTGTAGTTCTAAGTAACATCTACAAGGAAAGGAAAATAAAATCATGATTGTTGAGGGGAAGTATCATATATGAATGCAATTTCTCAAGTTAAATAATGTTCACCAAGCTGCTTTGCTTCATGAGATGTTTCCGGTCAACTGACAGACTTTTCATACTGATTTCCAAAGAAAAAACGTAAATATAATGGTTTTTTTAATTAAAATAAATGCAATATGAAGATGTAGTGAAAGGCGTGAACAGAAAGAAAATTACTTTCAGGATGTGAGTTTTCATTAGCATCAGAATCTTGATCAGCTCGCTCAGAAAATGAATTAACAAAAGCCCCTTCATCAATATCCTGCAGGCCTAAGGAAAATGCAGCAGCCCGACTTCTTCCCATCTCTTGTACAACTCTTGCTGCCGCATGAAGAACAGGCCTTGAGAAACTACGAAATGAACTTTCTAACCTGCATCCAAAGCCCATTCCAGATAAAATTGTTACAGTTTTTTTCTTTGATGGGCAGGCACGTGGATCTGACGAGCAAAATATTAAGATTGACTTATTATATTACATCTATTTTATTTTTTACATATCATAATGCAAGTGAACATCAACCTTCTCATTACAAGTTTGATGAGAGGTTGAGGATGTCTAATCTTCTGAGATTTATCTTTGGAAGTTCCCTTCGATGGTGCTTCAGGTAGCTTGAGACACTCCCTTGTCAGACGATACCAACCAGCAGCTCGCTCATCAGTCCTAAAATACCAAAAATAAGGATATCTATTTGGTGAAAAGAAAAAACACTAGACTACAGAACAAACAGCAAAGCAAAGAAAAATTGACTGCTAGTGGTATCTGATTCTTAGTAATAGTAATAGTTTTTTATGAGTTCCTTAATAATAGTAACTAATAGTAATAATAAATAAATAAAACCGTAACTCACCTCTCTGTGTTGTCTGATTTTCCAAGTACACATAAGACAGCCTCAAAACATACTCTTTCACTAGGGTCGAGAAGAAGCTGATAAAGCACGGAGTTGAACAGCGACTTAATATCTGGTCGCTCTACACAAATCAATTTTATAAGAAAATCATCACGCGATGTACAAAAGCTAAAACTATAGTGCGCATAGACTTTGATTTCAATTTTTACCATCCAATGCCCGAGCTCTGGATATTGAATGGCACAACCGTGCTAGTGAAACCCGGGCCAGAACATCATGCAAATGGAGAACATCCAGCAATGCGCCTAAAGATAAAGTAAATAAAAAAAATGATACAAAATTCCTGACAATGAAATAACCAACCCAATATAGCTTCAGAAATTGGGGCAAACAATTATATCATTTTATTATTCAAATCTTACCTCATTTCTGTGTATTAATGAATTGTAATTAGCTGGTGTTAATCCCATTGTTAAAATAAGCACATCTTTGTTATTTTAGTAATGAGATAGGAGATTGGGGATTTGTCACTAAAGAGTTTAGTCTTATGAAACATATTTTTCACTTGACTCTGTCCTTATCATCAAAGAGCAAGGTTGAACTTATTTTCTGCAATCTATTGGTATAAATGAATATATTCAAACATCTTTATAAACACAAATAAGTAAGTCACTCCAAAGTAGCATATATTATTTCAAGCTACCAAGAAACCTTAATCAGAAAAGGTCATCTATTCCTATCTTGCTTTTTTTCCTTTATATTTTATAAACCATCGAGCTTGGATTAGAAAAAAAATGAAAGAATCAAGGACTAACAAAAAAGAGAAAGAGCTGCAAAAGAAGGGGGCAACCTACAAAAGAAAACCTCAAAATAAGATTTAACATATAATTACAAAAAAAAATGTCACCACAATGGCTGCGAGAGAAACATAAAATCTAATATTTAATAAGAAACCATACATTATCCAATAACCTCTCTAAACCCTGAAAAAAATCTGTTGTTTCTCTCCCCTCAAAGCCCCCACAAATAGTTCACACCCTTGCTTGCCACAAAAACTTTTTTTTGTCTCTCAAAGGATGATGAAGGAAACACTCTACAATCATCTCCCTATACTCCCTCTGTCAAGCCAAAACTAAATCAGACTCTACAAAGAAACGGCTCCAAATTTTATAAGTGTCACAGTACCAAAGAACACGATCCAAATCCATAGTCGCCCTGCTACAGAGAATGCAACACCAAGGCCCACCATATTAGGCACCCTCCTCACCACCCTACCTAAAGTGTTAACTCTTCTATGCAAGATCTGTCGAGCAAGAACTTAAACTTCTTTGAAATTTCCCGTACAATTCAAAATAGCATAAACTAATGACCCGAACAATTCTGTCTTTCCAACCAAAGAAACCAATCGTATAGCTCACATTAACATAGCACTCACTTGGAAGTTGCACTTGATACAAATTGCACCTCTGGAATCTTCTAACAAATTCTTAAATTCGGTTCTTTTTATGGTTTTATATTCGTGTAAATGCATACATTATTTTCAGAATAAGGATAAAGAAGCACTGGCTATGATATAAAAGCATACCTCCAGGTTCTACAAGTTTTCCTGAAAAGAAGGCATGGGTAAAATCATTAGATGCATAAACCAGAAATTAACCAAACTTTTGTTAATTTTTAGAGGCACGTGATGATATAGTCTAAAAGAAATTTCAAAAGTGGACTACATAAAATAACCTAGTGACATTGCAACTGCATAAGGATCTCTTGCAGCTAGTTCAGAAAGCATTTCCAATGCCTGCCTGACAGCAACCGGATCAGCAAACGACACACTGCAGATAAATACAGAAAAACTATGATATTAAAACAAAAAAGATTCTCAAAAAGATCAATATAAGTTGATCAAAACATCAAGCACTATATAAAACAAGAGCAGGCAAGCAAAGTAGCAAGCAACTAGCAAAAACAAATCTATTGTCCAAATATAACTCTATTGTTGATAACAATAGTAAAAATTAAATAACACTAACACTGATGCTAAGAAAGCAACAGTATCATGCTCATAACTTTTTTTTTCTTTTTGTGATGAGAAAACAAGCTTTAATTGAAAATAAATGAAAAATTTTAAAATGCATAAAAACCCAATTCAACCCAATAAAACACCCCAACCCGGATAAGTCAGACCCCTTCCTCATACTTATGACCTAAGAATCACAGACACAAGATACGGACATGGAGACACGTAATTTTTTGAAAATGTAGGACTTGGATACGTCAGGAAACTAGCTTTTCGAACTTTTTGGATGATCATTTGTGCAACCTCGGAACATTTCTTCATTCCTTCTTTGCATCATGGTTGGCAGCCCTCCAAGAATACTAAAGGAACTCTTTGGTTGAATATGATACATGCTTTCATTAGGAAATGGTGGGGGTGAAAGAAACAATAGGATATTCAACAACACACAAGCCACATTCAACAACACACAAGTCACATTCACCGCTATCGCTAAAGCTACTATACATACTAGAATTTTTTGGAGTCATAGGCTTCCCCCTTTTTATAACTATGACCTATCCTTTTTATTTGCTCATTGGCACCATCTTTTGTAACTGTTTCGATAGGCTTTACTTGTGCTTTTTCAATTATCAATGAAAAGTTACCATTTCCTATTAAAAAAAATGGATACGATAGGGACATGTTATTTATTATAATTTTTTATTAATAATATTTTAATATTTCACTAACCTATGAAGCATGGACACAGACACGGACAAGGACACGAGATACAAACACTACAGGACACGGCGATGCGCCAATTTCTAAAAAACTAGGACACGGATACATTATATTTTTTTTAGTAAATATGTAAATTTAGCATGAAATACTAAATATATTCTACTAAAAAGTATATAATGTTAAGTTAATTACAATGGACGTCGGCTAAGCGTGGTAGGTGGGGGCAAGCGAATCATTAGTACATGAAGACAACTTTTTTTCATGAAGAAGAGGGAAAGGTGATTGGTTTTTTTGTGATAAATGAGAGAGACAACTGTTTTGTTTTCCTTTGACCTTTTCCTTTACCTTTTTTATTATTTAGTTAATGATAATATTAATTATTTTGGGTTTGGGTCTTCTTTAACATTTGGGCTAAAAAACCACACATGTGTACAATATGTGTCCAATGTGTGTCCGATTATTAAAACATAATAAAGAAATGAGGACACTTAAAATGGCGTGTCGGACACGTGTTTGAAAAGTGCTCAAAAGAATTTGTGTTTGATACGTGTCCAACACATATTCTTCCCTATTTTGAAGTGTATGTGCTTCATAGTTACTAACTATGAAAAATAATTAAAATAAAGATGAAAATGAAAATTCAACAAGTGTTTGAATTTAACCCAAATAGTTAGTTAATGAGTCCATTTAAATCCAATAAAGAACAAAATCTCACCATTCCTTAAATGCGTACTAAAAACCCAAAAAAAAAAAAAAATTATAAGCCTAACAAGTAATAATCTCAAAAATGGTGTTTTAGTAGTTTATAATAGTTCTGTCCTTTATCATAATTTCCTATTAATAGTTAGCTTTTCCTTCAGGTCTATATAAATTTATTGCCCTTGATGAAAAAAGTAAGTGATTCTATTTTACTATATTACATTTTACATGGTATTAGAGCTACAGGTCATCTAGAGCTTAGTCTCTGTCACAACTCGCCGGAGCTGCTGTCGGCACCAAAACGTAGCCCACGAGCCGATCTACTAGATTGCATATTTTTGGCCAGTTCTAAGCACTATCAGCGAGTAGGGCGCGTGCGGCGTCGGTCTAAACATCAGGCTTTTCTCGCCTCGATGATCCTGGTCCATTATAGCCTCTCTAAATTAAAGAAAATTTATCATTTAGCCTTTTGATCCACCATATATGTTTCGTAACCCTCATAGTGGCTGCATAAATTCATGCATGCAATCGGCCATTTGGTGGTGAATTTGTGCGTGTATTCTTGGAAGTGCCGAGAGATTGTGAATTCATTTTAGTGGTGAAATATTCTGGTGTGCAATTGGTGGTGTGAGAATTTGCAAGTGTGCAACTGAGGTGACTTCTGTTAAAGTGGTTTGAGTGAAATTTCAACTTTTCATACGTGGGTTTTGTGCTCATTCGAGGCAGCTTCCAATGGCATACTTTAAATTTGGGTGGAGATTTAATTTCAGTGGAAATCTGGTTTCCATTTAAATTGAAATTTAATGCTGCTTTAAAATTTGAGTGGAAATTTTAATTTGAGTTGTAATTGAACACTTCTGCCGCGGTAAGATGAGGGTGTAAAGCAAGTCAATGAAGTAGAGGAAAACTAGTACATAATGGACCCCATTCAAGCCATGAATCCTTCCAAGAGTTTGTGCTACAACTATTTTCAACACGTCGAAAAGAGTGACTCGAAATCAAATGTCGAAGACAGCAAATATACCTCTAAGGTGATTTATGAGAAGCACTTCGAATAGATGGAGCCAACAATCATGGTCTTTACCATAGTATTTCACAACGTCCTAAGTTTTTTTTTTGAAAACCGGGAAATCGAAGCTTTGCTACCCTATATCCGAAGCACCACTGGCTCATCTTTAGACTTTGGCACTAGGATACTTCAGAGGTATTCTAGTTTAAGCTCTCTCCAGCAGTCTCAAACCAGGAATCTCTCAAGGAAGCATGTCATGGAGTCTGTAGCCTCAACCACGGGGCTGTCCCCTGGGGAATTTTTGTTCCTAAGAAAAACGCCAAACTCATTTAGCTAGTAAAACTAAGTTCTTCTAATCAAAGTTTCCCATTCCAATCAATGTTTTAAAAGGCTTAAGGCGGCCTCGAGGCATTTTCTTTGAGAGAGGCGAGGCGTAAACCTCGAGGCAGTATGAGACTAAGCCTCATTTTTTATTAAAAAAATACATATTAAAATCATTAATCATAAAACATTTTGTATTTATAACCATTTAATACTTCTTAAAACTAAAAAAAATAAAAATAAAATAAAAAATAAACTCAATATCAATATAAATGTCCTTATAAAAAACGTAAAATAGATTATAGTAAACAA
>JBBMKA010000026.1:12800690-12813444 GCA_037833695.1 Sechiopsis laciniata | reverse complement strand
TTTTTGCCATACTTTTTCAACAACCACATCCTTATCTTTAGAAAGATTATACAAAAGAGGGAAAGCAACACTTAATGGAGCATCCTTGAGCCAAGAATCCTTCCAGAATAAGACTGCTTTCCCATTGTTAACTTTGTAGGACCATCTATCGTGAATCAAGTGCATGAGAGGGTAGATAGCTTTCCAAGGGCCCTTAGTTGTATGCATCGAAACTCTGTCTGGCCTGTTGCTATGCTTGTTGATGCCATATTTATCATCAATAATTTTCCTCCACCAAGCATGCTCTTCCACACTGTATCTCCAAATCCACTTAGCAAGAAGGGCCTCTCGTTTTTGGATTTGAGATTTTCAATAGCAAGCCCACCTTGTTCAATAGGAAGGGTGACGCAATCCCATTTGATGAGATGAATTCCTTTACCATCAATATTACCTTTCCATAGAAACTTTCTAATCATTCTCTCTATAATTTTGATGACCTTATTGGGCATTTTGAAGACCGACATATAATAGGTGCGAAGGTTAGCAAGAGTAGCTTTAATGAGAGTTAATCTACCTCCCTTTGAAATGTGTTGATTCTTCCATGATGTGATCTTCTTTTCAACCTTTTCAATCATAGGCTCCCAAAAAGCATGGGTTTTGGGATTTCCATTAAGAGGGAGGCCCAAATATGATGTTGGCCATACATCGAGTCTACACCCATAACGATTAGCCAATGATATCAAATCCGTCTCATCAATATTCAACCCCAACAACTCAGTTTTATAAATGTTGATCTTAAGACCCGATGAATGTTCAAATGCTTTAACAATCTCAAATAGGGCTTTGATGGATTCCAAATTAAAATCAGATAAGAGGAGAGTATCATCAGCGAATTGGAGGTGACTGAGGCTAGGAACATTGGTTCCAATATTGAGACCCCTGATTTTATGCTTGTCTGATTCCTCTTTCATCATCCTGCTAAAACAGTCCATGATCATAATGAATAAAAAAGGGGAAAGGGGATCACCTTGTCTAAGCCCTCTCGATACTCTTATTTTACCCCTAGGTTTGCCATTGATGATGATAGAGAAATTCGCCGTAGAGATGCAACCATGAATCCATTGCCTCCATTTTTGTCCAAAACCCTTTTTCATTAATATGGAATCTAAAAAATCCCAATCCACGGTATCAAAGGCTTTTTCAATATCTAATTTTATGAAGACACCTTTCTTATTCTTCCTTTTCCATTCATCGATGATCCCATTAGCAATCAAAATGGCATCAAGAATATTCCTTCCCTCAACAAAAGCCGCATGTGATTCCGATATGGTGGAAGGCAATATCTTTTTCAATCTTTGAGTTAATACTTTAGCCACAATCTTGTATAAACATGAAGTAAGACTAATGGGTCTATAGTCACTAACACTTTTCGCATCCACTTTCTTGGGATAAGACAGATGTAAGTCTCATTTAAGCTAGCGTTGATGATCCCATTCTTAAAAAACTCCTGGAACACTCTCATAATGTCGGACTTAAGGGTGTTCCAGGTTTTTTTATAGAATTCGGCTGTATAGCCATCGGGACCCGGAGTTTTATTAGAGCCCAAGTTGTTAATAGCCTCCCAAACTTCAATCTCAGTAAAAGGCATCTCAAGAGCTCCAGCTTGTTCCACAGTAATCGGACTCCAGTCTTGGATATGAGGAAGATCCCATGAATCAGATCGCTTGGTGAAGAGCTTACTAAAAAAAGCCAAAAACTCTTCCTCAATCAAAGCATCGTCAATCAAGTTGTCACCACTATGAGAAAGGATCTCAACGATGGTACTTTTGCGTCTCCTAGCTGCTACAATTCGGTGAAATACTTTTGTATTCTCATCACCATATTCGAGCATTTAATCTTACAATTATGCCTCCAAAGCGATTCTTCCTTAACAGCTATAGCAAGAAGTTGTGATCTAATGGACTGTCTTTGAACAATTTGTACAGGTAGCAGCTGTTCTTTCTCCTCCATCTCATCCACATATTGAGAAATCTAAATGGTGTAGGGCCCCATTGACACTTCCCAATCATCATTGTATAGGGAAGTGATCAGAAGTTGGTCTTTCCAACCTTTGAACAGAAAGATCTTTTAGATGGCTTTGAATGCTTTCAGTGATCAAAAATCTGTCAAGTTTGGACAAAATCGGATTAGCTCTAAAGTCAGACCATGTGTAGATATCGTTCAATAAGGGAAGATCAATCAGACTTTGTTGTTCAATGAAAGAATTGAAGCTTCTCATGTCAGAAGTTATGAGACTGCTCACTGATTTCTCATGAACCCATCTAATGGTATTGAAATCTCCACAAATAATCCATTTAGGATTGCAAAGATCGGCCAATTCTTTTAGTTCCCCCAAATAATCAGGGGATTAAGAGGTACTAGCATGACTATAGACCCCTGTAATCCAATAGGAAAAACCATCAACAATGTTAATAAGAATGGAGAGAGTATAAGTACCTTTTTTAATCTCCTCTGTCAGGATGGCATTGTTGTTTCACATTATGATAATACCCCTAGCAGAACCCACTGAATCCAAAGATGTCCAAGCAATATCCCTAGAGCTCCAAATTGATTTGATAAACCAATTGTCAATAGAATGGGACTTAGTCTCCTGAAGAATAACCAAAGCAGAGTTATTGTCAGCCAAGACCTCTAACATTCCAGGTGATAAAATTCATTTAGACAAACTTTGCCCCCCCGAGATGTTTCTGTCCATATTATTATAATTCATGGAACTTGTCAAGCTCATAATCTCCCTGTAGTGTTTGTTAATCTTCCCGTTCTCTTTCATTTGTTTACTTATCTTAGTAGGTAATGGAAGTATACCAAGACCCATGGTTCTCAACCAAGGGATGATTGGTTCCAAGTAAACAGATGGATGAACATTAGGATCAAGCTTATGAGATTTCTTTTGGTAATAAATTCCAGCATCCTCTAAAGTGGAGAGGGGAGAAAGTGGCTTCGGGTAAGAAATTTGGATAGGGGTGGGCTCAAGAGTTAGAGAGTTTGGAGAAGATGGTGATGATGGGTAAGGTGATGAGAGTAGGTCTGTTTCGGATAAGGTGGTAATGTTGGTCAAGGATTTGGTTCCAGGTACAAAAAGGGAGGATTTTTGGTTGATAATGACGGGAAGGTTTGTTTGTGATAGGAGGAAGGATGGTCCGGGAGGAGAGAGGATGCAGATGATGTACCATTGGGTAAAACATCCAAGAACTGGGTATTAGTTGTAGAGTTGACAGAAAGGGGGGCAAAACTATTACCAAAAGAAATCTCGGACCCCACAATGGCTAAATCCGTGCAAAAGTTCCTTGAAGATTGTTGTTGGCCACTGTCCTCCCTCTGTTGTAGCCGCACAGCTATCACATCACTTGTTGTACAGGAATTTGAACTCATCGGAGCTGTTTCGCCGGTCGTCTTCTTCACCAACGAAATCGCTGGAAAAGACCCAAACTCAACCATGAAGAACGAATCATCTGTCTGGGTGCTACAATCATCCTTTTGATAGAAGACAGACGGATCACACCATTCTATCAGATTGGATCCCACAGGCGAAGATGCAGGGGACATTTTCGCCGGTTTTTTGGGCTGATACACTAGATTCCTTCTTCCCTTATTCTTTCTGTCTTTCTTCTGCTTATGGATATGCCTATCCTCCCTGTTCTGTTCTTTCTTCTTGGTGGTGCTGCACAATGGGGGAAAATTTCCCTGATTAAAAACGAAATCTTTACCAGATGCCTTTCCATTGTTTCGGGAACAAGGTGGGGATCAGTTACTTCCTTAGATTTGTATTCAATACTCATGGAAAGTATACTTTTGTACGATTTGGATGTTGTGGCAATAACTCCATTCTGTTGGTTGTTGTTTCTATGACCATAAATGAAGTCAGCTGGTCTCTTATTTTCCACTCCAAAATTTTCAAATAAAGCCGGCTTTTGGGAGGGAAGAGAAGCATTAATGGAGTTAGATGGATCTTGTGGGGCTTTGGATCCTTGTAGCAGAGTATAAAAGGTGAACCAGCCCATTCACTCTGTGCCAATCGAAATAACCAACTTGTTGATAGTACCATTGTTGTTTTCTTTGGTCAGTTCTGCAATGTACCCCCTCTTGTTTCTAGCTTTTTCAAGCCAAAAAGAATAGTCATCAATCCTTGATTCTAAGAAGAACTTATGATTCAGGGGAGTAGATAGTAATGCATAAAGACTTTTGAGAATCCAAGTTAACGATGACCATTGAATGGAGATAGAGAAAGAAGAATCCCTTGATGATTCTGTTATCTTTACTCTGCTTCCTCTATAACGGAGGTGTACATCTATGATGAAGGTTTTTCTTTCGCTGGTTGCTTTTCTCGGATATTTGGTAGAGTTCATGGTGGAGGAGAAGATTAATCATGTCGAGTCCTTGACGATGGTCGGAGCTGGAGACGAGGGTGGGAAAGTAGAGAGAGAGAGAGAGAGAGAGAGAGGGAAGCCATCTTCGAACGTGGAAAAGAACGAAGTTGCATTGTTGCCCAATTAACATTGTGCACACCCCATCATCACCACCATAACCATCTCGAATAATCTTTTCTAAAATTTTGGCCACTTTGGAAGGAGTCTTAAAGAGAAAGAAACAATAAATAGGCATACATGAAAAGGTTACTTGAATGAGAGTTTGCCTTCCCCTTACAGATATGCACATATTTCCAATTATGTAATTTCTATTGGATTTTCTATTTCACTCTTTGTCACTGGTTGCCAAAAAGATAGACTTAGAGTTCCCACCCAATGGTAATCCAAGATAAGTAGTAGGTCATCTACATATTTTACAATTACAACCAAAATGATCTGTCATCCATTCCATATCGATTTCAAAAATATGATACCCATGAGTTCTAAAAGATATCAACCACGCCAAAAAGGGTTTCAAAGAAGTTTTACTAGCAGTGCAAAAAATGATAATGAGGGTATCATCTGCAAATTGAAGGTGATTCAAATAAAATGATGAATCAACAATTTTGTTTTATATAGGAAACAAAACTTCATTGATAAAGCAACAATAGGATGCATAGAAGTGTTTTCCGTGCTTGCACCATCATTCAGTAAGCAACTAAGACAATTGGATACCAAATGATTCAGTCACAACTAATACAGTCATTGTATCTATTTTGGTATCCGATTGCCTTAGTCAAGCTAAAGAAAACATTAATGATTAAATGCTATTTAAAGCAAAATGTGGAATAAACAAGTAAACAAACAAAAATCACAAACAAACAAGTAAAATTAGTAAGTTGAAAGTTCTTTAGGCATTCAGATTTTAAATGGGTCCATACCCCTGGACTGCACGATGCAGAAATGCAGGATTTCCAGGATCAAGGGGAAGCCTTCTCAATGCACTTAAAGCGGCTTGTTGCAAATTGCTCCTTATGACAGACTACTGAATTGCAAGAGAGATAAGCAAATAAGTAAACATCATTTTTTATAGAAAACATAAATCATTTAGTTGATGTATGAAATAGATATAAAATATAGTTTTATTAGACAATTACAAGAAAATACCTAGCCATCATGAAGTGGCCAAGTAGTCAAGAGAACCTTAAGTAACTAAGAGTTGATGGGCTAAATCCATAATAGTAATCTACCTATGAAGAATTAATACACATATTCCATCATTGCCCCTTTGCTTCATTATTTTGGAATTCTATACAGAAGGATTTTAACTGGAGTGGCGCTTGGCCTGGTGACATAAAACTTAAAAGCTCTTCTTTATTTAGCTCTTGTGGGCCATCCTTTTTCTGGTGAGAAGAAAATGTTGTTGAAATCTATGATCAAATCTTTCCTTTGGAATCTTTGGCTTAAAAGGAACAACATGGTCTTCAAAGATATTGCTCTCACTCCTATTAATTTTTGGATTCTGTTTTGTATTTAGCTATTTTTTGGGTTCATCTCTTACACCCTTTAGGGATTATAGTCTCTCATTACTTATTGCTCAGTGGAGATGTTTTTTGTAACCTGTTTCGATGGGAACTTTTTATTCATTATATCAATGAAGATCCAGTAGCATTTCCTATAAAAATAAATAATAAATAAAAACCAATGAAGAATTAATTTCTTACAAGTTTTCTTGATATTAAAATATTGTAGGGTAAGGTCTTATGTCTCGTGACAACAGTCGAAGTGCGCGTAAGCTAGTCCAAACAGTCACGATTATAAAAAAAATTACAAGAAAATATCTTCAATCCGACGGGAGAGTAACTATCATTTGATTAATATATGAAATAGATGTTGCTTGTTTCTCCATATAATGGTGTTTTATAAAAATAAACAAGTGTCAGAAACTAGGGCAGGTTATTGTCAGAAATTACCTCCTTATCGCCACCTTTAGTCCCAAGTAGCCCTTTCTTACGTTTTTGTGGGGCATCAGCGACCTGGAAATAGAATACAAAAAGGAACACATTCAGATTGTTTCTACTAGAACCTAAGACAAACAACATAAACATTATGTAAAAAGAATAAGATGATATCTCAACCGGAAAGCATTTGGAATCCACACGACCCATGTCAAGAAAAGAAACCAAACATAAATTAAGAAAAATATTGGTTAAACATGGATTTTTCTTAAAATACAGATTTTATTTTTTTCTTCAAAGAAAAACAAGAATAGGTCTGAAAATTTTAAGAAAAAAACTGACCAAGCTCGCAAAATAAAATGCAAAATCACAAGAAACAGCTTTTATTGAGAATTTTAAAAAATAATAATAAAAATCACAAGCAGATATCATTGAGAAAACCCTACGAGAAGCATCATAAGTGACCACACTCCAAACAACTTAACCCAAAAAAAAAACCAATTTCAATCCAATATTTCTTAGAGCGAGATTTATGGGAACCTTAGAATTTCAACACTATTCTAGTTTTTCGTTAGTCACTGAGAACAGCCTGAGAATCTGATTCCAAATTCGAAATTCCAACTTCCATATCCACTAGGCACCAACCTTTCTAAAAGTCTTAAATCTCTAGTGTTTTACCCTGAAGCTTATCCCACATAATTTTTCCAATCATAAACCAGCTTCGCTTTTGGCACAATAACTATTCAAAGTGATGAGTACATTACCATCTGCCAAATAAAGTGATAGATTTCAATCTAGCAGGAAACTATACAAATATGAAACGAGCCAACTTCTTACGGAGACAAGCACCACAATAAAGCGAAGGAAAGCAAGTAAATAATTTAAATAACAAATAAATAAACATGAAAAACAAAAGCATTCCAATTCAGAAAAATATTGTGAATTGAAAAGTCTGCAAACTCTTTAGATAATGAACACCAAGAAAACCAAACAAATAATATGCATATAACCAGAAAAGACAAACCTTATCAAGAATTGAAAAAACAATTTCATATAGTTGAGACAAAATCTCAGAACTGCTTGAAGGAGCATAGGTTAGAGCCTTTAGTGCTTGTAGTCTTCTAGCATGAACTTCAAAAAAAAAAATAGTGTCATAAAAGGCTGAAAACATTTTGTTTGAGGAATCTCTTTCCTTCAATAAACAATAAGATGACGAATTCAAATTCAACAAGATGGACTAACAAATGAATAAAATAGGCAGCCCTGACCCGAGCAACATGAAACTTTTGCAGAAGGATTTTCTGCAAAACAATTGCCAGTCATAGAAAACCACATTGGCTATAATGGTTTGGTGGCCTAACCAAAGAGCGAACTCTCCTCTGTTTCTTTAATAAATAAATAAAACCCCTAAGTCTGAACCAAAAGGTAATACAAATCACATGAGAATAAAATTTATCAATGCACTATTAGCGCCACAGCTAAGAGATATCGAGAAAGCCTTGAAGTTAAAAAGAAGTCTACAACAGCACAAACTAGAATAGAAATTAGATTAAATGACACTAGGAATACCCCATTGCATGATTTGCTTCTTGTTTGATGAATAATGTTTTTAGTCAAGTCGTAGCCGTCTATCTACTTCCTTTAAAAGTTGATTAATGAAAATGGTTCAGAAAATCTCCTGCCTTTAATGAGGACGATTAAGTAAGATAATACTCATATTGTACCCACTACATTAACTTTTTCGGTTATTGAACAAGGGAAATTTTTAATTCCAAAGAGGTTTCACATGGAAATATACGTCCAAAGATATTGATATTAGTCCTCATAGGATTACCTTGGATATTGATATTAGTCCTCATAGGATTACATTTAGGTGTGAAAGGTTTGAGACAGGGGAATCCTTTGTCTCCTTTTCTTTTTATCATAGTTCCAGAAGTATTAAGCACCTTAATTGATAATATCATATGTTTCGTCAAGGGCTTTTTCAAGGCTTCTTGGTGGGAAAGGATAAATGCATGTATCAATTTACAATAGCTTTTTTGCAAAGATGAGGATGCTAAGTTGGAAATTCTGTTTAAGACGCTGGCTTGTTTAAAAAGTGTTCTAGTTTGAAAATTAACTGGATAAAATCTTCTATATGAGGATTTCATTTGTCAGATTCCAAGATTTTGTTAGTTGCTGAAAATTTCGGTTGCAAAATTGAGAAACTGCCATTTCAATGTCTCGGCTTACCCTTGGAGGGCATCCAAAATCTATTTCTTTTTGGCAGCAAGTAATTTTTAGTTTTTGGAAATGCCTCAACAAAACTATTGCAAAGGAAATTGTTGTTCAAGTGCAATATGCCCTTGGTCTGCTGTTAATGTTTTTGAGATGTTGAATCTTTCAACCGTGTTTTTTACTGTAAGAAGTTGCTGATTCAAGTTGTTTTCTTTGTTCAAAGTCCAGTGGGTCTTTCATGCCTTACTCTTACTTTCGGCTCTTGCATTGAATTCCAACGCTTCTTATTGGGTTTAACGTGGTGAAGGCTTTGATTTCTGAACTATGGATAATCAAAGGGTTTTCTTCGACAAGTAATTATCTAGGATCTGATTTTAGGCTGCCCTGTCTTAAGGCCTCTTCTTGGAGCTCTTTCTAGTCAAGATATTTTACCCAATTGGAATGCTTTTCTATATCCTTTATGACTTATTGTTCTGATTATATGCTTCTGGTTTGTGGATTGTATAGTTTGTTT
This sequence comes from Sechiopsis laciniata, assembly GCA_037833695.1. NCBI lineage: Eukaryota > Viridiplantae > Streptophyta > Magnoliopsida > Cucurbitales > Cucurbitaceae > Sechiopsis > Sechiopsis laciniata. Next base: position 12,804,370 of record JBBMKA010000026.1, on the reverse strand, counting down.
TGTTGTCGGGACTTTTTTGGTTTGGTTTGTTTTCTGATATTTAGTTACTTGTTTCTTCACTCCAATATTTGGGAGTTTGTATCTTAGAGCATCCGATCTCTTTTCATTAATTCAATAAAAAGTTTTGTGTCTCGTTCCAATAAAAACATAAGATGACATTTATTTTGACTCACCAGTAGTCACTAGATCAGGATATAAGAAATAGCTTCCAAACATTCAATTTTAATTTAACATTTGAAAGCAGAGAAACGGGAAAACATTCAAAGCAAGAGGGGAAAATTGTCGGAGCAAAGGAAACCAGCTTACATTCAACATCAGGATTAGAAGACTCTGTTACAAGCTGTTTAACTATTCTCGGTACGACATCAGCTCGAGTTACCCCCCCAACAGCATCAATATCAGCTAAAGCATCCCAATTAGGTGTCGGGATCCCACCACCTGTACTTACACCTTGTGCACCAGTATCTGATAAAATTCTGGCTAAATAATAGTAAACATAACGGAGGACACTCCTATCTTCACACTGTTGAAGTAACTGTACCAAAGGAAAACATCACCTTTTGATTTTACTTCGTTTGAAATTAGATAACAAAAAAAAGTACATGGAATAAAATTCCAACATGGTAACCAATAATATCGGTATATTCTAAACTTCTGCAAGAAATATCCACCCAACTAAAGATAGGGATTTATCAATTGGTAATTGTCAAACTAAGGGTTAGTGTGATACCAATCCAAAAACAACGATTGCTACCAAGCTACAACTCTATTGCCAAATTTTTCTTCTTTTCCTTTCTTTTTTCTTTTTTTCTTTATTCCTTTTTAAGAAATGGGTTTCGTTGGTTAATACAATTATTACCAAATTCTGCAAAGTGAAAATATAACACAAATATGTCTCCTCCAGCAAACAAAAAAAAATGCACTTCTTGATAATGCCTTTCAACTTGTATGATTCTTTTCTCATAATGCCTTTCTCAAGAAATCGTGGCAAATGTTTAATAACCTACATATGCTAGATTTCAAAGAAAATTCAACCTTCCAAGGTATCAGAATATAGGCCAATCAGTTTATTAACAAATATTTATAGAGCAAGACGATAGCCTCCATGGAAAGAGTTTCACACACCAAAGCACTCAATCCAACAAACTGTTGTCTATTCTCCAACACACCCAAAGGCAAGGTAATCAGAGGACCATCCTCGTTAACAAAAGAGAACTTTGAAGCCCTATTAGACTAGCATAAGTGTTGGTGGACTTTAAAAAGAGACTTCATACTTTTATGTTCATGGTGAATGCACACCCTAGCCAGCCACAGTGAGGAGAGTAGAGACTAATTCCACCAACTTTCAAACGATGGCAAGAAAATATGCTTTAGCCACAAACTTTCAATTATAAAAGGACACTTTTATCAAGACTTCAATTGACACAATTGCTTCATCCTCCACCCCAATTTTTTTATCAACTAGAATTTCTGAGTCCAGACTCTTTTTTCCTTATTTAGTTCCTCTAGGTTTTGGTTCTTTCATCTTTGACTTAATTCCTTAATGTAAAGGTAATTCATAGGTTTGGTTGAAGAATGATTTGTGGTTGATCTATAGCCAATGTAGTCAACATGCAACATGCCTTACTTTAAGGCTCAAAACCATCTTCCCAAAAGAATCACTAAATTGAATTATCCCAAATTACATTAATTTTAAGATCCAAACAATTTGTAATGGATACAAGAAAAGATAAATGTTTGGGATTTCATAATGTTTCTTCATGGAAAAAGGTAACAACTAGACCAGCACAAACAAAAAGGAAAACATAACTTATCCTATCAATAAGCATATTCTAGAGTCCTAGACAAATATGAAGTCATAAATATTACTTAATTGCTAACGGGAAATGGAAGATTATCGTACCATGAGAAGAGAAGGTGCCAGTGAAGGATCAACTGAATTATAGACGGCAAGTTTTGGGAAAACATGATGCACTAACTGCTTCTGGGAGCTTTTCTATAAAAATAACAGAAACAAAACAATGTTTAGGATGTTTTCCTTCCAACCCACAACAGTAAGAAAAGAAAGAATCATCCCATACTGCTCAGTGCTCACCTGGTCAGACGTAGCAGCTAGTTCATGGATACTCCTAGCCAATTGGGAATAAGAAACAGGCTGCAGTACAAGTGAGAAATTGAACAAAACAAAAATCAATACTACACACAGTTGAGAGAGTTCCCCTTTGGAATTCAAAATCCAACTTCCGGGTTTCATCCCATTTCTAACTAAACATAGAAAAGAGAAAAGACGACCTTCTTCTTGCTTTGCCTCTGGGGCATAATGTTGGTCCTCACAGGATTCAAAGCTGCTTTAGCAGCAGAAATCGTATCATTCTGGATCTGCATCAGGGCCGCCCTCTTAGACCGCTTCTCCCCGGCCGGCCGGCCGAGTGCAGTGGGAATAGCACTTGAGGATGAATTTGAAGATGAAGTAATCGTTGATGAGGCGGCCGAGGGAGCATTTGTGGAGGCCGATCCGGCGGACGCCGTTGATGGGTCGGCAGTAATCAGATCCATTAGCGTCGTCCCTGACGAATCCTGATAACACCCAAACAAAAGCGAAGATTTAGGAAAGAAATGACGAAAAGGAATAGTGGAAGAAGAGAAGATCTGGGAAATTACCGCCATGATTGGAGATTGGGGGTTGGTCGTTGGATGTTGGAGGAATCTGTTTCCCCCAATTCGATTTATTGTTTTCGACTCTGCTTGCTATGCTGTCTGTTGTTCCTCCCCTCACCTTTTCCTTTCTGTTCGCAACAATGGACTTCGCAGAGATGGGAGTTCGAAATTCTGAAAACCAATGCTTTTTTCTCTTTTTTTTTCTCAAATTTGTGTAAAAGCTGTTTGTTTAAGTAAAATACTAATATTGGGTTCGATCCCAAGAATCTCTATTTTTTTTTTTTTTTTTTTTTTTTTAGAAAAGATCTCCAATTTATTTGAGAATAGGTTTGTAGTTTCCTCATCAAATCTATACTTAATAAAATAAAAAGGGTGGTGGGATGAGTTTTTTTTTTTTCTTTTTTTTGAAAATTTTAATTATTATTATTCAACTCATGATTTTTTTATGTATGTCAGAGGATGAGGACAAATACCGATTCCTAGGGTCGAACTTGTGACGCTGGTTTCAACTCATGTTTGTTCAATTGGTTAATTATAACCAATAAGTGGTTTAGCCCAAATCAATATTTGGTGCTTGTTTGTTTAAACTTGTCTTATATTATTATGTCTTTCTTTAATATTGTTATAAATATTTATGATGAATTTTCTGTAAGATTCACTATAAATACTTTATCAATACATTTAATAATTTTCATAAAACAATAGAGGAATTTTCATAGATGATAAAAAGGTTTTAAAAAAATCAAATATAACAAAAACTTATTCAAATATAGTAAAAAAATTGGAACGAACATTCTACTTAGTTGTGACATCCCGACATACAATCGGATGGTTTCAATCAAGTTAAACTGATTGAAAACAATTGAGTGAAACTAATTGAAAACAATTCAATGAAACTATTGAAAACAGTCGAGAAAATGAATATTGTCAAAAAAAATGAAAATTTATTATAAAAGTAGCCAATGATCAAAGGGATAGAAAGAATGGTGTGGGGGAGAAAGCGAATAACTCTTATTGCTATT
>JBBMKA010000026.1:12757338-12794429 GCA_037833695.1 Sechiopsis laciniata | reverse complement strand
CGTTAAGTCGAATGGTTGTGATTTGGACAGTCGGGTTATTGGCATGACTCCGATTTTCTGTAACCTTAACAATCTGAGACTTATTCTCCGTCGTTATTACTCAGTAAAGGAAAAATTTGTAGCTAATCAGTAGCTTTAGTACTCAACAATAGGTAAAAAATTAGAAACAAATCAGAACCAAGAAGAACAAAAGGCACCACCAAGTTGTACAGAACTTAGTAAAAAAAACAAAGAAAAAAAGATGATAAGAGTGAGAACACAAATCTGTAATTGTCCTAGAAAATAGTAGCTATTATTCTGAAGAAAAAAAAAATTGCAAACTCTCGACGTTGATATTTTCTCCTTGAGGAAAAATAATTCTCCAGCAACCAACTTTGAATCTCCCTATTACGAATTTTTTGTTGAATATGAATCCTCCAAATTACTACTCACAGAGATGAAGTTAGGCGCAAATGGTTCACTTTGTCGGTGGGTTCTGTGGTTGAATATAGCAGCGGAAATGGGTTTTATGGGTGGGTTTTTTAGCCGCTTTTTCTTGGACAGTAGCCTTCGTAAGAGGAAAGAAGGCTAGGTTTTTTCTGTTTATTTCTTTTTTTCTTATTAGAGTTTTATTTCCAGCTCTGATACCATGTGTAAAATGAGAGGGAAATTACTCTATATTGTATTGAATGAGAAGAATGGTTTCTTATATAGGGAAACCCTCAATATACAAATAAGGTAACAAAGTGAAATATGGCTTAAATCTCTACCAATCAAAATTACATAATTACACGATATGATTTAGATAAATATGGTAATAACCCATATGGAAAAGATTATGAGAATAACCAACACTACCTTTTGTGTTGTATAATATTTGATTCTTCTTTCTGAATGATTGTAGTTCACAATATTTTAGATTGTTTAAACGGTGACATTAAAAGAAGCAGATAAACAACCATCATGGAGTTGCCTTATGGTCTAGAGGGTCTTGAGAAACTAAGAGGTGATAGGTTAAATCCATAGTGGCCACCTACCTAGGAATTAATTGCCTATGGGTTTCTTTGACATCAAAATGTTGTAGAGTCAGCAGTATGTCTTGTGACAATAGTCGAGGTGCACCCAATTTGGCCAGACAGTCATAGATATATAAAAAAAAGAAGCAGATAAACTATCATGAGTCAACCTAGTGGTCAAAGAGAGCCTTGGGGATCTAAAAGGTTATGAGTTCAATCCATAGTGACTACGTTCCTATGAAATAATTTTCTACGACTCTCCTTGACATCCAAACGTTGTAGAGTCAGACGGTATGTCCTGTGATAGTAGTCGAGGTACGTGTCAGCTGATACAAACGTTTGTGAATATAAAAAAAATCAGATAATACAAAAGTTACATTCCAATTTTAATGTTGTTTAGCTTCTTTGAGTGATTCATTGAGGAAAGTGGATTCTCAATTTGGAAGGGTATTTACATTCATCCTTAATATAGGGTTATACTACTAGTGATTTGTTTGCCTCCTTGTTTTCACTTGCTCTACATTTCATGTTTTGGCATTCTATTTTGTAGGGTGATTGTATATGCATTGTTACTAGCTACTGTGAAGGAGGAGACATGTAAGTGATGTTTATTTAATTTGTACACCTTTTGGAGTTCGTTTCATTTACATCCTTCGATACGGTTGTTTAGTTTTATATTTGGCATGATTAAGTTTTAAATTGTATAAAAAATCTACGATCTTTTGTTGTTACTCAAACCTACCAGCTAAAGCTTTTAGGTTAGATTGGTGATTTAACATAATTCAACATAGTATTAGAGTAGGACCTACATATATTCAATCCACTTGTGGAGTTGTTTCATTCTCCATTAATGTTAATTTTTACTTCATGAACATTCTTAAATTTTCAAGCCCACAAGTGAAGGGTAGTGTTAATTTATATAATAAAATTTTTCTCCAACCTATCAGCTTAAGCATTTGAGTTGATTGGTGATTTAACATGATTCAACACCTTATTGGTGACAAACAGGGTGACATTGAACTTATTTCTTAACATTGACTTGTAGAAATGGATGAATCGACAAGAGTTTTTTCTGATGTAATGCAAGGGATGAGAAGAAAACTCAAGTCTAATCGTATGCCCTTTTTACTTTTTTTGTCAGGTCCGATTTGATTAAAAAGGCACGAGGAACATACTTTCCAGAGGAAGTAAGTTGATAACTGTGCTAATTACTATTTTCCTGCTGAATCTATGTCTTATTGTCAATGTTTTTTCCCTCAGAAACTTTGCAAGTGGTTGGCACAGTTGTTGCTAGCTGTAGACTATCTGCACTCCAATCGAGTGCTACATAGAGATCTTAAGGTATCTATTTGATATTAACTTACACAATCTTGCAATTAGAATTTTCATCAATGATTCTGATGTTTTTTTTTTTTTTCAAATCTTCAACTCCAGTGTTCCAATATTTTCCTTACAAAAGGCAATGATGTCCGGCTTGGTATGATGCTTTTTTATAGGATGGACCATGGAATTTTCTATGCTAGTTATTTCTTAATATCATGAACGCCTGTACAGGGGACTTTGGACTTGCAAAACTACTGAATGCAGAGGACCTTGCTTCATCTGTAAGGATGCAATCATTGTATTGTCATAATTTTGTGGTAGAAAGATTTCAAAGCAACCAACTTATCTTTTTTGTTGTTAATAATCATGGGTTGACCTCGTAGTCAAGAAGAGAGTCTTGAAGAATTAAGAGGTTGTGTTCAATCTATGGTGACCACCTATCTAGGAGTTTCCTGGGTTTTTCCGACATCCAAATGTTGCAGGGTCAGATGGGTTGCCACGTGAGAATAGTGGTGCACGTAAACTAGCTTAGACAGGATTTCAATTTTTGTTTAAATCTTTCTTGCTTTTAAAAACCTCTCATGACCAAGGACTTAGAATGATTCACTTCCACTATTCAAACTATGATCATGAGGTTTTCAAATGGTTTTTTAGTCAAGGTTGAATTCATGCCAGTTACTTCAGGTGCTTTGTTCCCTACAATGTGTCTTGTAGCCTATTCATGGTGTTGATCTTTTCTTCTTCGAGATTATCGAACATGAAAAAACAAGCTGGTGGTTCCCTTCCCTCTCTTCCGCCCTTCGCACATTCCTACCACTGGATTGAATGATAAACCAGGTCCACAATGTTGGCTACATAACTACTAACTGCCTGTAATTTTCTCTTCAAACATTGCTATGTGGCCATCATTTAGCTCTGAAACAACAATGCCTTCAACTCTTGTAACCTAGATATTTCTACCTAGACAGACACGTTTGATTTCCCTTAATCATTGATTTTTGCATTATTACAATCGTTTCAAAATATTCTGATCAGACATGCCATGCTTGATTACACGTTGCCTCTGCTTCAAAGGTTATTCAAAATGGATATAATGGAAAAGGGAAGCCTTAACATTTTTTCCATATATTAGAAGGAAGTTTTGTGAGCATAAGTGAATAGTGGTAGACTTATCCGTAACACTTAATTTTGTTAACTTATTAGATGAGTCAAGGGGGTTTTCTGTGACTGACAAGTACTTTATTATATAGAGATGTTGAGTTGGAAGAAAATGGTTGTGAGTAGCTCAATTTTGTTGGATGAGAATCTCAAATGTCTGTTAACTGTAATTCTTTTCTCTATCAATTAATTGTATTTTGGTTCGAGTATTTTTTTGACATGGCAAGTGAGAAGAAGATGAACAACCGAGTCAAACTCGTGGGATAAACCTGGGAACAACAGCGGGGAAAGTTCAGAAGATATTCCCGACAGAGTTGGCTATGTTTGTTAAAGGAATGAACAAACTCTTTGAAGACGCAATAATCGTGGAGACTAGTGATTGATTCCCTTCCGAAAGCGAACCAACAAAAAAGAGACGATTGGTGGACATGAAACCGGAGGGAGGATTTGGGAATCTAATGGGATGCACAAGGAGGTGTTTGATGGAAGCAATCCAATCCCCATGGTTGGATTCTGCTGGTGGAGCACAATTTTAAGATGTGATGATTTTGTAAAGCATTAGTGTGATATTTTGATGGCACGAGGGAGACAAATTCTGAAATCTTGACGAATTTCAATTAACTCTGTAGGGCCGTTTCCAATCAATTCAGGAGGGTTATTTGTAGGTGAAGATTCTGGCTCTCAAAAGAATTGAAAGTATTGGTGACAGTTTCAAGTCTTGGCCACGTCATTATTGGACTTGTCTGATGCAATATTCGAGCAATAGCTTAATGGCATAAATGTGTGCCCGTAAGCTGTTATCAAATCCCTCATTCTCAATTATTGTTAAACCCAAAAAATGGAGATTCAGGTGTTGAAATGAAACTCACGGGCTTTGCCTTGCTCATGGAGGTGAGTTAGTCGGTGAAAGGTAGGAGCTAACTGCTGAAAGGAAACATATGGAAATGTGGACTAAATAAGGTGGCTACACAGCTAAACCTTGGCTTTGTACTTATTTCAGACAAACCCATGTAAAACAGAACAATAAGCATGGTGTTAATAGTGGTGGACGGTAGTTTGAGCTAAGTCAATATTAGTGGCAAACGGGTCATCGCATTCAAATGTATGTTGAATGTTGAATCCCAATGATGGGAGAAAGTGCTATATATTGGTGTGAGGAAAAGGACACAGTTGACTACAAATGTAAGAACTAAGTGTTAAAGAATTTGTTGGGTCAAGAAGAATCTGAAAATGAGGATGTCAAAGAACCATCACCCAAATCTACTTTTGAAGATCTCCTTAGGGTAGATCCTTGGTTCGAGGCCGTTCAGAGCGCTTAATCTAGAATACTCTCCAATGTATCTCGGTGCCACAATCTAAGGACGGACCAGTAGTGCCCCGGATATACAGGAGGCGAGAGCAAAGCTCCTACTCTCGGTCATAAAAAAAAACTTTTGAAGATCAGTTTGCCTCATACATTGAAAATATAAAGGTGTCCATGTGCTGTGAGCTTTAGATGTATGGAGATATCTTTTAAGGTCTGAGGTTCAAGATCCCAAATTTCCAACTTATTCACTTAAAATCCTTGTTATCTCCCCTTTGGCATTGGTGGGAGTGGGCTATGAGCATAATGCAAGGAGTGCAACCCTACGACAAGGTTACCTAAAAGGAAAAAAGAAAAAAGAAAAAGGTCATACTTCCCATCGTCCAACTAACTCCATTTATAGGCAAACTCAAAGAACTCACTAACTATTATAATATATCCCTGATCGTAATAACCTTTCTTACTTTAACAACTCTATCCCTGATAGTAATAACCTTTCTTACTTTAACAACTCTACTTACTTGAATCAGGTTAAAGCACCAATCAACCAAGAGTGTAAGGTGCGGATTGAAGTAAATTTAATAATATCAACCAACACTCCCCCTTACATATGAGCTTGAAAATAGGAGAATGCCCATCAAATGGAAATCAATTTTAATTGGAGATGAAAATGACTTGGAAGGGGTTTGAATTTATGATCTTCTGCTCTGATATCGCGTTTTTTTTTTCGATATTCGTGACTGTCAGGGCCAGCTTGCGCGTACCTCGACTAAGCCTGACCCTACAACATTTTGGATGTCAAGGAAACTTGTAGGAAATTAATTCCTAGGTAAGTGGCTACTATGGATTGAACCCATCACCTTAAGAACCCCAAGACCCTCATTGACCAATTGAGCCACTCTATGATGGTTCTGTTCTGAAACCACTTTGAATCATGTTTAATCACTAATCAACCCAAAAGTTTGGACTAAATTTAATTATATCAACTAACACTTACCCGAATAGTCTATCATAAGATCATACGGTTTAAGTTATAATTTAATGTGGTTGAAGGCTTGGGCGTTGAGGGTATGTTCCCCTCGAGGTCCTAGGTTTGAGACCCGCTTGTAATATTAATTTGTAGACACCCCCCAATTTTGTCTCTACTCCTCCAATGTATCCTGGTATTGCAGCCTAGGGATAGGTTAGTGGTGCCCCCTGCCCCAAGTATTAGGGGGAGCAAAGCTCTAACTCCCAATCATAAAAAAGAAAATAAAATAAGAATTTAATAGTTACTGTTCAAAGTAGTCAATTGTGGATGCTAATATATGTTCTGTAGGTTGTTGGCACTCCTTATTATATGTGCCCTGAGCTCCTCGCAGACATACCTTATGGCTACAAGTCGGATATATGGTCACTGGGTAAGAGCTTGTGGAGGCACAATCCTATATACGTTGTCAATATTCATGTTCTTGGATGGTAATAAATCTTGGCTTTTTCAGGTTGCTGTATGTTTGAAATTTCTGCACATCAACCTGCGTTTAGAGCTCCGGTAAGTTTAAGCTTGTCCTTACGAATCTTATCCTTTTGCTGGATGCCAGATTGATTTATGCGCATTTCATCAGGACATGGCTGGTCTGATCAATAAAATTAACAGATCCTCCATTTCTCCTCTCCCAATTGTCTATTCCTCTACATTGTGAGCCTTGTTCCATACTGAATCGCCATTTCGATTGATTTTTCAGCTAAAAACAGTATATGTTCAGCTATTGTTAGACTTGAAACTGTTCGGTTTCCCCTTGCAGGAAACAGATCATCAAGAGCATGCTAAGGAAGAGTCCCGAACATCGACCAACGGTTAGTGATGCAATCTTTACTCTTTCAATAGCCAATTTATACATTTGATTTCTTCTAATCTATGGCTTGATTTATAATTAGGCTGCTGAATTGTTGAGGCATCCACATTTGCAACCATATGTCCTTCAATGCCGCAATGCTTCGGTTAATATACTACCAATAAATCCGTTAACTATCAACTCTAAGGATAAAACGCCAAGAAAATCACCTTCTAACAAATTGAATAGTGGACATGAGAGCCGAGCCAAACCAAGCATAGCTTTAAACCTGCTAGAAAATATTGATAGCAACTCATTAACCGATGAAAATACGTCATTAACAGCTATTTCAGAAGACATACTTGAGACGAAGATGGTTGATCCTACATCCTTTCTTGACGAAGTATCCTCCTCGGATGCGGTTGATAGTCGGGCCGATGAGGTCCTGAGGTCTGTACCTGTAACGTCCATTTGTAGTGATAAACAGAATGGAGCAATCGTGGTCCAGAGTACGGAAGCACCTGCCATCAAGATCTCAGAAAGTAGTCCGAATTCTCTGCAGAGAGATCCTTGTACGGAAAGCTTTCAACAATTACCCGAGGTTGACATCAAGACTGTAAACCTAGATGACACAAAAACAAGTTGCAGCGAACCGGCTTCTAATGGAAATGGAAGGAAGGCTGAAGGAACTAGCGATGGGAATTTCATGGAATTGTTGGTGTCTTCTATAGGAAATCCAGAAAAATCTGGATCACCTGATGATCAATGCTTGCCAAACTCTGTCGATCAACTGAATGTCGAATCGAGAAGCTTTATAAACCAGGAAAGCTTCAAAGGGCATCTAGATGTTGCTCATAGCAACTGTTTGACATCTGCAAAAGACACTACCCAAACTGAATTACGCATGTCATCTGAGAAAGTAAGTGCACAAACCGATTGCTTGCCATCCGAGAAAGGAACAAACACAGAGCGTAGGTTGTCCAAGAGTACAAGCAACATGCTTCCAGGTAAAGGTGAAATTCAAGTAAAATCAGATGACATTAGTTGTTCGACGCAGAGCGTGGCGAATGGAGACATTCATCTGCTCAACAGGGCAGCAAGTGATCTATCAGTACTTAATAGACTAACAACATCAGGTGGTGATGTTTCACAAAGTACTGAATTGGAATATTCAAGCCAGCGAAGAGCCGATGCTCTTGAGTCCCTACTCGAGCTATGTGCACGGTTACTAAAGCAAGACAAACTCGAAGAACTTGCTGGTGTGCTGAGTCCCTTCGGAGAAGATGCTGTATCTTCGAGAGAGACAGCAATCTGGTTGACAAAGAGCCTCATGTCGTCTCAGAAATCTAATGGGGGATAATAGTATCCTAACATTGCTAAAAAGAAAGAAAAAAAAAAAGAAAACAAAGAAGTTTCCAATAATTAATGCTTATTTGTACAATAAATTTAATTTCATCATATTTTATTGATTGTATAATGTTTCCATTCTGTGGGCTTTTGTTTGATTAACTCTATTGAGGATGTGAGAGTATAATATTTGCTTGAAGTTTGACATCAACATTGCTTTATTGGAAAAGAAACTCAATACTTTTGCTTTATATAGAAAATTTTATATTAGCACACAATATAGTTTGAGAGTAAAGTAATGAACATATCATATTGACAAAGCTTCATAATTTTCATTTCATTCAAAGTGGTTTTTGGTGCTTACAAATTCAAAAACTGGAAAGGGATTTATTACAACCATGCATCCAAAAAAAAACCAAAACTCAAAAAACAGAGCTAAAAATAAAAAATAAAGGAAAACAATACCATCAAGAAGATGGAAAATGGAAAAGAATCACCCCACATTGATTTATTTTATTATCCCCCTCCCTCAAACGGCTGAACTCAGGCAAAGCAGTAGGCAATGAGAGAGGCAGCTGATGCACCTAGTAATGTCCCGACGACGGGCAAGGTAGCGGAGGCGCCGCTGGACGGGCCGGGTGCTGGGGCTGGCCCTTCGTTTGAGGCCAAAACCATGTTCAAGGAGGCAGCAACCACGACGAAGGTGGCGACAGCGAACTTCTTCATTTCCATGGTGATAGAAAAGGAGGGGGTAAAAAAGACTTAACGAAAGAGACCTGCTTGGAATGGAGAGGAAGGTTTCCTATTTTTGGTTTCTTTTTGTTTTTTTTTGTTTTTTTTTGGGTTTTTTTTTTCTTTTGTTGATGAGTAATGGAATGCAGATCTGAAGAAGATGAGGATAGTGAATGAAAGATATATAGGAAAATTGTGTCTATTTTTGGAATTAAACAGTTAATTGTAAAATAATGATGGGGAGTTTGTCAGCTTTAATATAAGTGGTTGTGCATGGTGTGAGGTTAGGCAGACCTTTACTAAATTTAATTTTCTTAAAAATCTTGTGGTTGAATAACTTAAAAAAATTTTGTGGTGATTTTTTTAACCTTCTTTCATAATTGGGTTAAATAATTGTTAAGAATTAGTAGGCAATCATTCCATTTAAACTTATTTTTATCACTCCCCCTTCCCCACTATTGTTGTATTAAAAAAAACTTATTTCTATCATTAAAAAGAAAACTACACAACCACGATTTGGCCAAATTATTTTACCTATTGAATAGAGGTGTGAAAGTGGACTTTAAATTTTTTTAATAACGTATTTTGCTTTTAATGACATAAAAAACGGTTGGTATTAATTAATTAATATAATACTAATTATATATATTTAATAGCTTAATAAAGTTATAGAAACTTATCTGTTGGGATGTATTTTTTTATTTGATAATCATGAGTCAGACGTTTCACTATATTTGTGACACTACTAGCTCATCTTAAGTTGTGAGACCAAATACATAGAAGAGTTATGTAATTTAAATTTTGCCCAATGATGTTGAACAAGTTGAAATGAAAAAAAGGTTTTAATATATTTTTAGTATATTTTTTCATAAAATTAATTTTTATTTTATTATTATAATTCAAATAGAATATGAATGACTTCTCAAAAAAAAAAGAAAAAAAAGAATGAAATTTAATGTTTTAGAATTTAAAGAGTTTTATAACTCTCCATTTTTACCAATAAACACAAGTTTTTTCATCATTCTTCCTAACATTTATATATACTTCTTTTCTTTATTTTTCTCCTAAATATTTGACTATAAAAAACTCTTCGGTCTTAAATCAGATTGGTATTACATTTCATTTAACCTTTTAAGTTGGTTATTACTTTTTTTTTACTATTTAATAAAATTATTTATAATTCTTAAATTTTCAGCATTTTTATTAAATTAATTAACTAATTTCTTATCTTCCCACGGTTCTTACTCTCCATTCTCCCAAATTGTAACAATTTTAAATAACAAAATTTTACTTTTATTTTTCATACATTTTTTATAATTAACTATTGACTTCCAGAATTCAATATATATACCATCATTATTGTTGAAATTTCTAATGCTTTAGAATTTTTAATGTTTTGCAAAATTTTCATTTTTTACAACTATAGAGGTCATGTCTTCTAAATCTTTCAAATACAATTAGTAGATTTTTTTAATTCTTTTCTTTTTTTCTTCATCATCGTACGTATTCTTTTATTTTTCTAAATTTCTCTTCTTCTTATTATTATTTTCAAATTTCTTAATATTGCAGTTTATCATTGGAGAGTAATATTATTTAGCAATCTTCAACTATGAAGAAAGGTAAATATATATATATTTAAAAAAACTATATAATACAAATAAAATAATATACTTTTTAGAAGACTACATCAACATATTACTCATTCACAGTTGTATAATAAAAAATTGATGAACTTTATTCTGCATAGACTCTTAGAAAAATTAAACAAAAACAATATTAAATTAACTTAAAAATACCAATATCTATTTTATGATCGTTTTTTTTAAGGTTTAGCGAGGGATGCTTGTTCTAGCAGATTATGCGTATGGGAGTTTGCTTGATCCATGTGAGTTATCGATTTGGGCTGTGATCTATTGGAGAATCTGAGTTGATAGAAATTGTGCTGATGAGGGGTACGACTAGGGTCGACTGAGGATGTATGTGTGTTGATGAGAGGCTATGTTGAGAAGGTGTGTCTAAATCGATGCGTTACCCCTATTGTTGTTCGACGTAGACACTTAGCTATGGTACCTTCCACCCTTTGGGTCGATTAAAATAATACGGATGCTTCCTTGTCGGTGGTGGGGCGAGTTTTGGTTTAGGGGCGATGGTCCAAGACTTTGATGGAAAGCTGATCTTTGTCGTAGCGAGTTTTCCTCTGATTGCTTGGACCCATTGGCTGCAGAGTTACACGCGTTGTGGATGGATGTTTGAGTGGCGTCCGAGATGCGATTGAGACCTATATGGGTTGAGACATATTGTTCGCAAGATTCACACGTATCTATTTAATTAAGATTTTAATTGAATGAATAATGGTTTGAAAGATCCCCAGCTTCGCCTAAGCGAACTGTATTTCAATAACGACTAAGTGTGTGAGTCTCTACAAATGCACAAGTATACGCAGTCGTGCAATAGCAAGTTTTAATGTAAGTTAAAGGTCATTCTCCTCAGGAATTTTTCGTGTATTTAAAATCGGGTTCATGCAAGAGTCAAGGTCACCAGGTTGTTGAAAGAAAATGGATGTTGGTTGCGATTGAGTAAGCGAAATAACAAGTAATAAAAAGTAAGTAACAATAGTAGGTGAAATATGGGAAGGGTCAAGGTTTTCAGGGTTTCGCTCAAACGAAGTGACTAGCGAAGGCGAACACTAACAGAGATCCCTTGGGTTCTCTCGAACACAGACATTCGACTTTCTTAAGCACTTAGTTCAATTCTCTCGAATCCGAACAACTATCTTACTAAGTTAGCACTAGGCGAACCTTATCTCTAAGAGTTCTTTAATTCGTAAGTAATCTTATCTCTAAGCAAGCTTGACAGTCCTAATGTTATGCATGCTCAATCTTAACTCTCTCGAATTAACACTGAGTTCATACAAAAGGGTTGTTAACGCAATGTATGTTAATTGAAAACAGCTTGCACAATACGTTCTGTTCGCTAACTACTTCGTTATTTGCGAAATGCCCTACTTCCCCAAAACCTCCCGACAACAAGTTAGTTACTCATGGCAAAAGAAAACAAACTTAAAACAAATGAAGAACTAAATGGCATGTTGAAAGCAAGTAAAAGGTAAACGTAAATGACAAGTAGAGATTAGAAAATTCCTGCAACTTGAACACTGAAATATTCCGACAAATCTCTGGTTACAAAAAAAAACACTAAGCTATTGTCTGGAAAGTAAAGAAACTACAGCTACATCTAATAATAAAGCCCGGCGAAATCACTCGGGGCTGGACTTCTACGGAAAACTCAACGGAAAACTTATCGAAAGTAACTTTTTGATAGGACGGAAGAATGGAAACACGAAATTCTTAGAAGAAATGATTTTTGTTGCCGACCCTGAATTCGAGAATGATCTCACCTTATATAGGCCTCCCGACAATTTGCTGCGACATCTGCTCCACGATCCTCCTTCTGCCCAAAGGCTGCTCTGCTCTGCTCTGACGTTTGTCTGCTCCACGATCCACTTTGTCGAGTGAATCAGAGTCGACAGGAATCAACTGTTGAGATGGGTTGTGAGCCGCAGATCTGTACCACGCGTCCCGGGAATAGATATTTTTACTTTCCCATCTTTTTGCTTTGCTTCATTATCGCTGCTACGATCATACATTAAATTCTTCGGGTTACTTTGAGGGCTTTAGCTTCACTGAAACGACTTCTCTCCTCTGCTAACCTTAGCTTTGCTTTCCTTTGCTTTTACGAAGTATCATGCAAACAAACTACAAATATCAGTTCTTTTTAAAACCCTTAGAAATATTTTCATTCAATTTGAGCATGCTTTGCTGCATTTAACTTCTAAATTTCATTTCTAGCAGGCTTTTGTTAGATATTTCGCTGTAAGCTTTGTTTTAGTCTGTGGGAGCGAACTTCTATACTTAATCGGTTCATTTCAACATTTTTCTTCTACAATTATCTTAATTTAAGCTACTTTAACTCTCAATTTTTTAGAGTTATCACATATTGCAAGGTGATTGTCGATGTTGTTGTTTCTCAATCTTTGCGGCTGGCTCCTCAAGGGGTCCTCTTCGAAGAAATGTGTGCGGTTTTTAATACTATGAAACTGGTTTTTTCTTTATGTATCGGTTCGCTAATAGAGGTTCTTATGAATTGTCAACCTTTGCCTTAATAATCTAGCATTGTTGTGTGGACTTTAAGTCCTCCTAGTTGGGTGATCTCCCTCATTGATAGCACTAAATTAGTAAAAAATAATATTTTATAATGTCTAGAATGCTCCTCTTTTTTCCTATGCATCAACCTATCAACTTTGATCAAAGTCACCGATCATCAATGTTGTTGTAACTCGTTGTGATATCGACACTAGAGATGTGAATTTTTGAAGGCATCGTCAGAGACGCCTCTCGATCAATGTCATTGCCACAATATATCAACCAAGCTTTTTAGAACGAAGCCGCCAACACTAGATGTTGTTATAACTTGTCCTGATTTCAGCGTTGGAGACACAAATTTTTTACACCATCTAGAGACACAACTCCATCAACCCATCCTCTTTGATAGAAATTGTGAGTTATTGCAAATCCTAAAGACGAGTGCTTTTTACGCTAGAGACCCTAGAGTACTTGTCGACACAGACATGGTAATTTCATGCCAAGAGACTAGAGATTCGATATCGAATACACAAACCGATCATCGTGACTATCACCCCCTCTTTTATTCAAAGGAGAAGAAAAGTATTAACATTAAAAATTACATGTTAAAATAAAAATAAATAAAATCAATTTATTATCATTTTTAATTAGTAGGATTAATCAATCAAAACTAAAATATTTTTACTATTTAATAAAAAAAAGTACATGTTGCAAAATAAATTATTATTATTATTATTATTATTATTTAATTAGTAGGATTAATCAATTAAAACTAAAATATTTTTATTATTTTAAATAAAATTTGTGGAATGAAACATGATTAAGTATATATTGGCTAGATTATTAAAATGTTATTTATTGGTTAAGATTTAAATATAAAATAAAGTGAAAAATTAAATATATAAACTCCAACCAACACCAAATACGATTTATTGATCTTTTGCTGAAACATCTGATTTACATAATACAAGTAAATTTCAATAAATCTCGAACGATAGATAAAACTTTTTGCTTTTCTTTAACTTTTATCTACTTATATACCTTTGATAGTTTCCATCCACATTTGCATTCAAATGTTACTTATAAAAGTGAAAGAATTTCTATCATTTCAGGAGGCTGTCCCTTTAGATTGTTGAACGTCCAATTCATGCTCAGCTATCATTATACAAGAATCAGCTTCAAGGGATGAGCTGAGTGCCTCTGCTGTACATTGTACATCTGGAACAATGCCAACTTGATCTATCTCGTGACGTGCCGGGGATAAGTACTTTGCGACCGTGATAAATAAAGCTGAACCGTCGTGAAGCTCTGTGACACTCTGCATCAACTATTGATGTTATGGATCGTATAGAGATGGAACATATCTACCAGCGGAGTGAAAGGTGTTTTTTTTAAGATTAAAAGTAACATCCAGTATAAAAGCTAGTAAATTCTCTACTAGAAAATGTTTGGATCGTAATTTCCTAGACCAAATATTTGAGCATTGGTTGAAGAGCTCTGGCATTTGTCACTTGTATTTCGCAGAATTGTGCAGCAAAATGTTTTTTTTTTTTTTTAACATTCGTGACTGTTCATGCCAATTTGCGTTCATCTCGACTAATGTCACGGCATGAAATATACGGTCTGATCCTACAACATTTAAATGTCATAGAAACCCGTAAGAAAATAATTCTTAAGTAGGTAGCCACCATAGATTGAATCTATTACCTCTTAATTCTCCAAGGCCCCTCTTTTTTTTTTTTATACGTGTGACTGTCCGAACCTGCTTTCATGCATCTCGACTAATGTCACAAGACATACTGTCTGACTCTACAACATTTGAATGTCAAGAAAACTCGTAGGAAATTAATTCCTAGGTAGGTAGCCACTATGGATTGAACTCATCATCTCTTAGTTTCCTAAGACGCTCTTGACCACTAGGACACTCTATGATGGATAAGACCTGTCTTGACCACTCGGCCACTCCACGATGGTTGTTCAACAAAATGCTTTGAGATTGTCAGCCTGGTTAAATTTTTTTGGTATGGAATTCCTTCCTCTTTGTTGTTGGATTATTTTTACGGACTCTTTTTTGCATATATCCTGTACATTCTTTCATATTACAAACTCAGTTTCTTATCCAAAAGAAAAAAGAAAAAGATCTTTGAAAGGACACATTATTCTCTACCTGAATTTTTCCTTTCCCGAACGTCTTGTGCCCCACAAGAGTAGCTCGACCGTTGTCATGAAGTGCTCCTGCTAAAATCTCACTTGCACTTGCACTACCCTCATTGACCTGTATAAAGAATGTACATGAAAGATTGAATATACTTAAAATATGACACAAGTTATCAGCTAATACACAAACAATCAGCTCAACACTAAGAAACAATATGAATTGATCATCAACGAGAATTTTACATCCGCATTGGCATTGGTGAATGTTATTCGTTCGTGTTCCCAAGTGTATGTGTGTGTGATATTGGATTATAACAACTTGGTGAAAATCTCTCACATTATAAATCAGAATCACGTCATTCACACTGAAAACCATTTAGGGGGTGTTTGTTTGAAGGATTTAACGAGCTATTAGGATTGATTTTTTACAACCCCTCTTTACACAATTATATCCGAACGAGCTATTGTAATCACTCATTTCTGATCACTCAAAATAATAAGCCATTCTTAATTACTCGTTTTTAACCACTCAAAACAATCATTCATTTCTAACCACTCATTTTTAATCATTCATTTATAACCACTCATTTCTAACCCTTCAAAATAATCAGTCATTTCTAATCACATCCAAATGAGCTATTATCTGTAACTGTATCCCCCTCTACAAAAACCATCATCCAAACAAGCTATTAACTGAAACTCCTCTACAAATAACCACATCTAAACGAGCTATTATTAAAACTCAAATTTCTAATCACTCAAAATAACCCCTAATTTATAATAACTCAAAATAATCACTCTACAATTTCACATCCAAACACCTTAGAGATCAGTCACCTTTTGTCCAGTTACCAATCTATTAAGAAATGAAGTCAAAGAAATTGTCACTCATACACCTAGATGTAACAAAAGAAGTTTATCCTTATTCCTTGGTGTCCAATGAATTATTCGGATTTATTTTCATAAGAATGCTATGCATTCAACAATTCCAGGCAAGAAAGAAGTATGACCCACTGGAACATCCCATCATTCATACCAATTTAAGTATTTTCCTTCTAAGATTCTTTGGTTCCTTTGAAACCAAATACAGAAAAGAGCAGCTGTGACAGCATAAACCCATAACAATTTTTGCTTTATTCTTACTTTACATAAAGATGCTCCCCTACACTTTTTGATAAAGAAACAGTGAAGAACAAATGAGATATGACTTCTACCATCTAGAAACAAAGAACACAGACTAGAAAATAAACACTGACGGAAACAAACCCACTGAAAAATATTTCATTTGCATTTTGTTCATATATTCCTAGTGTATTTGGGATAACTTTTGCGCCAATGCGTCTTAGTGAGAACACTTTTTCTATTTGAGTTAAGAAGCATTAAATGTGTGTTTAAGAGTGCTTCAAGAATAATTGCTATGAACAAGAGTACTTCAATTAAATACATAATTTCTTTTAACGTGTGTACTTCAATTATAAGCATTTTGAAAGTACTTTAATGAATAATCATAATGGGTTCACTTAATGGTGAAGAGAGCCTTACAAAACCAAAAGATTACGAATTTGATCCATGGTGGCCACCTGCCTAAGAATTAATTTCTTACCAATTTCTTGACATCCAAATATTATAGAATCAAATAGTATGTCCATGAGCTGGCCATACACTCACAAATATAGAAAAAAAAAAGCACTTTAACAAATCTACTTAAATGTTTGATTTTTACACTCCTATATACGCACAAATACATGAGTGTCTAGACCAATTTGTGCATATCTCGACATGTAACAATTGTTTGACTCTACTGCATTTGATTGCCAAGAAAAGTCAAAGGATTTTAAAATCTAAGTAGGTAGCCATCATGTCCAAACTTATTCCTCTATGTCCTTTACTACTTATATTGGCTTTATTGGCTAAACCCATGACGGTTACAAACATACTCTAATGATGTGTTTCTTCTATTAGGGGGGTAAGTTCTTTTTAAGTGTTTACACGATTTTCAAACCAGTTTTAATTATTTAATATACTCTAATGATCAAGTCCTGACTCTATTAGGATGATAAAGGAGTCCTCTAACCACCAAAAAATCGCCTAAGGAATCCAGTTTCAAGCTTCTCCATCTTTTCTTAAACCTGAAGCCTTCCATCATCAAGTAATTCAAATAAACCTTTCTAGTCTTCAAACTTGTTTCCAAAAAATTCCCTCCACCCCCAGTATGAACTCCAATAATAAAATATGGACCACACATAAACATAATTATATTATTGAGTTGTTTAACAGGCTAATAAAGTAATCTGAAAGTAAATGCACCTATGGACAAAATAATTTATGAAATATGAAAATCATCTCCATTGGTATGAGACATTTGGAGTGAAATAAAAAACAAAGTCACGAGAACTTATGCCCAGAGTAGAAAATATCATACTAATATGGAGATCTAATGAGAATTGTCGTCCTAACAATTTCTTTTCGATACCCATGGGCCGTGACTGTTTGGGCCAGCTTGCACGCACCTCGACTAATGTCATGAGACATATTGTCTGACCCTACAACATTTGGAAGTCAAGGAAGTAGAAAATTAATTCTTAGGTAGGCAGCTACCATGGATTAAAAACTTATCACCATAAGCACTCCAAGACCCTCTTTGACCACTAGGCCACTCCATGATGATTGTTGTCCTAACAATTTTGTCCGTTGCATTTGTTACTTCTATATCGTTACTTAATTGATTACTATGTGGCTTAAATTTGAGAACTTACAAGCACAACAAGTGGATCATGTGTTATAGCGTGGCCATCAGTCATATTAATGGGCAACATATTCCCATCTCGATCAATTGTATTCACTAGAGTTTCATCCCCATCTAGCCATATTTGGGCAACTTCAAGTCCTGCTCTTACAAGACCTCCCTGAAACAAGTAGTAATAATCAATTAGTGAAGTTCACGTTTGGCTTTACTTGAAAGAAAATAATTACTTTCAGCAAACTAGAGAATTACTGGGTTGTTTCGCAAGTCAAGAATGTAAGATTGCACACCCTCGCTTTCCATCTCATAAATTGTGCTTTCCATGTCAGAAGCTGCAGTCTGTCAATATTAAACAAAAGCAAGCATGTCTTCAACAGTCATGATCCTTAGATACTATAACCAGATAAGCTTCTTTGATTGACAAGTTATCTAAATCTAGACACTTTAGAAATCAAGGAAACATTTGTACAACCTATAGAACAGATCCTGTTCAAGCAAGGTCGTTATCTAGATCTAGCCACTTGAAAGATGTTGGTCAACCTTTACCTGAGAGAAAGCTAATAATTTAACATAGCCAGTTTTGGAAAACTCGCCATCTTGTGTTCTGTGCAGAATAATCGCACTGGATACTGGAGAGAGTTTAATGTATTCCCTTGGTATTTTGACCTTCAAGATATGTGAAGAAGACATGTCAAGTTCTTTATAAGTAGAAATTATGTAAAAGAAGAAGAAGGTAAGCTTTTGCCTAACACAACAATGCACTCCTCAATGAACCAACATTAGTGGTTTAGTACCTCTCTGATGCTTGAGTTGCTCACATCTTTAACCTGAAAAATAAAATGTTCAATGAGTATATGTGCTATTTAAATTTGTAACTATTGTCTATAAATAAATTTATGAAAGCCAATGAGTAAGGACTTAATAGAGGGGTAATTGATTCAATAGAAAAGTGCTTTGTGAGATACTTATTGGGTATAAATAAAAAGGTCGGACTTTTGGGGAGGTAGGAATTGTTTAAAGGTTTTAGGTTGTAATTATTTGGGAGTTATTGTAGTTATTTGGATTCAATCAATATGATTACATACTAATGAGCGTTTCAATATAGTATACCCATTCAACAATAGTTTGGTACTTACATCATGAACTTTCACTGTGACAGTTGTTCCAACACGCCCTCGAAGTTTTCGTGCTGCTGTTTCGCTATCAATGCCATCAAGTCGTTCCCCTGAAGTCCCAAAAATAGTTAAGTTGTATTGAACCGTACACAATAAGATGCAAGCTAAACTTTTCGGCGGAAAGGAGGTGAGATCAAGATGAATTATAATGTTAGAAAAATGTTGAAACAGATTGACTGTATCTTGACTTCATAATCAACTTGTACCCATCGTTTAAATCTTCTTTTGCAGACCACTGTACCACAGAAGAATTTTTCATTGAAAGTAAAGTTAAATAGATATCAAGATGCCTGAACAATGATTTCAGTAACAGGGATCAACAAAACTACATCCACTTAAATTCATGGACAGTAGTATATCTTTGAGGAGCTTTCATGATAGAAGTAAACAGAAAGTCTATAGAAGAACTATTCAATCATATAGAGTAGCATTTGGTATGTTCTTACATGCATGAATAAACGATTGCTTTAACAAGCTCATGAGGCAATGAATGGCAGTTGGGAGATATGCAAAAGTAGGAACTTCATCCTTACATCTAAAGACTTAGGATTAGATTCACAGACCATGAAGAAAAAAACTGATTGAAAAACTAATATACCATTGATTTCAACCAGCTCGTCTCCTTCATGTATGCCGGCACGTGCAGCAGGGCTACCATCTATGATGGATAAAACCATCTGCAATGTCATTGTATAAAAGGCAGAATCAGGTGGGAAAATGTTTAGAAAATTGGATGTATTGCACATAATGACATATATGTACCAGTTTTTTTTTTTAATAATAAATTTGGGAGAAGGAAAGAGTTTTCAATGATGAGACGAAAAGTTATAGCCAAGCTCTAATTCACCAACTCCCCAATCTATAGAAGTTATTTTCTTATATAACAAACCAAGCTTTCATCAATAGAACGAAGGAAATTAAAAAAAAGAAAAAAAAAAAAAAAAAAAAGAAAAAGAGCACACAAAAATGAAAAAGGAGATACCCTACAAAAATAGTCTTCAGTCCAGTAAAATAACACCTAGAGAATAATTACAAAGGAGCTTTGAAACAAAGGCTAAAAAAAAAGAATCTAATGAGGACCAAATAAAACCCCAATCTCTATAGAAGTTTAAAAAAAAAAAAATGATACGGATGGTTTACATTAGGTATGCGAGGTATGTACGATACATACAAATACAACCTGAAGGAGATTTAGAACCAATCCCTAAAGAAGTTGCACAAACCCACTTGAATTTGAATTAATTATAAATGAAGTACAGTTACAAAAAGAATTAGAAGGATCACATCAACATGAAGTACGAAATTATTCTAAATGTAGGAGTTCTTTTATACTTCATCTAGAAATCCTCTAAATCCTTTCTGACCAAATTTTTAAGGTCCTCATTGATAACCATTTGGTTTTTGGTTTTTGAAATTTAAGCCTATTCTTACTCAAATTTCCTACAATGTGTTCCACCTATCCTACAATGTATCCATCTTTCCTTAAGAATGTATATGAATGATAACTAACTTTCAAAAACAAAAACAAGT
The DNA here is from genome assembly GCA_037833695.1 of Sechiopsis laciniata. Lineage (NCBI taxonomy): Eukaryota > Viridiplantae > Streptophyta > Magnoliopsida > Cucurbitales > Cucurbitaceae > Sechiopsis > Sechiopsis laciniata. Next base: position 12,774,010 of record JBBMKA010000026.1, on the reverse strand, counting down.
TTTTGGAAGCTACATTTTTTTGTTTCCAAATTTTGGTTTAGTTTCTACAATTATAGGTGGGATGTAGATATACAAGTAAGAAAAACATAAGGTAAGATACTTGTTGTAGGCTTAAATTTCAAAAACCAAAAACTAAAAACTAAATGGTTATTAAACGGAGCTTAAATAAAAACCTTCTATTGAGTGGAGAGATTAACCCACAAAGTCCGGGCCTTTTATTGATTAGTGATTGGATAACAAATGCTCTGTCTTTTTTCTTGACAGAGCCACTGAATACCCAAGAAACTCCGAAAGAGAAGAGAATAAATATCCAACTTATGAATTGAATTAGGCAATGCAAAATAAATGGAAGCCCAAATTTGTAAGAAAAAGACCTAAGTTTAACCATAGAGCGTTTTGTTTTGCCAAAAAAGTGGAATGCACCTCACACAAATAATTCAGTATAGATCAAATTTGAAGAAACCAGGAAACTTGTTTTCAGTGAAATGTCAAGGAACCTTTGAAACCATAAAAAAAAAGATTAGATTTTGAAGAATGTTTCTAACCAAATGGCCAGTTACTGGTTCCACATTTATGAAGAGGCCTACTCCCTGCAAGTTCCCATCGCTGCCTATTCGAAAACTTTGATACTCCTACAATAGAAACAAACAGATAAATGGTAAGTTCTATTGAAGATAAAGCCAAACAAGAAGAACGTTTCCAACTCAAAATAGCATATATAATTAGTTGTCGTAAAAATCAAAATAGTGTACAACTATAAAACAGAAGTAATTCGTTAACGCTTAAAAAACTGATTTAGCAAACACCTTTGGACTTATAATACGAGTAAATGGATCTCCAAGCGTAGACAGCATTGCACTGACTTTCGTGTACGCTGCATCACCAGATTTCAAGGGAAACATTTCTACCATGGTTTGCTGCAACTTTAGGTCCCAATCTGAAAAAGGAGGAATAATACTCTCTTAGATTAGTATTTTTTTAGTACAAATTGGAGGAGGGGAACTATAAACCCTACATAGAGGGCACTACTGCTCTCAAATAAATGAGAGTCAAATACCAATTTTCAGGATCGAACCCGTGACAGTGGTGTTGAATTGGATTACCACCAAACAATGAATCCAACATGTCACCAATCCTTTCGGAAGATTTAGTTGATTTAATCATATTAGCAGTTCAGCATTAGACAGCAGAAAAAACGTCATATGAACCCAAAAAATGTGTCTAACTAGTTAAGTTATCCTCCAATTAGCTTCTTAATATTATTTTTATTTTCATTCCATCAATCTAAGTAAGCAAATATGATATTCTAATATGTTTTGTTATACTAGATACCTTGATGATTAAAAGTCGGGTCTACAAATGTTTCTCTGATCAATCCCCAAGCCTCAATCAGAGTCCTTTGAACTGTATTCACCTAACAAAGAAAACCACAACCAAAATCATTCAACAACTTTGATCACAAATGGAAACAACCAAAACAAAGTTTAAGAACAATGGAAGTTTAAAGAAAAGCAATCCTTGACGAAAGAGCAATAATAATTGTTTGCTTCTTAGTGCATCCAAAAGAAGAACTCTATCATTTCAGAAAGAGTAAGACAGAAAATTTTCAAATACACGAAATTTATATATTGAAAACTGTTAAAACTACAATTTGATTCTTTCTCAATGTTTCGAAAATTCATTTTTCAAATAACCCAAAAGAAAACCATCGTAAACATATTACTTAGGAAACACGGACACTTTGATTTTGACAAAGTATCCGTGTCCGACACCATACTTTCAGACACATGTGACACTTCCAATACATTGTCCTCCTTTATTATTATTCATTTTAATTTCGGACACTTCACGAATACACCATTTAAGACTTATTCCTTTCAAGTAGATGATGACACCACAACGAGGTAATGTTGGTGGGGGAAGTCGGCGACGAGTCCATCAAAAGTAAATAGACAAAAATGAAAAAGGGAAAGAAAGAGTGAAAATAGAATGAAGGAATGGTATCAAAACTAAAATATTTTGAGATTGTTAAGCCCTAAGCTAATAAATTTTGTTTTGTGGACTTTGAGTAGGCATTAAAAGAAAAGTGAGATTTTGTTCTTTATTGGATTTAAATGGAATCATATAACTAACTATCAGATTAAATTCTAACCTTAATAAAAAAATTATTTTCATCCTTAATTCAATTAATTCTCATAGTAAAAAACTAAAATAATTTGAGTTCAATCGTTTAGTATTATATAATAAAAAATAACAATAAATAACACGTCCAACCTATACTACATTTCCTTGTCCGTGTCTGTGCTCTTAACATATTACATATGAAAAAATAAGTTATAATTTTCCATGATCAACATTTTATTCACATTTTGTCAAGTTTTTTCCTATGTAACAAAAATATGGATTTACATGGATTGAAATAGCATAAAAACAAAATACACTGATTACAACTTGGAGTAAGCCAATCTCACAACAAAATGACTCAAAATAAAAAATAAATGCAACACTAACAACAAAAGCAAGCAAGAAGAAAAGTAAATAAGTTAACCTCAGGAGCACGAGAAACAGGGAAAGCAACAGTGAGAGATTCAGCAAGAACAGCAGAAGGGGAATCAAACCAAACAGAGCTCAAAGCAGTGGCAGCAGCCGCAAACCCCACAACACATTTCTTAACAGATTCAGTTCCAGACTCGTTTCCAACGGCAACCACTCTCCATTTCCGGTTCCCACGGCGGCCGGAGATGGAAAACCGGCGGAAACCGATCCGGGTCGAAATGGGTCTGGAGAGATCGGGTGAAAGTGGAGAGGAAAGGGCCGGTTTCGGGTGGATGGACCGGAACAGAGCCTCCATTGGTGGGTTGGTTGTGAATGAAGAGAAATGTTGTTGGGATTCGAATGGCGATTCTGAGTTTCAGGCCCCATTTGGGAATCTTTGTGCTGATTCTTGTGGCTTTGACGCAAGCTACGTTGCATGGTTGAACGAGCTGCGTCTTGGCACCATCTTGTGGCGCCATTCATTTCCTTCCAAAATAATGGGATTCTTTTTTTTTTTTTTTTCGGTGTTGCTTGTATTAATTGTTCACTATTGTATTCAAAAAAAAAAAAAAAATTTTGTGGACTGTTGTGACCAAAGAAGTTCAAATAGAACTTGCTTTCGAATAGAAGTTAAATTATGTGGTTTTTTTAGATGAGGTACATATAATTATTTGTTTAGATGTGGATTTAAAATGAGTAATTAAAAAAAATCATTATAAATGAATAGTTAAAAATAGATTATTTTAAAAAGTTAGAAATGAATGTTAGTATTGAAGAGTTATTTTGAGTATTTATAAATGAATGCTTAGAAATGAGTGCTTAAAAATGAGGACTTATTTTGAGTACTAAAAATGAGGAGTTCATTTAAGTAGTTACAAAGACTCATTTGGATGTAATTTTTTTAAGAGTAGTTAGCAAATACTCATTTTAAATCATCCATAAATATGACAAACAAACACCCCTATAGAGGTGTTTGAATGAAGGTTTGGATGAAAAGTTATTTTGACTAGTTGAAAATTGAGAATTGTAGCAAAAAACTTGTTTGAACGTGGTTCTTTTTTTGTAGAGGAATTAGAGACAATAATTTGCTTGGATAAAAATTTAAAATGAGTTGTTAAAAAATGAATTATTAAAATTGAGTGGTTAAAATGAGAAGTTAGAAATGAATGATTATAAATAAGTAGTTCGAAATGAAGAGTTATTTTGAACAGTTATAAATTAATAATTAGGAATAAGTAGTTAAAATTGACGAGTTATTAATGGTAGTAAAAATGAAGAACTGTTTTAAGTAGTTACAAAACAACTGTTTGGATGTGATTTTTTTTTAAAGAATAGTTATAAATATTCATTTTAAATCTTCAATAAATTCAACCAACAAACACTCCCAATATTTTGTATAGGATTAAGTGTCATAAAAATGTATTTTATAAATAAAAATATTAAAAAAGAAATTAATGATATGAACCTTATAAAGCAATACAAGATCAAAGGAAAACTTCAAATTGAAATTACATTAAAGTGAGCTCTAAAACTTGTTTGAAGTCTCTTGCATGTTATTAAACTCTTCGTCGCCATCCTAGAGTAAACGTAGCCCTTCTTGACCTATCTTGAAGCTTTTATTCCATAAACGAAAATTTGATTCTTCTTTAATGAAGCATGATTGAACGTTGATGGAACTTGTGTTCATCTAATGCAATTCTTATTTGAAGCTTTCCTTTGATTTTGTATTGCACAAGTTGAACTTCATAATCTCAAAAAAAAAAAAAAAAAAAAAAAGTATTGCATTATAAGATTAATATCAAATTATTTGTGTGATATCTAATGTGCCACATGTACAAAATATAGAGCTTTCATATACATTGTAGAGATGTCTAGTGAGGCTGGGAATAACTTTTTCGTCCCGTCTCCACAACCAAATCTAATCTATGTCCTAGCAAAATTCATTGTTTTTTATTTTTTTGGTGAGATCAATTCTAGCTAGGAACTTTTTTCCATTCAATTCTTTTTTTCATTTTTATAAATAATTATTTTTGGATAATGATTATAATTAATTAAATTTTATAGAAAATACTTATTAAGCTGCAATCGTATAGCTAATTATTAAAATAAAAATACCCATTTCAATAGATAATTTTACAAATAAATTTTTAATCTAAAAACTAAAAGAGTAAAATAGAGAAAAAATAATATTTAAAAAAAAAATAATAATAAACAGATCATGGGTACAAGGATGAGGAATACATTTTTAGCCAAATATTAATTTTTAGGATCAAATCGGTGACCATGGTGTTGAACTAAATTATCACAAAACAATGAAGCTAATACACCACAGATCCATTCGATAAGTCACAACCATATTATATCAAAAGGAAGCAAAACAGGGAGCCAACAAACGAATATCGTAATTAAATCAGTTACTTCAGTAAGACCTCCCTAGACCTTAGATCCATTGAAGCATCAACCAAGAAAATGAGCATTCACTGCTAGGATGGTGGGATGGGAAACTCTATTCTAAATTCTTTCTTATTTTAGTATTACTGCTCTCAAATAATTAAAAGTAAAATACCAATTTTTCAGAATTGAACTCTGTGAATATGATCTCGACCTTGAATGTCTACGAATGCATACAATCTTTTAGCCCTCGGATAAAACCAACTCGATAGATGATACACGGAATGACATAAACCTTTCTATCACTCAGAATCGTCTCAATTTCAGTTGAAAATCATGAACCGAGAAAATACCAATTTAGGGATTTGAACAAATCACTCTCTATTATTGAAATTGGGAATTTTCCTTTTTAAAGAAGATGAACGATGATCACAGCTCACCCAATGAATGGTGAGCACAACCAATGACTATAACAACTTGGCCTGTCAATTAATGTCACATGGGGCTACATTTTCATTTAGCTAAAAAGTCAATGAGTTAAAACAACTTGTAAGGACCCGACCCAAACTAGGGTCTAAACCTAAGTCCTTAACTCAAAATTCATGAAAATAGCATTCGACATCCCAGACATGTAAATTTAAAACAAAACCTCTTTAAAATAACTCAGAAGAACAAGTTTATAAAAAACACAAATTCATTAAAATAGTCATAGGGTACCCAAATGTCAAAACATAAAAACTCGGTAAAACATGTTCAACTTACCATGCCCATAAAAACTTTATGTAGAAAGAAGAAATTTAAAAGACTCTAAACAGAATAATGCAGCGGATCCCATGATCATCTCCAGCTTGTCTGGTTATCCATCTCGATACAATCTTGTAGTACCTGTGGTATTCCATAGTGAAAAGGGTGAGTTTTGCAACTTAGTAAGAATCCCCCAACTCGGGGTACAGACATGCACCAAATCGCAAGCATCAACAAATAAGGATGATCAATAGCACAATCGAAGGATTATCATAACTCGAGCTCTTGGGTAACAGATCAGGAAGCTCATCCTTAACCTGCACCATGTAGAGCGGTCTATAGATCGAAACCTAAAGACCAATAGTCCACAAGAGTCCTCTGACTCTAGGGCAATCTGGGAACCTACTCCAGGCTGAGGGATCTGGCGAGTAGTGCTACCTGTCGGGCAACAGGCCCCTAACTCGCGGTGAGTGGTGGATCTGTCACGACTCACCAAGGGCATCGTCCATACCACATACCTGGAGGGTTCTCTAGGCTACTAGTAGACGGTTGTTAGGGCAGTGAGAATCCATGAAATTCCTAACTCAAGGGTATAGTCTCAAGTTACAATATAAGCCCGGCATATCATCGTTCACGCTGGTCTACTAGTACCTCTCTCCGTCCAGTGACTCGATCAGGCCTAATTGAGGCATCAAGAAGTGTCAAACACAGGCAAGCCCACAACAGGGGACATACGATTCATCATGCAACATCAAACAATATGCATAGGATAAATCATCGATAATATTAAACATGTTGCATGCTCTCAATATAATCAGTACATGCATACAAACACATAAATCATGCTACAATCAGGACAAGTAAATCAATACAAACAATCCAATACATGTATTAACCACAGGCCTCAAGGAGGGGGTAACGGGTCCCTTACCTTGGCCAATCCACTAACAGCTCTCCAAGAATCCATTGAAAGCTCAAAATAGCAAACGCAACTCCGAGCCCTAAAACGAACAAACCAATCAAAACTAGCACCTCAGACCATCAAAATCAGATTGAGAATAACTAATTTAACAAACAGTGAAGAACCTCGAAAAATGTGACTCGGAGACACCTGGTGGCCACATGCGCCTCTCAAACTCGGCTCGAAGAACGAGAAACAGCTCGGGTCAAATCTGGTTAACAGAAAAGTCAAAGGGTAAAAACCTCCATTTAACCCAAGCCAAACACCCATTAAACTCAATACCAAACATGCACTATACTACTAGCCAAACAGTCTCCAAACCACAATCCAAACAAACCTCAATTCACATTTAAAATGTCCATAAACTGGCAAACAAACACCTCTAATCCATAACTTAAATTATTTTAAAACACTAGCTACACAAGCTTAAATCACCACTTGATGGCTTTAAACCACTAACCAAACAAGCATAAACCACACTTTAACTAACTTTAAACCAGCAGCTAAACAAGTTTAATCCATACTTTAAATAACTTAAACTTGGAAACAAACAACCCCTATTCACAACTTAAATAGGCTTAAACCTGAAAACAAACAACATTAGTCCATCACTTGAATAGCCATTAACCAGGAAACAAACATGCTCAATCCACCATTTAAATATCTTTAAACTTGAGACAAACACACCTTAAACTTCAATAAAATAGCTTAAAAGCCCACCCAAACATGGGTCTTCTTCAACCTTGGGATCTTTTCAACCCAAACCAAAAGAAGGGAAAAAACCTACATGGTTTCACGATGGCGGCTGAGACGACTCCGGCGAAGGTGAGACTACTCCTCAACGAACCTGTGACGCACGAACCCGGCAGAACTCCACGCAACTGAGGCGACGACGGTGAGCTGCAGCGGTGAAACCTCTGTTCACAATGGCGCACGCGACCAGATGATGACGGCTTAAACTCTTGCGATGGCTTAACCCTCAAGGTGACAGCGGCAGAGAAACTCCCACGGCGAGCCTCACGTGACTGAAACAGACCCACGGTGACCTCTTTGATGGCGACACTTGTGACACTGTGGCAGCGAGAACCAACGACGGTCGGCGACGATTCCGGCGAGCTGAGGATCAGAAAAAATAAGGGTCTGATGGCACACTGTTCGAAATTAAACCCAAGGTAGTGTGAAGGAGAGATGCATTAAATATCTAAAGGCAAAATGTCCTAAATGCCCTCAACCTTAGTCTCATTTACTAAAACCACTACTCTTAATAACCTCTAAAAAGCTTTAAAACTTCATATAAATTCCTTTGGAAAAAAAAATCAAACAAATGGGGTTATTACACTCTTTCTGCGAGTGCCATGTATTCTGCTTCCGTAGATGAAAGTGCTACAACACTTTGTAAGTTCGACTTCTAGCTTATTGGATTCCCCAATAGAAAGAAAACATAGCCTGTCAATGATCTCCTCTTGTCAACATCAGCTGTATAGTTCGAGTATGCAAAACAGACTACCTTTGGATCATCATTTGAGGATTTTGAGTACAACAGTCCTCTTGTGATAGAATTTTTTTTTTTTTAATATATTTGAGTATTCACTTGCTAGTGTCCCAATGTGCCTTTCCTAGATTTTTCATAAAATGACTTATCATGCTCATGGCATAAGCGAGTTCTGGTCTACATGTCACCATTGAGTACATGATGCTTCCGACAAGGTTTGCATTAGGTATATTTCCCATCTCTTTAATTTCTTCAGGACTGGTTGGTGATTGTCGCGAGCTCAGCTTGCAATGTTGTGCAATTGGTGTCTTGATTGTCTTGTTTGACTTGTCCATATGGAATTTCTCTTGTACCTTTTCTAAGTAACTTGATAGAGATATATGCATTGTGCATTTCGTTCTATCTCTTTTCAATTGCATTCCCAACATCTTCTTTGCTTCCCCGAGATCCTTCATCTCAAAAACATCTTTCAAGTGGTTTTTTACTTTGTTAATCTCGGATTTATCTCTGCTTTGTATTAGTATGTCATCCTCATAGAGTAATAGAAGAACAAAACTTCCATTCTTGTTTTCTTTTCTATATATACATGCATCATACTTGTTTCTAAAAAAACCTTCTATAGTTATGATGTTATCAAAAAATTTGTTCCATTGTCAAGAGCTTTGCTTTAATCCATATATAACTCTCTTTAAATGACACACATGATCACTTCGATCTTCATCCATAAAGCCTACTAGTTGCTTCATGAAAATATTTTCTTCGAGGGATGCATATAGGAATGCAGTGGTCACATCCATTTGCTCTATCTCTAAATTCTGTTGGATAGCCTTTTTGCGTATACCCTTTTACTACCAGCTTCGCCTTGAATCTTGGTTTTTCATATCCATTAATACCTGGTTTTAATTTGAAAATCCATTTACAACAATGACTTTCTGATTGTTAGGCTTAGGTGCCAACATCCAAGTTTCATTCCTCATTAGTGAGTCATATTCACCTTCGATTTAGCATAAGAGATTGCTTCTTTGTATGTTGATGGTTCCTCAGCTTCTACATATTCAAAACAATTCAAAGCATAGCCAACGAAGTCAGGATCTGTGTATCTACTTGGTATCCTGATCTGTCTTCTATCTTTATCTCTTGCCAACTGATAAGTCTCAAGGGACAGATTCACATCCTCGATTAATTCTTCCTGTGAAGGTATATCAATTGATGTTTCATCAACATCCATTTCATCTGTTTCTTCATTGTTAGTAAGGGTGTTCACATTTTATCCGAAAACTGAATCGACCGACCAAAATTGACCTAATTAAGGTCGGTCGATCAATTTTTTGATAAGGTCAGTCGGTGTCGGGTAAATAAAATAATTAATCGACAGTCGGTCGGTCGGTTAGAGATTTTTTTAAAAAAAAACCGACCGATATTGTAAAATATATTTTATAATTCATATAGGACTGGTCAGCTCAAGCCCATTCTATTTCTATAAACTATAAAGTCTATAGCCCAGCCCATTCCATCTACATTAATTATTAATAAAAATGATTAAAACCCTAATTCGTTTTACTTTCAAAGGACAACACATCATTTTCACTTTTCTCACCGATTCCATCGTAGGAGGCCAATGAGAAAAACCAAACGTTTTTTAAATGGAGCCTTCTGATCCTGAAAGTGAAAGGTATTTTTTCTTTCTTTCTTTCTTTCTTCTACTTCATTTTCAAATCTCATGAAACAACTTTAAAAATCAGTTTTAGTGTGAGTTTTTTTTTCCCTTTTTTCTTTCCCTTTCTTTTTCTCAAGTTGTCAACTACTCCATGAAAACCATCTACAATAGAGAAACATATGAAACTAAAATTTAAAAAAAAATAACCGACTTAACTGGCCGAACCGACCTATCGACCGTCGGTCAGAATTCTTGATTCAAAATTTTTTTCGATTTCTATTATTAAAAAACCAATATGTTGGTTGTCAAGGTCGGTTTTCTCCAAAAACCAACCCCGACTGACCGACGAACACCCTTAATTGTTAGGATCATTCAGGGTGTCTGCTTTTCTAGGAATTTCAAATTCTACTTCAAAATTAGTTGGACAAGTAGAATTTCCAGAACTTTCATAAACTTCTTTAACCTTTTCTTTACATTTAAAAGGCATAACATTCTCATTGAATGTTACATCCCTGCTAATTATTCTTTTCCCACCATGCTCTTCTATTGACCAAAGCTTGTAGCCTTACACGCCTGAAGGGTAGCCAACAAATATACATTTCTTGGCCCTTGCATATAGTTTCCCTTGTTTTAAATGTGTAGAAGCTGCACAACCAAAAACTCGCAAATGCTTCAAGTTTGGAGGCTTGTCAGCCCAAATCTCTTATGGGGTTTTTAAGTCAATAGTAGTGGAAGGACTACGGTTGATGATATATGTTGCAGTGTTTATAGCTTCACCCCGAAAGGTTTTAGGAAAATTCACATTTGACAACATACATCTAACCTTCTCCAATAATGTTCAATTGGATCTTTCGGTGAGGCCATTTTTTTGTGGTGTTCCAAGTACTGTGAGATGCCTTAGAATACCATGTTCTCACATATTTTTGTAAAATCAATATTCAGATATTCTAGTCCATTGTTGGTACGAAGGATTTTTATTTTCTTTCCTGTTTGATTTTTAATTAGTATTCTTCATTCATCAAACATCCTGAATGTCTCATCTTTGGTCTTGAGCAAACCTTTCTTGAGTAATCATCTATAATAGAAAGATAGTATTTAGCTCCTCCATGTGTAGCAACTCTTGATAGTCCCCATCTCCAAAACCTCATTAGATTTTGATGAAGATCTACTGAATGGCTTTCTTGTTGCTTTGCCAAAAGTGCAATCTTCACAAAATGTTATAGACTCATTCTTTCCTTTGCCAATTAAGTGTTGTCTCTGTAAAGCATCAAGTCCTTGTTGACTGATGTGGCCTAACCTTCTGTGCCATTTCATTAGTTCTAATGAATTCTCATTAGTCACAACATTTGCCTCTGTAGTCATTACTCTTCCTTGTAAAACATACAATCCACTTTGCAGCTTTCCAGATAATTTTCTTATCGAATTTTTTGAGATGATAATCATTCCCTGACATGAACTATACGAATATCCATTTCTATAAAAGGTTCCCAATGATATGAGATTCCTTTTTAAACTTGGAACATATTGTACTTCAGTCAAGATTTTTACTGTTCCATAAAAAAGCTTAAAGAACTATTTTGCCAATACCTTCTATAGGGCAGTATTGATCATTTCTCATTCACACCCTTCCTTAACTTGATGTTTTAAGATCAGTGAAATAATGTCGATTAGGACTCATGTGAAAAGTGCTGCCCAAGTCAAGAATCCATTCAGAATCCTCACTTGCAATGTCATTAGCAACTAGAACTTCAGCTAATTCATACTCTGTCGAGAGATTTGCTAAGTCCTTTGAATCAGGAATGATATGCAGCCTTCCTTTTCCTTTTAAAACAGGGCATTCAAATTTTGTGGGTCCATTCTTTCTACAATAATTGCAATAGGATTTTTCTTTTGTATTATTGTAAGTTGAAACAAAATTTAATAAGGATCGGTTACCCTTACCTTGCTTTGAGTTCTTCTTCTTTGACTTACTTGTACTGCGCTTATAATTCTTGTTCTTGATGTATAATGTCTCAAACTCTGTTCTTGAAGATTTCATCTCCAAGTCCTTTGATCTTAATGCACTTATTATCAAATCAATGGCCAAAGTATCTCTTCCATACTTCATTGCAGATTTCGCCTCTTGATACTTTTCTGGTAATGAATTCAAGAGTATAACAACTTGGTTTTCGACATCAGTCTTTTCTCTAGAATTTGCCAAATCAATGCATATCTTCGTGAATTCGTCCAGGTTTTCATCAAGTGATTTTGAAGGATCCATTTTAAAATCGAAATACCTTTATTTTAGATAAATCTTGCTTGTCAAAGATTTCGAAACGTACAACTCCTCTAATTTTGCCTAAAGACTTACAACATCTTCGATATCACTCACCCTTCTGAAAACATTGTCACTGAGATAAAGTATGATAGTGCTAAATGCAATCTTAGACATATCTAACTTCTCTGTTTCAAAAAGAACTGTAGATGATTCTCCTTTGGCCATAAGAATCTTCGCAACTTTCTGTTGTACTAGCAGCGTCTTCATCTTCTTCTTCCAAAATCGTTTCGTCCATCAAAATTTTCAACCTCGAACCCTGCAGACATGATTCACTGGTTCAAACCAAATTATCACCTATCAACAGTAGCTCTAATACCAATCTGTGTATATGATTCTCGACCTTGAATGTCTACGAATGCATACAATCTTTTAGTCATCGGATAAAACCAACTCGATAGATGATACACGGAATGAAATCAACTTTCTATCACTCAGAATCGTTTAAATTTCAGTTGGAAATTATGAACCAAGAAAATACCAATTTAGGGATTTGAACAAATCACTCTCTATTATTGAAATTGGGAATTTTTCCTTTTAAAGAAGATGAACGACGATCACAGCTCACCCAATGAATGGTGAGCACAACCAACGGCTATAACAACTTGGCCTATCAATTAATGCCACATGGGGCTACATTTTCATTTAGCTAAAAAGTTAATGGGTCAAAACAAAATACAAACCGATTTATTATCAACAAACCTATAACCGTGGTGTTGAACTCAATTACCACCAAACATTGAAACCAACATGCCACCAACTTTTTCGATAAGTAAGCGTTTGTTCATTAAGTTTAAAGTAATTAATCAATCAAAACATGGAGACCACACAATGAGAGAGAAACCCCTCACCTAAAAGAAAAAGGCTAATTATGATCTAAAACTACCAATACTAAAAGCTAATTAATAAAAAAAGGACGACCACATTAAAGTTGTTGTCTCTATTACAATGAGAAATAAGATTAAAATCATGACAAAAGATCAATGATCAATTATCAGCAAAACTAATATTGAATACCATAAAATACTATTGAGGTATATGAGTTCTTTTAGCCGAAAGAGATGGAACCTAGCAAAACCTAAGCAAGGAACGATATTACCCCTCTTTCACAGCAAGACTTTTTCATTAGCTTGATAGATAACTGAAAATGAGCTTTTATCGTTAGGCGCTCTAGCCACTTTCGAGGTGTCTCTAAACCTCAAAATTAGAACAATCATTGTAGACGACAAAGTTTCTCTTCAGTTTCTGTCAAAACCCCTTTTGAATTTTCGAAATTTTTGCATTCTTCTTTTTTTAATACCTTCATTCCTCTCGAGATCCTCCAACTCATGCTTCTTCCCACTTAGCAACTTTTATTTGACTTGTCTAGGAAGGTTTCCATACACAATTAAGCTTTTCAACCCTCGCATGATGAATCCACTTCTCAGCAAACCAAAGACTGAAGAATCAATAAACTATTATGGAGTGATCTAATAGTTAAGAAGGCTTTGGTGACTGAGAGGTGATGGATTCAATCCATGATGGTCACCTACTTATGAATTAATTTTCTATAGGTTTTCTTATCCAAATGTTGTAGTGTCGGTATGTTCCGTAACAATAGTTGAGGTGTGCGCAGAAAGAAAATAGAGGAGGAAAGAACTCGAAAGATAAAAAGACAATAAAGAACATAAGGAACTTCCTATCTATTGCATTAGATTTGCATTTAATGCTTGGCTCGATGATTTACAACAAAATGGTTCATCTTCTATTTATAGGAGAACAAAACTTGCTAGAGTGTCCAAATCTTTAAGAAGAAAGAACTAATACCTAATAAAGATAAAACATAGCTTGCAAGCTAACTCAAATAGTGTTAAGAGTAAGTAAGGATGGTGTTGGGTTTTGTCACTTTTGAGTTAACCTGGAAAATAATAGTAGAGAGTGAAATGATAGCTTAGAGAGAGAAAGAAAATAGAAAGGAAAAAGGTTTCGTCTAGGTTCAATTTTTTTTTTTTTTTTGCATTTTCGAGATAAACTCGGATCAAGCTGAAATTTTGACTAAGACACGAGCATCTTCGATCGGAACGGTGGAGATAGGATTTAAAGGTTTCTACATGCGGATTTGGGTGATTCAGATCCACAATTGGTAAGATCCTTCTTTTATTTCTCTTGGCTTAGTGTCCTTTGTTGCCAAGATTAATTATCTTAAGTTATTTGATGTTGTATATCTCTAGTTGTAACTAGGGTTAACTTATTGTACCTCATTATTGATTATAGTGAAAGTTTGACTTCAGTACGTGAATTTTTACTTGAGAAGGTTTTTCCATGTTAAAAATCGTTGTGTTGTGCTTGAATTTCTTTACCATCATATTATATGCTTGTTTATTTCTCATTAGGAACACAAAAGAGAAAATAATTGATCCTGTTTATAGTTTTTTTTTTTTTTTTTTTGAGAAATATAGTGTTTATATCTAACAAAGGGAACTATTGCAAAATATGACAGATATAAAAAAATGGCCAATTAGGAAAACGTCTACTTTTAGAGAAAATAACATAAAATGTCTACTCATTATTCCCATTTAAATCTATGTCTAAATCTAATATTTTGAAATTTAGTAATTAAATGATTATTTTGTAAATGACATTTGTACCCTTTTTATATATTTATTTCTTTTTTTATTTGATATTCCTATTATAGATAGCACCTAACTAACTTCCTTAAAATCTTGATAAAAAAAAAATTAAGATTATAACATTCAAAATAAAAATATACGGAAGTAAAAAATATGTTGAAGATTTAAAATAAGAAATTTAAAATAACTCTCGAAATCCCTTCCAGCCATTTCCATATGCGTACGTGTGTGGCATTGGTTGGTGGTTGGAATTTTTAATTAAAATAAACAAAAATTAAGACCAAAATGAATGCTTACCTGACAGGTAGATTGATTATCATTATTTTGCAGGTATAGAGTTTCACATTTTTTGAGTTTTGAGACCGTTTGGTGTCTTTGTAAAACTACAAAGGGACAAAGCTAAAAACCTATCCATCTCCCCTTTGAAAGAGCACATCCGACTACATTCACTGGCATGCCTGAGTTCCGTCCTCTTCCACGCGAGCCATCTCCTTTTCGATGAAGCACGTTCGATTACATCCATCGGCATGTCTAAGTTCCGTCCTATTCCACACCATAAGAGGCAAGCTTTCTCATCGACATGTCTAAGTTCCATCCTCTTCCACATCACCGGCATGTTTTATTTCTGTCCTCCAAGTGACACTTCTTCCACCAAGAAATTTGGTAAGTCTACATGATATCGTTCATGAACAAATATCTTATTTCTACTCTCTCCATCTTCAAACTGTGGTAGTCCAATTCTCTACATCTTTAAACTGTGGCAGTCTAGCTCTCTACATCTTCAAACGGTGACAGTCCGACTCCCTACATCTTCAAACGGTGACGGTCCGACTCCCTACATCTTCAAAAGGTGACAGTCCGACTCTCTACATCTTCAAATCGTGGCTCAACTGTGACATTTTGGATCTAAGTTTTTAGTTCGTTTTTTGCCACCCCAATTGGTAAATTTCACTCAAAGGTCAGCTCAAAAATATCAATTTTCCCTTTTTTGGTAGAGTCATTAACAACTCCAACCGATGCTAAAATAAGATCGCACAAAATAAAACCAAAGGAACATCTTTGCCATATTTGAGAGTGAAGCATTTTTACCTTTCCCAAAACTACTTCAATGACTTTTATAAGTAGAATATCAAACTTTTATAATTAGAATATCAAATTGGTGGAAGAAGAATTACTAATATTTTGTAATTGGAAATTTTTTTTATTGAACTTTAAATGAGAATTACTAATATTCGTAAATAATATCTAATTTTGAAATAAAATCTAACGTGAAAATTGTTGAATTAAAAGATTTGAGATAAAATATTTAATTTTTTAATGGTTTGAATTATAATAGAAATAAAAGATATTCAGAGATGGTTGTGGAGAATAAACAACCTCCATGATTGTAGTGATACCTTCCTAATTTTGAACAAATTTAAGCACCCTATTTTCCTTACAAACCTGGAAAAAGAGGAGGGTATAATGGGGAGGAAAAAATCCTTTCACTACCTCTAAATTAAAAAAAGACATGGAATTTAACATTTAGAAAGGATAGACATCTCATATTTTTTTTTTTCAAAATTAGACATTCTTTACTATTTCCCAAAAAAAAAAAAAACTTGGAGAATCAATAACTGGATTCTCCCCAACTCCATGCCATTAACTTTATCAATCTGACGCTAATTTCGTTCATCTATCAAAGTTTGCACCATTTTTTCCAAAAGTTTTCCTCTCATTATCCTTTGCAAATTTCCTCCAGCCCAACTTGCATCTGGGCAATCAAAACCATTTCTTCAGGCCCATTAACAACACTCTTACATGACAAAAACCCTCTTCATTTTTTTCCCCTATCCAAAATTCTAGCACAGTCTTTTTACTTCATGGACTCCCTCCAGCTCAGCACACATACCACTTCCATGTTTCATATTGGATATTAAAAATAGAGTAATACTTACCCACTTTAAAATTACGTATTATTATTATTTTT
>JBBMKA010000026.1:12739449-12757238 GCA_037833695.1 Sechiopsis laciniata | reverse complement strand
TATTGGATATATTATGGAATTGAAATTTATTGGATAAATATCAATTAAAGTAAATAAAACAATATATGGAATTTTCAAAAATCAAATGAGAAAAATGCATAACTTTATTTTGTCCCACATTGGAAAATTTTAAGTTGAACATCCATTCCTCTAATACATAAGAGGTCTTGGAGGTCTTCATTCTCGTCTCACTCAGTTTTTTAGTAACATTTCTCACAAAAGTAGAAATCCCTCTGAAAACTGAGATCTCTTTTCTCTTCCACCAAGCACTCAGTTGTGGCAAAGAAGTCGTAGCTGGGGGAATAGTCGATCCTACTCAACATAAAGACTAGATCAGAGGCGATAGTCAATGTAAGTATTGTTGTCAATCACCTATGGTATTGCATATAGACTAATTGGATTAATCAAAGATAATTAATTGGATTAATTATTCTGAAATTTTTATTATTCACGCATTTACGCGCGCTAAATGCATGCTCCTACCTTATATTCCCAACACACTTATTTAAACAATGCGTCGCATGCATTAGTAGAACGTTTATTCCTAAACTCTTCTTAAATGCGTAAAGTCTTACACTAACCTAATAAACATGCGAATTAGACTTACGTTATCTCTTCTTTCGAATTAACAACTTACTAGTTCATGTGGATGATCGGTCAACATTTACTATAAATTAAGATCTTAATTCAACATGCTTCAATTAACAATTCCCTTGTACCCTAGTACAGGCTTCTACAACCATTCCCCTTAACTTTTGCCTAAGATATTTAACTAGACATGAAAGTAAAGAAGATAAATAACATGATCAAAGCGATAGACATGGGATAAAAAGATAAAGCTAAATTGTATTAATAATCAGTATGAAAGGGAAACAAATGCTTAATAACTAAAGTTCCTACGAAAAGTAAAGTACAATTGCAGAAAGTAAATAAAGTAAAACAAGACTCCTGAAGATCGGGAATCCTTGTGACCAGGAACACGAACTTCGCTTTGGAATCCTAATCCCAAATGTGGGAGAAGAACTTCAAAAACAGACACACTTTTCCTTTTCGTTCTTCTCATATTTATAGGCTTTTGAGATGTTTGAGGACTAAGGAATTGAGTACTTGGAAGACAACGAATTAGATACTTTGAGAACAAGGAATTAGTTTTGGAGTTGGATTTGGAAATATCTTTTATCGCATTTTATCTTTGGCAGCATATCCCCTGATTCTCGCGATATGATCTGGAAAGATCTTGTGATCTTGCAACTTTCAAAGCGTCCGTCGTCGCATTCCACCTTCCATTCCTCTAGATGCGAAGCTAATAATGTTCCCAACTCCTGTAGATATAACAATAAATTAGCGAAGCGTGAGATTTTTGGAATTTAAGTACAAAAAGAGTTCGACATCCAAGCTTTAGTCCAAAAAGCTTTATCTTTTTATATTTAAGCTCCTAAATTATACATGCATCTTATTTGTATAAATTTTCTATCTTAGTGTTATTCTATTTCTAAATTCATTGAATTAATCACTACAACAAAAACTAGCAAGGGCGATGAAATTTTCGCCGACGTTTTTATACCGTCGGTGTAAATTACTTTTTTCGACGTTTTCTTTAAACGTCGCGGGAGTATAATTACACCGATGGTTCTGTAAAACAGTCAGAAAATTATATTTATGGTGACAGTATCAAACCGTCGCCTCAGCCTAACTTTATTAACGGCGATGATAGGCGTTAACTGTCGGGAAAAATAGTTTAAGGCGACGGTAAAAACCGTCGCAGTAAGACTTAAAAAAAAATTCCCTTCTTTTCTTTTCTCTCCCTCCGAAAATAAAGCTTATTTTTGTTCCCTCCTTTCCCAAAATCCCCTTTTCTCTTTTCCCTCCTCTGTGTTTAATGGGTCATTGTATGGTTCTTGTGGGAGTTTTTACATGAGGAGAAAATTGAATTTTGGTTGTGTTTTTTACTTAAAGCTTGAATTTGAAACTAATCTTAAGTGTTTTTCCTTTACTCTTTCCACTCATTTCTAATCGTTCATTTCCCACTTTTCAAAATAATTAATTTTTAAACTCTCATTTCTAATCATTCTTTTTTTAACTACTTAAAATAAATTTACATCCAAAGAAGATTACTGTCTCTAACTCTTTTACATAAAAACAACATCCAAACAAGTATTTGACTACAACTCTCAATTTCTAACTACTCAAAATAACTCCTTAACCAAAACATCATCCAAATACCTCCTTAACCAAAACATCATCCAAATACCTCCCCTTAATGTTCTATCAAGACGGGAAAACAAGAGCACACCTTTATATTTTGAAAATGTGTTCATTTTGTCCCAAAATTATTTAACTAAATTTGGATAAAATTAACTTTAAATTACAAAGGTAAATCAAATTTGAGATCATTCCAATTTTTTAAAATCTAGAATTTGAAATTCTTTCAAATCCAAGCAAAGTGAATGTTTCAAAAAAAAAAACGGCCAACTAACGGTACTTTGACCTTAATAAGTAATCTGAACTGGATATATAGGGTGAAAACTTCTTTCCATTGACATTGATAGACTAGTTCTTAACCTTTTGCTTGTGATTAGTAATTTTAGTTTGTTCTACTTCTCTTTCCATTCTCTTCATTTATTTATAGCTCTTTCTCTAGATCAATGAAATTATTTTTGTTTGTTATTTGTATGTAAAACAGTATTCAGCAAACTGATGAGTTTATGAAAATTAGTACGAAGCAAGCACGAATAGCCACTTTATTATAACAATACTATAACTCTGTCGACATGGTTTCATCTTTCTTGATATGGCAAAAAAAGTAGAATATTGTGGAATAAAAAACAAAAGAAAAAAACAGAATTATGAATGAACAATATTTAAATATTATATATTTTATATTTAAATACAAAATATATTTTATATAAATTAAAAGTAGAATTATGAATGAATAATATTTAAATGAACAATATTATATCTTTTTGTTACATTAAACCCACTGTTCATAAATTGCAAAAGGGTGGGGCCTTTTGTATCTCAAATTCTAAAGAGAAATATATAATATATAAATATATTATTTAAGTAAAAAAACTAAATGTTAAAAAAACCCCCACTTTCTTTGCAAATAAAAAAACAAATGAAAATGTCGAAGGAATTTCTAGGGTTTGAGGGTGCCAAAATATCGAAGTGCCTCTCGCCAAATCACTCTGGAATTAGCTCTATCGAAGGAAAATGTTGGGTTCTCATGGCGTGTTAGATTTTCCTCGAGCTTAGCATCCATTTTCAAGTTAATCTTCTTTAGGTATGTTTGTTTTCTTCTTCAATTTCTACATTCTGGGGTTAATTCGAGGGAGCATTTGGAGTGGTTTGAAGGTTTTGTTATTATTGTGTTTCTGGCAAACCTCCGTCTTTGTTCTTCCTCTTATTCAATGACTTGTAGCCCCATCGATTTTGTCTCTCGTATTTCTCTATAGACGAATCCCTTTAGTTTTGTTGGCTTCGATTTTTCTCTTTATAGCTCAAGTTTTTCCTGTTTGTCGCATTTGTTTTGTATTTCTAAATGTGGTGGTGTGGATTTTTCGAGATCATAATTGTGTATTTATTTTGTTTTCAACTTTCCATGGACAACATTGGTAGAGCTTTTGGGAATTTGATTTTGTGGCCCAAGTTACACTCTGCTGGTTAGTGCATTTTTCTCACCGTGTTTATTGGTTGAGTATTGGTATTGGAAATTGGTATTGTTAGTGTTTAATCACTTTGGACAGTTTTTTAATTGATTTGGATTTCGGTTTGCCTACAAACATTGTTGATTCTATTTCTTGTTTGAGATGAGAAGTATAATCATCATTTCTCTAGCTTTTTCTCTGGGTTTTTTTTTTTTTTTTTTTTTCTGAAATTAATTTAGGTGTTTGTGTGCTTTGTCTTATCGTTGGTTTGATCGTATGTAGTTCGTTTTAATCCTCTAGCCATTTGATTTTCTGAATCATACCTGTTTGTTGTGTTGTTGAATTTAAACATTCGATTGAAGATGAAATTTGGGTAGATCGTGCTAGTGGAATATTTAGGTCTTTCTTACTGCTTTGGCTAGCATTTAGGCCTTCTTTTTAATTGCTTTAGGCCCTGATTTGTTCCATGTTGGATTTTTAGTTAGTTTCTTCTCTTTCCCGTGTAAATTAAAAGAATCAAGTTCGTATTACTACAATCACTCGCCGTTGGAAAAGTTTTTTTATAATTGATGATTTTTTTGTAACTTTTCATCATATCTATGAAAGTTATCGTTTCTCATAAAAAAACAAGTTCGTTAACTTCTATCTGACCTAAACAAAGGGGTCAATTCAAATTTTCATTTGTGAACTATCTCTAGACCTTGTAGAATTGCTACAGATTTGGACCTTTATGATTATGTTTTGGTGAATGACAAATGATTATATCCACTTACGACCATAGATTAATATATGTAACTTTTCATTCTTTTTTTTTTCTCCATGAAAGTTTGGTTCTTTTTCATATGTACATAATACATGTGTGTGTGTGATAGAATGCAATGTGACTTCATTTGGCTATTTTATCATTCTCTCCCTGTAATGTCGCTTGAATTAGAATGGTTTTACTGTCGATTCTTAGAAATGTCTGCAAATGTTTGAGATGGGATTTTGGTGGTTTCTAGTTGGAATGAATGATGCATGTGGTTTCTAGTTGAAATGTTTGAGATAGGAATAATATGTTAATTAGTTTAGTTTGGTTTAGTGCAAAATTGTGAAATTTCGAAATGGATAGGGACTTGTAAACTACCTTCCTTCTTTACCTTAATTTGCAAATTAAAAAACTTTCTTTATATCAATTTTGCTTTAGTTTCGATATCCTACAGCAAAGTTAGTCAATATATTGAACAAACAAGTGTTTTATTTTTTTGGATAACTTGTATATGTGCCGTTATGATGCCAAAAATTTTAAAATTGGAATTAATTTTACTTTTCTTTGTCATTTTCAGGTCTTCTCCGTTTACTAAAGGGCCTTTGAAGGGTCAACCTTGTTTCCTTTTGTTTTCTTTATTTTGAAAACTTTAAGAAATATTTTAGATTTTATGTTAACATGAAAATGAAAATGAATCAATTACGAAGTATTTGAATTTATCTATGATAGTATTCTGTTATCGGTTTCATACAGGTTGAAAAATATATTTTTTAAACAAAAAATAGATTCAAAACAGGTTGAAAAAAGAATTAAAATAAGGAAAAAAACATAAATAAGAGGCTACGCTGACAGTATAAAATCGTCGGCGTAGAAGGTTTTTGCCGACGGTTTAATACCGTCGGCGTAGAAGGTTTGTGCCGACGGTTTAATACCGTCGGCGTAGAAGCTTTATGCCGACGGTTTAATACTGTCAGCGTAGAAGGTTTGTGCCGACGGTTTAATACCGTCGACGTAGAAGCTTTATGCCGACGGTTTAATATCGTCAGAGTAGAAGCTTTGTGCCGACGGTTTAATACCGTCGGCGTAGAAGTTTTTTGCCGATGGTTTTAATAAACCGCGTCGTAACATACCCCGACGGTACTATCCCGACGCTTTTTGCGACGGACAAAAAATCGTTGGGATAACCTATTTCGACGGTTTTGTGTATTTATGCCGACGATTTAAGCCATCGGCGAAGACAGTTTTTGTTGTAGTGAATGTACAATATCATTAGAATATATTAAGATATTAACCTAAATAACTCTATATTTGAGAGCTATCAGATATCAATTTTTTTAATCAAGCTTTGCTTGCTAAACATAGTTTGAGGATTCTCATGAATCCTAATAGTCTATTAAGCAGAGTTCTAAGGGGTAAATACTTTGTAAGTGAAGATTTTTTTTAATGCTAACCTTGGTAATAATCCATCATTGGCTTGAAGGAGTATGTTGTGGGGGAGTAGTCTTTTTTAAAATGGTTATACATGGAAGGTGGTTAGTTGGATAAGAATTACATTTGGGAGTGAGTCAAGTGGGAAATCCGAAAAGAAAGAGCGGTGTTTGAGATTTTCATTGATGGTAAGAAGTAGAACAAAGAGCTTATTGAAAATATTTTTTGCAATCAGGATGCCTTAAAGATTATCAATACGCGTTTGAGTATGACAAATGGTGTTGATGAGATTATATGGAATAAAAACTCAAAGGGGATGTTCTTGGCTACGTTTATCATGTAGTTGTAAATTTGGTAAATGCCCAAATGGTTTCTCATTCGGACTTGAATCTAGAAATTTGGTTTGGAATAGCTTCTGGAATGCGAATATTTCCCAAAAGTTAGGCTCGGGACTTGGACTGTTCTCTCAAATACATTTTCGTCAAAATGCAATATTTATAGTAAAGGGTTGATATTATTGTGAGTTGTCCTTTGTGTGGTAAAAATAGTGAGAACACTGTCCACATTCTAAAACGTAACAATTTTCTATTTGGCTTGGAAGTATATTTTCCCATGGTTTACTGATTTTGATTTTTTTTTTTCATGAAAGTGGAGAAATAGATTGATTTTTTTTAGAGTCTTTCCAAAAAAAATTGTCAAAGAGAATATTTACAAGCCGTCATTATTATTTGGAGCTAGAGATGTCCATGGTGCCGGGCGGGGACGGGGATAGCTTTAACGTCCCCATCCCCACTACTAATTTTAATCCCCATCCTCATGAAATTCCGTGTTAAATTTTGCTGAGAATGAGGCGGAGATTCTCCATGGAGAATTTAGGTTCCACGGATAATTATTTCCTATATAATTTTTTAAAATCACAATTAAATTAAATATTTTTTTGATAAAAAAATCATATACTTTAACTTAGTTTTAGTTTGTATTTGAGAAATTAAATTAGAGTAAAACAAGGGAAAATGGCATACTTAAAATGGAATGAGCAAAACAAGGGAAAATGGCATACTTAAATGGAATGAGTAAAACAAGGGAAAATGTCAGACGCTTGAGGAAATACACGAAGGGGTAGAAGTATCAACAATAGTCCTTTAATTTTCAATTAGATCATTTTTTGTTATAGAGTTTTACAAGTACAGAGTTAATTATTCAAGTAAATATTTATTTAAATAAATGTTCATACAAAAAGCAACCTATTAAAATATTAAATTCATAAACATATTAAATACATTTGTATACACATATTTCATATCAAATTAGTTAATTATACATGCATATTATTCAAATATATAAAATTATTTAAATCATCATTGATACAACTTTGTTTACAACACTTTATATGCATATTGATACCACTTATTATAAAATAAATAATAAAAAATAAAAATGGGATGAGGAACGGAGAAACGGGGACGGGGAGTACATTACTCGTCCCCGTCCTCATTTAGCTCATGAGGAATTTTCTTTCTCCGTCCGCAATGGAGTTCCATAATCTTTGCAATGTGATTGACAAGAAAATTAATTCTCATAGTTTGATGCTTGCAGGTACTTCAAGGAATAAGCCTCATATCGAGGCTACAACAAAGGAAAAGTTGAAAGTTGTCCAAGGTTGCTGGAAGTTAAACACAAATGGTTTTTTATTATCTATTATTGGAGAAGGCGAGATTAGATGCATTGTTCCTTATTGGAAAGGGCAACAAAAGCTTGCTGGATGAAGGTCGCGTATGAAAAATTGTTGGTTTATGTTTATTTTAATATTTTCATCTTTTTAATTATTTATTCTTTTTAGGATTAGATTAAATATTATTTTTTATCTTTTCCTTTTATCACTAGGTAGTATCTTTTCCTTTTATTATTAGATCATCTTTTCCTTTTATGATAAGGATGTATCTTTTCCTTTTATAATTATGTTGAATTCCATCTTTCAACATGGCATCAGATCATCAAATTTTTTCTTTCGATCTGGGCAAACCTTTTCTCTTATCCTCTTAACTTTCTCCATCATCATCTTCTTCCTATTTTCTTAAAAAAAAGAAAAAAAAAAAAAAAAAAAAAAAGTTTCTCAAGCCTCTATTTCCTTTTCCTCATCTCAAAATCTAGAAAAAAAAAAAATCATTCTCTCTATTCTTTCTCACTCATTTTTTTTTTCAGATTCATTGAAAAAAAAATCAACCAAGTTTTCTCTCTTCAAGGCGTCAATGAACCACCTACAACCGGAAGAATCATCTCGGTGCCTGTCTTGTCCAGTATTCCCGATTGGTCTTGACCAGTATTCCCGATTGGCCCCGACATGAGTATTCCCAAATTTCCCGACAGCACTCATTCATTGGCCTTGACAACACTCATCCAATTGGACATGACAACACTCATCCAATTAGCCCTGACATCAGTCATCCAATTGGTCCTGACAGCACTCATCTCAATTGACTCATCATCATCACAATGACCAATTCTGATAAATTTAACTCCAAACTTGTCTTGTATTCCATATACAATCCAACTTGGAATACAAGCCAAACTTGAGGGGAAGTGTTGGTTTATGTTTATTTTAGTATTTTCATCTTTTTAATTATTTATTCCTTTTAGGATTAGATTAAATATTATTTTCTATATTTTCCTTTTATGATCGTATCTTTTCCTTTTACTATTAGGTCATATTTTCGTTTTATGATTAGGATGTATCTTTTCCTTTTATAATTAGGTCATATCTTGTAGTCTATTTAAACTTATTGTTAGATTCATAATTAAATCAGAGATGTCCACAGGGCGGGGACGGGGAAAACTTTACCGTCCCCATCCCCGTCATCATTTCTATTCTCCGTCCCCGCAAAATTCACCATATTATTTTAAGGGGATCGAGGCGGGGATTCCCCATGGAGAACTTGCGGAGATCGATTTCTCCGTGATTTATTATTATTTTTAAATATAATTTTCAATAGTTTTATTCTTATATTTTAACATATTAATTTGTTTTTTAGTTTTAAAATAAGTAAAGCTTAATGGATGATTGGAACAAATATGTAAAAAGTTAGTATATCATTATAAAATGGAAAAAAAAAAGCAACTGTTATTGTATTAAAGCTACTGTATTGTATTGTTTTGTTTTTCGGAGCAAAAGCTACTGTATTGCTATTCAATATATCTAACAAACTTTTCAAAATATATGGAATACATTCAATGTTTAAAAGAAAAATTGTATAATTGAAGCAACATTGACAAAATTTTAATGGAAATAAGAAAATTATTCTTTAGAAAAGAAATATCGGGACGAGGCCGGAGAATTGGGGATGGAGATCATATACCCCATCCCCATTTATTCATGAGGGAAAATTTTCTCCTCGCTCACTTCTCCATTCTCCGTGAAATCGGAGATTCCTCGCTCTGTTCGGGGCGGGTCCCCACTGGGCCCTGGACCCACTGTTTAAATGGACATATCTAAATTAAATGAATAATTTGAATTTTATCTTTCAACATTATACTTAATTCTGGTGGAATCTTATTAGATAACATGAAGTTCTGCCTCAAAACCAATTACGTATGAGTGGAGTAACCCATATCTTTCCCCCTTCAAGATGGAACCTCTTTTGGGGTCAACAATCTTGAATTGGATCTCAATTTTATTTTTATTGAATCGATACCCGTTTGGACTTTATGAGCTCTGATACCATATTAGATAACATGGGGTTCCACCTCAAAACCAATTAGCTATGAGGGGAGTAACCCATATCTCTCTTAAATGGTTGTTGGAGTCTCTACTTTTTCAATGTGAGACAATTGTGATATCCTAACAAATCTAATGCTAAAGAGATTTTAAAAGATATTCCTCAGATTTTCCCATATTTTTTTGAATTCAGCAGCATCATTGATAATATTAAACTTTTGATTTATTCGTTAGGGATTGTGAATTTAGTGCATCGTAGTAGGGTGACCGATTCTTTAGCTAAACAAAAAGATCCTAGTTATTTTTGTTAGATGGATTCTTTATCATCTGTGAGAGGAGAGATGTGTTGTGGAGGGGGATTCTCCCCCCAAATGTAGGCTCCATTATGGACAATGATTGTATGGGTTTGGTTGTTTGATTAATGAAAAGTTTGGTTTTTTTAAAAAACTAGAATTTAATCTCTATGATTTGATAAAATGTAAAATATATTCATTTTCATTCGTAATTATTAGCAAATTAAATATGTAGAAGATAACTATTCATTTGTAAATTATGTGATTTTTTCTTCAATCAATCAATCACTTGACTAATAATTTCATTATTGACACGTAAATAACTAACTTCCAAATATTTAAAGGGATTCTACATGTATTGCAAAAAAAAAAAATTAAAAAAAAATCAAAATAATACCATAAATAACACTTTTTCTTAAAAAAAACTACGTATGTAGCAGAAAAAATAGGGTGATCCCCATAAAATGACTAAAATGTGCACGTTTCAATAAGTTTTCAGTTGATAGCCTTCAAACAGTTTTCAACGGATAACATTCAACCAATTTCAGCGGATAGTCTTCCATCAGTTTGTTGCTAATTTTCAATTAGTGCATAAGTGTACGATAAGGAAAAGACAAAATTAGAAAATTTAAAAAACGAACCTAAATCCACTATACATGTAATATTTTACAAAAAAATGTTATAACTAAATTGCAATGCCAAAAAAGTTCTGTTAGGGGTAAATTTTCAATACTTAATTCACTAATAATTATAAACGACTATATATATATTATTTTATTTTTTTTATCGATAATTTTATCAAATCATAGGACTAAATTTTAATTTTTAAAATTATAAGAAATAATTTTTAATTTTCTTAAAAAAAAAAATACAAAGAATTGAAGTCTAATTTTCTTTATGACATAGGACCAAACTTCTTTTTTACTTATAATTTATCCAAAATAATATTTTAATAAAAAACATTTTTGATTTATTGATTTATTGATTGATTGGTAAGCTGCTTTAGCTAAGTAATAACTGACCTGTATCTTCTTTAACCTAGATGAAAATGAAAGTTCCATTCCACAATTCTTGATAGTTGTTCAACTGTAAAAACCTGAAGATAATTTAAGTTGAAGAACAAATAACCATAAAGATTTCGATGATTTCAGCTGAAGAAATCGCACAAGAAATGGTTTCTATGGCGGCCCTAGCTTAATCAGCGGCCATGGGAGACGGCAATAACACCAACAGAGGCCTTATCTCGGCCAACGCCGCCGCTAATTCCAACCGGAACAACAACAACGGCGGCGGCGGCCACAATAAGAAGCCGGAGTGGCTGCAACAGTACGATCTGATTGGGAAGATCGGTGAGGGAACGTATGGGCTTGTGTTTCTTGCGAAAATCAAACCCCCTTCGCCGAATCGCGGCAAGTCCATTGCTATCAAGAAATTCAAGCAATCCAAGGACGGCGATGGCGTCTCCCCTACTGCCATCCGTGAAATTATGGTTTCTTTCTTTTTCTTGTTTGTTTGTGTTCGCTTTGATTCGATTATGTTTCGTTTTAGGTTGAAGAAGTATAGGGACTTGAGTTTAGAACATGTAGTTGTTGATGTTATTACATTGCCCGTTGTTTAGTTCCATTTCCTAGGCAAAGAAGGTTTAATTTATGATGGCCACCAATCCCCAAGGGGCGGCGCCACCGACATCCCTCAAGATCTCGGGTTCGAGACCGACCAACACCTCCCGTGTCTCCATTCCTTCGATGTCTCCCGGTACCTAGCCTAGGGACAGGCGTGATTGACCGGGTATAGTAAAGTGAAGCTCCGATTTCCCGGTTTCAAAAAAAAAAAAAAAAACCCTATAATGGTCATCTACCTAAAAATTAATTTTCTATGAGTTTTCTTGAAATTCAATGTTGTAGGGCTAGGCTGGATGTCTGATGAGAATAGTCGAGTGTGCATAAGCTGGCCCGAACATATGGATTTTTGAAAAAAAACAGGGAAGATATTGGTTTTCATTCTTCCAACAATTCATAAAAAACAATTAGTTTTTTTTTTAGTGAACGTATTGAAGAACTTGTTTCCTTTTTTTTTCTGCTGGACTCATTAATCTTGCATTAAACATTCCTGGTTAATTGAACTTGTCTATCTTTTATGGTTCAGTTACTGCGGGAAATATCACACGAGAATGTCGTTAAGCTTGAAAATGTTCATATCAACCATGCAGATATGTCGCTGTATCTAGCTTTTGATTATGCTGAACATGACCTCTATGTAAGTCTATCTTTCTTCAATTTGTTATGTTGAAGGATTGTTTTGATTTGATTAGTGGTTAAGAGAGACCGTAAGATTTACTGCCCTTTTGCCAGAAACTGTATCCTTTTAGGCCATTTGGGTGATCCTAGAGGAAAGGAATATATCGTTTTATTTACATAATATGATGCCTTCCGTATTTATTTACAGGAAATCATTCGACATCATCGAGACAAGGCTAACAATCCCCTTACTCAGTACACTGTTAAATCCTTGCTTTGGCAACTTCTCAATGGATTGAACTATCTCCACAGGTAAAGTTGTAGTGTGCCACTTTCTTAAATTTAATTTCTTATCACTAGAAGGCCTCTAACATAATTTCAACTTCTGCTGCAGTAATTGGATCATTCATCGAGATTTAAAGCCATCAAATATTTTGGTAAAATTTATATGATATCTATCTATAACCATGTTTTCTCTCTACTCTAGGTTCTGCATAATCTATTGTCCTCTTATGTGTAGAAACATTTTTTTTCTTGTGCGTCTGTTCTGTTACCAGGTAATGGGTGAAGGAGAAGAACAGGGACTGGTAAAAATTGCTGATTTTGGACTTGCAAGAATATACCAAGCTCCCTTGAAGCCATTATCTGAAAATGGAGTATTGATCTCTTGTTTCCCTTTCACTTGAATTGTTTATTTGTTTTTTTAGTTCAACTAATATTTTAGAGACGACATTATATAAATGGGAATGACATAATGATAAATCCAATTATAAAGAGTTCTAATGCTAAATACAGCTTAAAAGTTCTTTTACAAGGCAACAAAGAGTCTTAATGCTTAACTATTCTAAGTTGTGAGGTAAGAGAGGAAGCAATGATCCCCTCTGGTGTTTGAAGATTTTATGCCATCTTAAAATGCAAGTGAATAGAAGTCTATAAAATTTAGTTTTTGGGCTGGAGTTGAAAGATACAGATGTGTCGTAAACTCCTTTGGTTTGGCTCTCTCTCTCCCATTTTTTTTTTATACATCAATGAAATTGTTTCTTATACAAAAAAAGAAAGATATTGAGTGCCTAAAAAAATAATGCTAAATTGGGGACTAACCTTTAACCTAATGCTATATATATATATATATATATAGACATATAACATTGAGAGATTTAAAAAAGAGGTGAAAAGAAAAAAGCTACTGGCTGTCAGCAACATCCTCATTACCCTGAAACTTGACCTGTTTACTGTTAAGTTTTTGAAGTGTCCATTTGCAATTTGCTTGTAGGTTGTCGTCACAATTTGGTATCGTGCACCTGAACTTCTCCTTGGAGCAAAGCACTATACTAGTGCTGTTGGTATCCCTAATAAAATCATTTACAGTCTATTAAGTTGACCCATTTTAATACGTTGACTGATGCTTACCTTCATGCCCCAATCTTGATTTGTGCGTGGGTATTAGAATTAGTTTTTTTTTTTTTTTTTTTTTTTCCTTTTTCTAAAAAATATGAGAATTAGTTGTTTCAACTTCAGTTTCAGGAAATGTTTTTTTTTCCAGAGTTTTATATACAAACTACTGTTGGATGGTATTTTATGAATAAAGGATCAATTCTGTTAATGTGAACATGCTGTAGTAGAATTAGAACATTTCAAGGTTCATTTATTTACGCTGGATCTGAGAATAACTAAAGAACATGAAAATGTGGGTCACTATCGAAACTTCCCATTGCAGGAAAATACGAACATGCACTATCTAGATGATATTTTGCATGAGAGTTGTTTAGAAAGTGATATTTTATTGCTTGTCTTTTTTTTATATCCGTGATTGTCCGGGCCAGTTTTCGTGCACCGACTTATGTCACGGGACATATCACCTGACCCTACAACATTTGGATGCCAAGGAAACTCGTAGGAAATTAATTCTTAGGTAGGTGACCACCATGGATTGAACCCATCACCTTATGCACCCGAAGGTTGCTTGTCTTTTGCAAATGCTATAGGTAGTAGAATAGGATATATTCTTATCCTGGCCAACAAGAGGATAGGTCTAGTGACATGATAATGATGTATGAACCTTATAATCAAGAGGTTACAAGTTTAAATCCCTCCACTCCAAATGTCGTTGAATTAAAAAAAGAAGATATATTCTTATCCTGAGTAAAATAATTATTCCTTGATAAAGAAAATTAGATATGTGGGCTGTTGGATGTATTTTTGCTGAGCTTTTGACGTTGAAGCCATTGTTTCAAGGGCAAGAACTGAAAGGGACTCCAAATCCTTTCCAGGTTTAAAAGTTTTCTTGCTTGCCATTCACCTTGTTATTGTGTTTTTCTTCTATGCACTGGGTCTTCTAATTATAATGTTTTATCATTGTATGCAATGCATGTGCTGTTTTACAATGAAACCTATTATTTGAGCAGCTTGATCAACTCGACAAGATTTTTAAGGTTTTAGGTAATCAATTGCTTCATTTATCTCTGTTTCTCTTACCTATTCAACAAAAGTTGTTTCTCAAGTCATTAATTTACTAGGCCATCCCACACTAGAGAAGTGGCCAACACTAGCTAATCTTCCACATTGGCAACAAGATACACAGCATATACAGGGGCATAAATAGTAAGTTTTTTTTTTTTTTTTTTTTCATTTTCCATGTGTAACCTAAAATAAGCTTCCTCGTGGAAACTTTTACTTAAATCCCACTTTTATAACATGTTATGCAGATGTGATGATCATGTTTTCCTTGACCATTATTTTTTACAGTGACAATGCTGGATTGTATAATGTTGTCCACCTTTCTCCAAAAAGTCCTGCATATGATCTTCTGGCCAAAATGCTCGAGTATGTCTTCCAGTTTTAGAACGTGATTTTATACCATAGAGTTCTTACCAATATGTTAGCATAATCAGTGTTTTAAAAAGTTGAAGGTGCACTAAGGCGCAACCCAAAGGCGTGGGCTTTTTTACTTAAGGCGCACACATGTATACATACAAAAAACATATATATTAATCTCTTTCCATATAGAGTTTTTTACATAGTCACCCCATAAAAAACATGAAACATTAAAATATTAATTCCAAATAAAAATCTAAAGTCCTAAAGATCAAATTTATGGTCGCTAAATACGTATTCATCCTCATCCACTCCTTCATTGGCGATAATTAGAGAAAACAAAGAAGTGGATTGGTGATTAGGGTTGATGATTAGGTTTTAATTGTTTTTTTATAAATAAAATTTTGAAGTAATTGTTGATTGAATTTGAAATTTTAAAAACAAATAGAGAACAATGAGTAAAACATTACCATTTGACTTAAATTTTAAATAAATATAAAAGTCCTCAAGACGTGTGACTTGTGCGCCTGAGGGCTTTATGAAAAGGCGCGTGCCTGGAAAGGCAAGGCGCCAACATTGAGCCTGAGGCTTTTTTGAACCTGAGACGCGCCTTTTAGGGGCTTTTTAAAACACTGAGTATAATTCATGATAATGTTCGAGGTCGACCAGAGTATAAGAAAACTCCTTGCACATCCTATAAGTTAGAGTTTGTATCTGCATACGTGGAAGCCCTAAACTAAGAAAGTAAAATTACAATAGGACTGAAGACTAATAAACTCCTATATTCACATATATAATATAAAGCTCCCCCTCAAGTTGGTAAATATGCCCAACTTGTTACAAAGATTGTCTGTTTGAACTCCATTTAAAGCTTTCGTGAAAGTGTTTCCTAGTTGCTCTTTATCTTCACATATCTGGTAAACTTTGTTGTATTTGAATATGTTCTCTTTTCTTTTAACAAGAAACAACACTTTCCAATAATATATATTTTTTATAAACGAGGAAATAGAGTTTTGCCCCACTATATACCCGAGGGTACGAGCGCCCATCCCAAGGCTCAGACCCGGGAGACAAGAAAAGATTTTATATTTAAGCTTACTCGTGGATTTCAAACCTAGGATCTCCAAGGGAGCATATTTTTCCTTGGTTTTTTTGAAATGTTCATATTCAAGTTTAGTTTTGTGTATAATGCCCTTTGTTTGTAATATGTTCATATTCAACAGTAATTGGTACTCTTTTGTTTTTCCGAAAATTAATTTTGAAGCTCTGTTTTGTGTTGCAGTTGTGTTCCAAGAAAACTGTCATTAGTTTGAGTATAGATTTTCTGATCAAGTTTTATGTAACCATAAATTTATCATCATGTCTAGTTTGAAAGGTTAGAATTATTAATATGGATTAATGGGTGAAAAGTCAGTATCATTATTCCTTCTGTTCTAAATCAGAAGGTTTAGAATGATTGTTGTATTAATGTCAGGTGAAACATTCCCTAAACGGACCAAGGAATGATAGAAAGAACCATTCAAATTTAGTCGCTTGTGTGCCATTGGCAGTTGAGTTTCTTCATCATTCATGTCCCCACATGCCACCTATGAAGCACAGACATAGATATGGGATACAGATACAATATGATATGACAATACGTCAATTTCTAAAATATTAAGATACGGATACGTTTGAGATACGTCAATTGTTTTTTTTTTTTTTAATTTTTATATATTTAACACTTACATAAAATTTTAAATAAACATAAAAGGTAAGTTACTTTAGTCTAGTCAATTGCACTTCAACATAATATATGGTATACTATTCAAATTCAAATGTTCAACAAAAACAAGTAAAATGATATCAGCAATAGCCAATAGGAAACGAAGAATCAACAATACTAAAAAATTCCTAAAAAGAAAAAGTAAAAAAAAAAAAAAATTACAGAAACAGAGCATGGTAGAAAAAATGAAAAGAAAAGAAAACAGAGCATGCTTTCTTGGTAAAAAAAAAAAAGAAAAAAAAATGTAAACTTACTTATCGTCAAATACTTGGAGGTTATATAGTTGAGAGAGAGTCCAATTGACAACTTTTGAAACAAGAATTGTCTGATCAAAAGCCAAAATAGCAGTGTAGCCTCAGTCAAATCAGCGAAGAGGCGAGTGAGAGTGTGTGAAATATAAGATGAAGAGTGGATGAGGGGGTGTCGTTTAAGTGGACGTCGATGAGCGGAAACGAAGAGTCGAAGAGGAAGACAAGATGATCAAAGAGATGTGAACAACCGCAAATTCAACGAATAATAGTTTGGCAAACAAGTAATTAGTTATTAGGTTAGCTTTTTACTTTTATAATTTATTGAAATTGAATTTCATTTTAATAGCAATATAATGAGATTAATGGGTTGGGCTCATAAAACAATTTTTTAAAATGCAAAAGTATCACAGCCATTTCTGCAGAGTGTCCTCCCGTGTCCGATATTAAAAAAAAAAAAAAAAAATTGCAGATACTTCATTTGCCGTTTCTGATGCGTATCTGTATCCGAAACACATCTGAAACAGATTCTCAGCCCTAAATGGCGTGTCCGTGCTTCATAGTCTATGATTTGACTCTGTCATCCGTAGATTGTTAATTCCTTTGTCATTCTGTGTTTTTAGTATTTTTATGCACGATTAATTGTCGCCTGATGTAGTTCTATTACTTAGTCGGAATATCAAGTTGCTAACTTCCTCTTCCTTGTGAATGTGGTAATTCTTTGGTCAGGTATGATCCTCGAAAGCGTATAACAGCAGCCCAAGCTCTTGAGCATGAGTATGATTTATCTCCACGCCACTTTCCAATCCTTCTTGTTATGTGTTATTTTGGATTATTATTATGTTGCTATTTTGATGTGGTGGTGGGGGGGGGGGGGGGGGGGGGGGGGGGGGGGGG
>JBBMKA010000026.1:12722304-12736314 GCA_037833695.1 Sechiopsis laciniata | reverse complement strand
TAGATAATCAAAACTAAAGAGACAAAAGGGGTGAAAAACGTATCCTAAAAATTAGCTGCTAGTAGCCAACAACTGCTGAAAGCAAAAATGAGCAAAGAGCTGAACTAAAGCCAGACAGATTTAGCAAACATGTGACTTAGAGCTGAGTGAGCTTAGAGACCAAACCAAACAACTTCCACAGATAAAATTTTATCATCTCTTTACTGCAAGATTTCTGGATTTAGGAGGGATTGCCATCAGTTGAATGTCACAAATTGCAAATAATGGAATGGAAATTATCTGGTACATACACCGGAAATTCTTTTTTGATAGGAAACAATGACATTTTCATTGATAAGATGAAAGTGATACAAGGTTTTGGGCTAGGTTCTGAGCCGTTTTTAACAATGAGATAACAGGGTAAATACATAACAACTTAAATCAGGAAGTTGAACATCCAACTTTGAGTCCTAAAGAAGGTTGCAAATCTGAAGGATTATCACATCATCAGCTACACATCCATGAGGCAGAACTTGCATATGGAGGAGCTGGCACAGAGGGAAGGGGGAGACGAAGACACATCCCAAATCGGCGCTATATGGTGGAGAGAGCAAAGAAGACCCGCGACTTATCTGACTATGAGCTGCAAGGGCTGTGAGGGGAAATCCCGTGCAAAGTCAGGAAGTTGAACATCCAACTTTGAGTCCTAAAGAAGGTTGCAAATCCAAAGGATTATCTCATCATCAGCTACACATCCAGAGGCAGAACTCGCATATGGAGGAGCCCATGGATCTGGCATAGAGGGAAGGGGGAGACGGAGACGCATCCCAAATCGGCGCTATATGGTGGAGAGAGCGAAGAAGACCCGCGACTTATTTGACTATGACTATGAGCTGCAAGGGATGTGAGGGGAAATCTCGTGCAAAATCAGATAAGGAAAGGCGAGTCACAAAAGCGATGGAGGGAGAGAGACATCTGTCAGCTGAAAGAGGGTGATGAGATAAAAAACTTGCTAGGAAAAACTATGCATCATCATGGTGAACTCTCATGGTGTCTTGCCTGTCTATAAACGGTCAACGATTCAGCCAACACTGACGTTGAGGAGATTCATCTTGTAACACCAATCAATCCAAAAACTAGGTACCAATTGTTCAATGGCTTTCACCAAATGCTAAGGCATTCCACAATGGCCAATACCAATAGTGAGGGGTAGCCAATACGACAAGCAGAAGAAAAAGATAGGTAAAAAAGCACTGCCCGAAAAAAAAGAGAAAAAAATGACCCGAAACCCTACCCCTAATACTACCCAAACCCGACCCAAAAACATGAAAATACAACTCGAAACCCTACCCAACCCCGACCCAACCCAATACCCAGTCCAGACAAAAAGAAAGAAAAAAACTCAATCAGACCGGTCCAGTTCACCCTAACCGGACCGGTCTGATTCCAAAATTAAGGCAGAATAACCTTCTTCTTCAACGTTAGCCGTCGCCTCCTCCAACAAAACTATCGCCATTGTTGCAGATGGGTTTCGCCATCGGAGGCCCATGGTGGTCGGATTACAAGTGTCGCCGACGAGACCAATCACGAGCGCCATCAGCGATAACTACACGAGCTTCGTCTAGCACCGCCAATGAGAAGAGCTCGATATTTGATCGGAAAAGGCGAAAGCGCCCTTCTTTCTCAAGAAATTTCAACAATCTTCTACAATGATGATAGAATAAGAGATTGGAGGAGAGTTACCTATGTAAAAGGAGGGAAAGTGTGTTTGATGTCTTAGCAATTCAAAATCGAGTTTGAGTAATGGAGGAAGTATTGGGCCGCGCCATCTCTAGCGGGATGTTCTAGCTGGGTTCCTCCTCCAGCGCCGGTGAAAAAATAGCGTTGGAGGGGGAGGGAGAAGAGGATGTTAGAGTTTTTGTTGAGAGAGTTTCTAGAGAGAGAAGTTTTAGAGAGAATCATACATCGGAAATTGGATTAAGTTGCTTATCCGAATGTTCAGCAAAATGAGAGCAAATGGACAAATCAACTAGATTTGATGGTGATATGATTTCATCGATAAGCTGATTGTTGCCATCATCAAGCTCATCAAAATCAGAATCGATATTGCGAACACTAAAAATAAATTCGTCATCAGAGTCTAAAATGAGGTATGATTAGTATTTTGAGCCAGAATTGTAGGATATTGGTGGAGGACAACTTCTTTGATAATAGAAGTTTTGAAGCTGAAAGCTATAACTTCGGAGTTGTAACTGTCAGAGGGAAAAGGAGGAGAGGGTTGTTGAGTAGTAGAGGTATAAGGGGAAGAAAAGGCTAAAAGATGACAGTAATGAGTTTCAATATAGCCAGGGTTCAAATAATGGTTATTTGGTAATGAAGAAATTGGCTTCTCCA
The DNA here is from genome assembly GCA_037833695.1 of Sechiopsis laciniata. Taxonomy (NCBI): domain Eukaryota; kingdom Viridiplantae; phylum Streptophyta; class Magnoliopsida; order Cucurbitales; family Cucurbitaceae; genus Sechiopsis; species Sechiopsis laciniata. The sequence continues at coordinate 12,733,941 of JBBMKA010000026.1, read as the reverse complement.
ATTGTTCACTCCCCTGTGGCACAAGGTCATTGTGAGTGGGTACTAAGCTCTCCTTTGCGAGTGGGTATCCTAACAAGAGTCATGACATTTCTGGAAACCCTTGGAAGTGCATCATTCAAGAATTCTCTTTCTTTTCTAGTTTAATCTCATGTGTGGTGGGGGACGGGAGAGACACTTTCTTCTGGGAATATAGATGGATTTTTATTTTTTATTCCCTGGTCTTTTTCAGTTATATCTTATGAAGAGTTGTAACGTGGCGGATGTTTAGGTTCATCCAGGACATCATCCTTCCATTCTTTTAGGTTTAAGATGATCTTTCATTGATAGGGCGACTATTGATTTCATTGCTTTTCTCAGCTTCCTAGGCGATTTTTCCTGTGTTCATGGTTGCAGGGACATGCGTTGTTGTTTGTCTCTGATATGATCCATGCCTAAAATGAATTTCTCTAATACCAATTTGATACGAACTAAATCTATATTAATACAAAGAGGTAACAAAGATAAACCAAGTGTTCAAGGTATTTGGACCTTCCCTATCTTGAGATCACTCTCAAGCCTTAGATACTCACTATCTCAATGCTTCTCAATATCCAATACCAATTAGATAGGAAATAAATATATATTAATATAAAAACGTAACAAAGATAAACCAAGTGTTCAAGGTACTTGACCCTCCCTATCTTATACCACTCTCAAGTCTAGATACTCACTATCTCAATGCATATATGCTTACCATATAGTCTAATATCCCTATCATATTTCTAATAGGATTGGGCAATTCTAGTCTTTAATCTATTACTTGCTCATGTGTTTCACCTTCGATCTTCCCCGAACTAGTCTCCTCGAGCAACATCACCTCTTCTTATTCGATGTCTTTCATAACCAATCGCCACAGAGTTCTTCATCAGACAATGGAATCTCACATGATTGCTTCACCTTGGTGCATTTTTGTTGCTTCTCTTCTTCTCCCTCTTGATTTACGGTCTTTGCTGACACCTACCGCAATGTTTCATCTCCTCCAAGCATTGGCAGCCTTGATATGCCTTTTTACCGTCTAGGACACGAGCATTTTCTCCATCCACAAGAGCACACGTACACTAACGATGACATTGACGCATCCACCGACGACCTTCGTCTAATGAAAAAGGATCTAATGCCAACAACAACTAGGTCTACGGGTTTCTCCTTTTCATAGAACACACACCTTGTACACCTTCATCTGCATTTTCCGACGACGTCTTCACCACATCCACTATTCCAATCAAAGGGGATTTTAACAAGGAATAATCTGGTAGCTTATCTTCCTTCATTGGCGAAATTTACTTGCAAGCGTTTATTGTCACCCACCTTTGTGTATCATCATCTCATTCAAGATCCCCCCTTTATCATTGGTTTTATGGGGCTTGTAATACCGTATTGTTCCTCTGTTTTTTAAGCCCTTTGTATCGGCATATGTTTACTGGCCACTTTTTTGTTTCTCACCTATTCTTCCTCAAATGCTTATTTATATTGATCTTTGTAACAGTTTCACAAATCAATGAACTTGTTTTTGTTTCCTATTAAAAAAAAGGGTAAAATACACGATGTCATTGGCTATGAAGATAACATCATCAATAGGTAGCAACGAATATTTCACTTTGCTCAGTAGAAAACTGAGTGTTTTTGACTGTCTTCTTCACCCCCAAATGCGCTTGACTAAATTGTCGACTGAAGATTTCTAGATGTTTAAGGTAAAAAAAGTTCTACCTTATCCACTACTTTAATGAACATGCCCTAGATGCTAGGTGCCTCACGAACAAAATAAGAAGTAAGTTGCCCAAAAGCCTGTTACGATATCTGAAAGTGTCACTCATTTCTCTCCTTGTCAAACTTGGTCTTATCATTCTCAACAGGTACCATCTGGAAATGCTGTAAACATTCATGGTGTTCATGCAGTAGCAGGCAGATCCGTCTCTCGGTCAATGACAGGAGTTAGCATGCCAAGGTTGCCTCAGGGCATGGCTCCTTATAATCTTGCATCTCAGGCTGGTATGGGTATGAATCCCGGTGGCATCCCTATGCAGCGTGGTGTTTCTGCCCAAGCTCATCAGCAACAACAGGTTAGTTATTTACAATCAAGTGTTGTTATTTCTTAAAATGGTTTTGTACATCTGTAGATGGATCTCATAAACTTTAATGGTTCAAAATAGTTAAGGAGAAAAGATCCAGGAATGGGAATGCCAGGTTATCCTCCACAGCAGAAACAACAAAGACGCTACTGAGGTAATAGATCTCAACAACTCCTATTAGTTGCATACAAGCTTTAATTTGAATACCATTATGATCCATACCTCAATTTGCCATTATAGTATATAGGTTGTAAATGGCTGCTTTTCTTGTTTACCGGACATATGGTGGAAATGGGACGTTATGTTCTACTTAAACCTTGTGGAAAACAGTTTAAATAAGTTACCTACTTTATTTTCACTTAAAAGAAAAACTAACAATAGTATTATAATCTACGAGGCACAAACATTACTGAGAAGCTTCACTATTAGTGTTGAAGGTGCTCTAGGCGTCTTGACACACACCCTTGCGGCTTATATTGTACCAACGACTGCGTTCTATTTGTATCCATAAATTTCTTCTCTTTTTTTTTTTAATTAAAAAAAAGATTTGGGTGCCATTCTTTAGGGTATCTCCGTCCTTTTGAAATACATGTGTAATTCTACTTGGATTTTTTTTTAATCCATTTGTTTCTAAAATTAAACAATATTTGAGTTTCCTTCCAGGCTTCCAATGGCATTCACAGTCCCAAGTAAGTTTGAAGGCCACTTCTGTCAATATCTACGAAGGTTCTCAGGTTCTTAGGTCCATATCTATCGCGAGAGCTAATTTCATAAAATAAGGAAATAAATATGATGAAGATTTGAATAAAGAGAATTTTATTTCGCTTAGAAGCAAAATGAAGAAAGTCACTTGTATTTGATTTCTTTTTAATATCTTCTCTGTTTTGTTTTAATAAAAATATATTTTCTCTGTTTGCTATCAAGTTAACTATAACAGACGAGCAAGGAAATCCTGTATGTAGCCTTTTTAAGTGTCCAATTTTGTCACGATCTATAAGTTATGAGTTTATTCCCCTATTACTCCAATGTTCTCCATGAATTTCAATCAAGCTTTAGCAATAAGCCCATGAACGAAATCTTACATGGTCATCAGACTTGCTTTTATTCTCTAACTACGCTAAATTATTTTTTCTGGGGTTGATTTCTGCAGTGGTATCAGCCTTCTGAAAGAACCTGTAGGCTTTGCCCAAAATTTGTCCGTGCACATTTTACAAAGCTGATATGTTGCTTGTCGATTTATTTGCAAGCCAAGGTCCATCAACTCGTTTCAAAAAGTTAACGACGGTCATGTTTCTTGGCACGGTATTGATCGATGCTAACACGGCATCTCTCAAATTGCTTGGTTTCTCTGCACAATGCAAATGGGAGGCCAGAATTGCTCACAAGCATCAGTTTTCTTGATACTAAGCTAGCTCGATCTCGATATAAGGTTGGGTAGCCGGGCCTTTGGAGAAACTAGGTCTTCTTGTATTATAATACTCCAAGTAGTAGGATGGTGTTAAGTCGGCCGACACGAACCCGTTGTGTGTACTTTATGTATAAGGCTGGAGAGGTTGGAAAGGAAAAGAAAGGATTATTGAGCCCCCCACCATTAGTTTAGATCAGTCTACCTCCATAGCTATATTTGGATCAAGTTTGCAAAAGCTACTGTAATGATCTGACTTTATCTAAATGTCAAGTGTTTGATGTTTCAGGCCTTGGGATTAAAAAGATATTTTCCCCTCAATATTATTTGGCCATGGCACACAATGATGAAATCCTTACCATCTTTCTGTTTCATCTTTTCACCCTGATTTTAAAATATAGGGCTCTGTAAGATATTTACTTGTTTAAAGGTCTTTTTCATTTAAAGCCTCCTAGATTTATGCATTTTTTAATAACTTTTTTACCAATTTGCCACTCTCACTCGCACTATCCTCATGTTTAAACTATTCAATTAAATTTTATAGCTAGAATTTTAACACTCGAAATCTCAGATGTTCGATATTCTTAGTTCACTATATTTATTTTGTAGGAATATTTTTTTACGAATACTTAGATAATTGTGATTGTTTTATAGGAATCGTACTTGAAATGACATAAATTTATCTAATGTTTCAAGAATGCCCTTAAAATATTTATATGAATTTTACATTAATTTAATAATTTTAATTAATATAACATACTTGTTTATAAGAATTGAATTATTATGTAGTTAAATAAATTGATTTAATAAAAAAATAGTTTCTTTACCTACTTGTATCTTTACGTATGTCATTTTTATCAATCAGTTTATTCATATTTATTTAAGATTCTTAACTTTAATTTTAATTTAAATGTCTTTTTTTTAAAAATTATATATTTAATTTTGGTATTGACGTATTTGATTTGTTATATGTTTGATAATACATATAAGTATAATGTCTAACTAAGCTTAATCAAACATTAATTGATATATATTATCGATAAAAATACATGAGTAAATATACAAAATGCATATTTCAACTCTAGTATTGAATCATTGATGAATATTCAATGTTGTTATATGTTTGATAAGTTTTAATCAAGCTTAACCAAGCATTATATACAATGATGTTTAACGGGATTAGGATTTGAACACCTAACCTCTTAATTATTTGATCATCCATCACGCTAATGGAGTACAGTTATCTCTTCATAATATTCATCACCTACGTAATCAATAGTAAATCAGTACTTAATACATTCTTCACACCCGATGAGCCACTAAAACCACATCCACAACTGTGAAGGTGACTTATACAGACACTATCTTTATATATATATATAAAAGGATACAAGGAAATCCTAACTAGAGAATGTACAATTATAAAAAAGAACAAAACAAAACAATACAGTTATATACATATTTATATATTATTACACTTTTTTTCAAGTTGAAGCAAATATATCAATCATGTCCAACTTGTTGCAAAGATAATTTATTCGTGCTCCATCTAACGCTTTGGTGAACATGTCTTTTAATTGTTCTCCAATCCACATATTTCGTAGAAATCAATCCTTGTTATTCTTTCCGAAAAAAATTACAATCAACTTCAATATGTTTAATATGTTCATGAAACACTAGGTTAAAAAAATAATGACAATTTGATTATCACACCACAATTTAGTAGACATAGTAATACTAAAGCCTATTTAAGTAAAAAAATTGATGTATCCACACAATTTCACACGTATATTGGGCTATGAATCAACACTTGAACATGCCGTCACATTTTGTTTCTTACTCTTTCATGACACCTGATTGCCTCCGACAAAGACACATTATCCAAAAGTTCTATCTTCTTTAGAAATCTTGCTCCATCTCCATCTGAAAACCATTCAACCTTTGTGTAAGAATGATCTTTGTACAAGATCACTTTTCCAAGGGCAACTTTCAATTAGTTTAAAATTTGTTCTACCGCAGCCCAATGATCCATTATAGGTGATGATTTATATTTACTCACCGCACTTGCTAAATATGCTATATCATTCATATCGCTCTTAACTAATTCAACTTTCTAATCAATCTCTTGTATCTCTCAAAATCTTCAAATAACTCTCCTTACTTTATAATATCAATCCACAGCGTTCCTTCTTTGACGCCTGTGGGTCACGACGAAAGAGGAAGAGAGAGGAATTTTTTTAAGCCTTTAAGGTTGGGAGGGTTTCATAGAGAGAAAGAGGGAGAAAGAGAACATTATTGCAGTTTAGTTAACATCACACGTATCTCATTTTCTCATTTGTTTCATATAATCATTTGTCATCTTTAACGTGTTCTTTCATCGCATCCCTTAGTCTATATCTATTCTTAAAATTATTGATGAAGTTTTGTCTCATCTTGGTTGGTGTGTGACAATGATAGAGGAAATGACTCCCTTAGATGATAATTATACTTGAAATTTAGTTTCTCTTCCTACTAGAAAAAAAAATTTATCGATTGTAAATGAGTTTTAAAGTTAAAGTCAATCCTAATGTTTCAATAGCTCGATTAATACATTGTTTTGATGTTAAAGGCTATGTACAAACGTATGGAAGTGATCATATTGATATTTTTTCTCCAATTGCTCAAATGGCTTATGTCAGATTACTTGTTTCATTAGCATAAATCTATCATTGATTTTTGCATCAACTTGATACTAAAAATGGCTTTCTTCATGGTAATATGCTAGAAGAGGTGTATATGAAACAACGATCGAAGTTTGTTGGTTAGTAAGAGAATGGAATGCTATGTCGCCTTTGTAAATCTTTGTATGGATTAAAACAAAGTATTAGCTTAGTTTGGGAAATTCAGTCAGGTGATTGAAAACTTTGAAATGAGAAAGAACAAGTCAGATCATTTTATTTCTTTGAACGATCTGAGAGACGTGTCATCTTATTGGTTATATATCAGTGATGATTCATTTGATATATGTTCAATGACTCAAGATATTTCTTTCATAGTCAATTTCAAACAAAAAAGTTGGGCAGGTTAAAATAAGCAAGAAGGGAGTTCTCTCTCAAACAATGGTCAAAACCCTGGAAGTACTTTATAAGAGCTCAGAATGGCACACAAATGTCACAACAATCTATGCATCAACTATAAACAAATGAACAACTAACTTCACACCTAAAATTACATGGCCGGGCAATGAAATTTTCAATGATTGATCCCTGAGCCTAGCGGCCGTCATAAGAGACTTGTTTGGCACTCCCCCAATTGTGACAAACAATGAAAGAACACATGAGGTATACATCGGGCATCCTACATATGCGGTCGTAACTGGCTGTAAAATTCGGTGAAGTCGAGGCGGAATAGGAGAAACTTCAAATCGACATGCTGTTGCAAAGGCAGCTGAGAAATGAATCCTTCGAGCAATGAAGAATACTCTTTAGCTAATGCAGCTAGATCTTGTTCAACATTTCGAAGAAATTCACCAGCACGTTGTGTTAGAGCCTTCTTGCCGTCAGCTATCCATGATGATGTGTCTGAAGAACGATTCTTCTTACTCTTGTCTCTAGAAGGTAAAGATGATTCTATTGTTCTACAGAAAACAAACAGACATACTAAGCCAAAAAGAAAAGGAATAGAACATAGAAAAGCATTAAACGAATTAGATTAAAAAACAAATTATTATTTTTGAGTTCGTGAGTGTCTAGACCAGTTTATGCACACCTCAACTATTCTTACGGGACAGACTGTCTTATCCTACAACATTTGCTGGCAAGGAGATTCATAAGATTTTTTTTTTTTTTTTTAAACCGGGAAATCTGAGTTTCGCTCAACTATACCTGAGGTAACAACATCCGTCTCTAAGCTAGGCATCGGGAGACATCGAAGGAAAGGATACATGGGAGGTGTCTACAAATTAATGTCACAGATGAGTCTCAAACTTGGAATCTTGAGAGGTGCACACCTTCAAAACCCAAGCCTTCGACCACCGCACCACCCTTTGGAGATGAAATTCATAGGAAATTAATTCCCAAGTAGGTGATCATCAATTGAACACACATCCTTTTTGGTTTCGCAAGACCCACTTTATCACTAGGCCAACCATAATAGTTCAAACAAATAAAAGTATAATATTACCTGCATTGTAATTCATGTATCCCCTCATATAACCTGTCTGCATGACTTCGAAATCGCAATATTAGATCAAATAAGACAAAAAGTGACTTGCAAAGTGTTTGAGATTGTTCTCCAAGAAGAGATTTCTCAAATATTGAATGAAGATACTTTTCATGAGCGGCAAGTAAATCATCCAGATCCATTGCTGCTTCCATTTCATTTGAAAAATCAGACCATGATACCTCCAAGACTTCAAACATTATGTAGTATTGCAAGTTCGTAACAAAATGATTCATCTCGACCCAAAGGACCTGGCATCGCCTCAATGTCTTGAGTAATTGCTGCTTGACGCCTTGGTGCAGCTTAGTCGATGAACACGAAGTGATGCAGTTTGGTTTCATTGTCTTCCAAGTACCTATAAGTGCATGCTCAACACGTCTAAGCTTCCACAAGAAATTAAAGATCCTTAAATATTTCGACATGACCGACTCTGTAAATACAGTATCGAGCGGAACTCTTGCCTCGTATTCCAATGAAAATACATCCCAACCCCTATCTCCAGTTCCATGAGGCATCATCTTAACCTTTAATCTATCCAAGATGTCTGGATCATCATACTGCGCATTAGAAGAGCGAATTGCAGTTTCGAGGAGACCAGATAATTTAAAAGAGCTAATGGCATTAGCAGGCTCAGAAAGCTCAGGACCAACAATATCCATCAAATATTGGACAAAATCACCTTGTCCTAGTAGTAAATAGCGCTTAATTGCTAGACAATGGTCTTTGAATTTATACCGCTTGTGCATTACATCCAACAAGTGTTTGTCTATTCTTTTTGCTGCTCCATCTACCAAAGATTCAAGAGCATCCGTTTCACCATATCCAAGACCTCCCCTTTTGGTTGTAGTCCCAGCAGCTACTGCTGCTTCGGTTGCAGCATCGGCCCATCCCATATCCTCACAACAAACACGAAGGAAATTAATTGATTTCCCAGTCCTCAATATACGTTGAGCTAGCGATTGCGAAATAAAAGATGGAAGCATGCCAGCATGAAGCCTATAACCTTCCCTCCAAAGAGATTCAGCTTTCACTTGCTGCCCAACAACAAAAAACTCAGCAAAAATGTCTTCAAGCTCCCCTTCTAAAACCCAACTCCTTACCATCTCAAAAAGCGGAGAGCACACACGCCGCAGCAAACGCCTCATGAATTCTAGCACCAAAGGGTCACCATGCTGAGCATGTAAATGGATAGCCCCAGCCATTGCCCCACCCTTCAACACCCGACACTTATCGACCAATACAGCCATCAACCTCATTTTTGTCATTGGCTCAGCAAACCAGACAGCCAATCTCCTTAGTGACAGATAGTTTCCCGAACTTGCTGTCTCTGAAACCATAGGTATCGGATTCATCGACTGAGCTTCGAGAACTGCCAACAGTTTATAGTACTCCGAAAGCTCATCCTGTAATGCAGCACAAAAAGCATGTCCAACAGTTCCAACATCTTCAGCAGGAAAACGCTCCATACACTCCGAGATATAGCCTTTAACCTTCCTAAACAGCCACCCCATTTCGCAGAGCTTACGAACCATCGTCCTAGTTGCCCTAGGAGCCTTAACTAAACTAGGCAAAACATACCCATCAGCATTGCTATCAAATTTCACAAACTTCCCATCAACCCCTTGACAAGCATACAACACATCCCTCACCAAAACCTCTTCACTCACCTCATTCTCATCCTTCAACAAATTAACAAACTCCCTAAACGCAACATCGCGAAGATTCTCGGGATCTTTCGCAACCAACAAAACCCCCTTCTGCGGTAAAACCCTAGAATCCTTCCCCAAAACAGGGTCAGTGGAAACCAAATTAGGCAAAAGAACCGAAGATTCAAACTGGGTCTGCCTACATTTCCGATCCTCGGCGACGATTTTGAGGAAATAAAGAACAGCCCATTTGTTGTTAACACTACCAGGGCCAGTTTTGGATGCAAATTTAGTGTAGAGATCAGCAAAAGAGAGGGCCTGAGAGGACTTACCTTGAGTGGCGAGGCGTCGCTTGATGGACTCGGCAATGGCGGCGGGATCGGGAGCGACGGAGGGAGTCATTCGGCTGGTGAGAATGCGAATTGCATAGCGAAGGGATTTGTGGAAATCGGGGGTCGAATCGGAGGTGGGGTTTTGGGAAAGAAGACGATGAACAAGGTCTTTGATGAGATCAAGAACTTTGCTTGGGTCGTCTTCTTCCATTTTAGAGGGAGAAATGAAGTGGGTTTGAGAGTTAGAGAAGAAGAAGATGAAAGAAAGGGGAAAGGCAAAGGCATGTGTAATAATAATCGAAGATCAAATCGAAGATGTGTGTAAAATGGGGCTTTTTTTATATATTTTGTTTGTGGGCGGGGATTTCAGTTTTCTTTCAAAAGATTTCTATTTCAAATGGATTACTTTCTAATGTTGTATTCATTTTTTTTCCCTTCTCTACTCTTGTTGGGATGGGAGTATAATCTCTCTCTTTTTCTTTCTTTTTTTTTTTTTTTTTTTTCTTTTTGAATTGGATAGATGCAACTTTTTTGGTTGTTTATTTTGATTATAACATTTTTCTAGAAATATTTCATCTACAATAAAATTTTAAGCATTTTCTTACATATTTCAGTTATATATTTTATCGTTATTTAATTAAGACTATAAACATTGATTGAAAATTGTTTGTAACATTGATTGAATACTATATGTTTCATTGATTGAAGATTATTAGTTGCATCGATTGAAGCTATTGTGTACATGAGTTTTTTCTTCTTTTTATTAAAATCAAATTTTTTGTTATGCACGAATTTCTTCTAAAAAGTTGTTATTCATAAAGTTTTGTTTTAAATTTTTTTTTTTTTTTTGACTTTTCTATTTATACATGAAAATTTCCTTCTTTTTTTTTCTTAATTTTTTCCATAATGGTTGAGAATAAAATTCTATAATTGACTATCAATAAATGTATAAACAAATTATTACCCCCAACAAAGGTTAAATGTAAATAATGAATCTATGGCTATAGAAGTATTTAATAGATTAATTGTATGTCTTATTGGTAGGGATTTTCCTTTTCCACTTATCGAGGTGAGAAATCAGCATATAAGTTGTAATGTGTATGTGTGTGGTGCAAAGATAGGCAAACGACTTCGCATGGATGAGTGACACTCATGAAGAAATGATTGTAGTAATTCTTCTCCCTCTTTGCACACAAAATGTACTTGCTCTTCATATGGCAACATTATTCCCGAGATAGATTAGCAGCGGTCCGTGTCGATGAGCTCTCTCTCATCTAGAAACAATTCTTCTTTGTAACAACCCGACTTTTTCCTAATCAAAACTGAATTGAAAGAATAATCAATTTATTCCTAATCAAAACAAAACTATTTTATTTGCTCCACCACAACCTAAAACACTTCAATAATTAAAAACACAACGTCAATTTCTTAACATACTTGTTTGTAAGAACCCTCATAAGAGACCATCAAATTACCTAATAAAGCTTGTCTCTTCTAATGCCCAATGTCCAAGAGTTACACCAAAACTCAATGTCCTTAGATCAGAAAAAAGAAGGCTCGCGGCTGAAACTTTTTTCTAGCACGAGAGAATGATAAGGACAAGGATAAGGACACAGAGACGATAATCAGAGTCACGTTTAACATATGCAATTTATATAGACATCATGGTAGGTTTCTCACAACAAGTGGCACGACTCAAGATCAATTGTCGACGGTGCACTCAGATGACAGGCAGCCGTGTTTCACATTGCAGTAGGGGCAGTGGTCAGTAGTCGGACTCAGAACTACTGCGAGCAGTGGTCTAATGAAAGAATGAGATGGTCCTTCCTTGAAGAAAATGGGGGCAAAAGGGTAATGAAAAGAGAGAGGATGCTTTTCTTGATGGGAAAATTAATGCACTTTTCTCATAACCCTAGGTACCTTTAGTTACAAAAATGCCTTCTTCA
>JBBMKA010000026.1:12644727-12708855 GCA_037833695.1 Sechiopsis laciniata | reverse complement strand
ACAAATGGATAATCTTTAATGAGTAATTTGGGCCCACCTTCTTAGTTAAATAAATTTACTTTTAAGAGAGAGGCGTATAGCCTTTCGCCTCTGAGGCTTTAGCCTCAAGGCGTACGCCTCTCCCCAAAGAGGCGGACGCCTCATTTTACACCCTCGAGGCTTAAGCCTCGAGGCTTTTTCTTTCCACCTCGCCCTGAGGCGCGCCTCAAGGCGTACGCCTCAAACGATTTTTAAAACACTGTATATGATTGATGCATTTTACTAGGGGCACAAACATTTATTACTATGTTGTATTAACCATCTTGAGTTTGTCTAGTAGTCAATAAGGGCCTTGAAAATTAGAGAGTGCTTAGAGAGAATGAGTTCAATCCATGATGGCAACCTACCTAGGAATTAATATCTATTTTCTACCATTTTTTTGGCAACCGAATGTAGAAGGGTCTTGTTAGTTGAAATATGCGTAAGTTGACTATTGATATGAAAAAAATACATTGAATTGATGCCTGCCTTCATGGCCTAATCTTGATTTGTATGCCAGTTTGAGAGTCAGTTTCAATATTCAAATTATCCTATTTTGTACGTTAGTTATAGTTGTACTATTGGATGGTGTAATGGCCCATTCTTTGTTTTGAAACAAGATAACCACGCCCGTCCTTAGGCCAGGCACCGGAGACATCGAAGGAGTAATATCACAGTTGAGTCTCGAACCTGGGTCCTTAAGGGGAGCATACCCTCAAAGCCCAAGTCTTCAACCATGGTGTAATGGCCCTTCTACGAAGAAATGATCAATTCTGTTAATGCAAAAATGATGTAGTAGGATTATAACATTTCAGGATTCATTTATTCAATACTGGATTGCAGAATGAATGAGAATGACTTAAGAAACATGGAAATGAGGGTCGGTGTATAAGCTTTTCATTACAGAATATTCAAACATGTACTGCCTAGATGATGTTTTGTATGAGGGTTGTTTAGAAGGTGAATTTTTTATTGCTTGTCTGCAAATGTCGATTACGCATCGGTAGTAGACTAGGATATATTCTTATCCTGAGACTTGAGTAAAAACAAATATTCCTTTATAAAGAACATTAGATATGTGGGCCGTTGGATGTATTTTTGCTGAGCTTTTGACGTTGAAGCCATTATTTCAAGGGCAAGAAGTCAAAGGGACTCCAAATCCTTTCCAGGTATAAACATTTTCTTGTATGCCATTCTTCCTATTGTATTGTGTTTTTCTTCCCTAGACTCTGGGTCTGCTAATTAATAATGTTTTATCATTGTAATGCATTTTCTGTTTTACAATGAAACCTATTACTTGCGCAGCTTGATCAACTCGACAAGATTTTTAAGGTTTTAGGTAATCAATTGCTTCTTTTGTCTAAATTTCTCCCATCTGTACAACAAAATTTTCTGATGTCAATTAATATACTAGGCCATCCCACACTAGAGAAGTGGCCAACACTGGCGTATCTTCCACATTGGCAACAAGATTTACAGCACATACAGGGGCATAAATAGTAAGCTTTTCTATGTTCCATATGAAACCTAAAATAAGCTTCCTTGTGGAAACTTTTACTTAAGACCTTTTATAACATGATGTGCACATGCGATGATCATGTTTTCCTTGGCCATTGTTTTTGATAGTGACAATGCTGGATTGCATAATGTTGTCCACCTTTCTCCAAAAAGTCCAGCATATGATCTTCTGTCCAAAATGCTCGAGTATGTCTTCCATTTTTCAAACTTAGATTTTTACCAGAGTTCTTACTGTAAATTTTGAAGAGAATACTCTCTATTTCTCTATCTTATTAAAATAATAGTATGCTACATATATAAACACCCAAGGAAACCCTATTTAAAAAGGTGAAATTACCATAAAGAACATTAAACCAACCCTAAATAGCTAATAAACTCTAACACTCCCCCTTAAGTTGCATATGTATGTTAATCATGCCCAACTTGTTACAAAGATCATCCATGCACTTTCATTTAGCTTTCGTGAAAATGACTCCTAATTGGTCTTCAGTCTTCTCATATCCAGTTAGCACCAAACTTCACTGTATTTTCTCACGAATAAAGTGATAATCAATCTCAATATGCTTAGTTTGTTTATGAAATACTGGATTGGATACAATATGAGTAACAACTTGGTTATCTCACCATAATCTGATTGGAGTTGGGATATTGAAGCCTAAATCATGATTTAATGTATTCACATTACTTCATACACTGATTATGCACTTGATCATGAGACTACATTCTGTTTTTTACTTTTCCATGAAATAAAATTACCTTCAACAAAAACAAAATATCTAAAAGTCGATCTCTCATCTTCTCTTGATCCTGCCCAATTCCGTTAGAGAAATACTCCATCCTCATATGACCATGATATTTATACTAGATCCCATGTCCAGGTGCAAACTTTCAACAAACAATCGACAACCATGTTCTGCTGGTGGAGCTTTTTGTATCCAGTGACCACCTTTTGCGGCAGTGACTAATCATTTCGTCACTCGTTTCAACGTTTTTGTCTTCTTCATTCATCATCGCTTGCATCGGCGTCTCTGCAAGCTCTTCATCTCCATCCATAGTTGGTGGCAATGTTCATTTCTTGTGACCTCTTGCCGGTATTTTCTAAGGTTTTTGTATTTTTTGAAGAGCGATCTCATATTCTTATATCTGTGAGTGTCTAGGCTAGTTTACACGCACTTCGAATATTCTCACGTGACATACTGTCTGACTTTACGACATTTGGATGTCAAAGAAACTTTTAGGAAATTATTTTCTAGGTAGGTGGCCACCATGGATTGAACCCATCACCTGTTAGTTACTTATGACACTCTTGATCGCTCCATGATGATTAGTGATCTCCTTTTTCAGTCCTTTTTCTTTTTCCTTACTTTCTTATGTTTTTTCATGCTTTGTTTTTCCTTAATCAATTTCTTCCCTATCATTGGATTTTTCCTCCTTGATTTCAAAGTATTTTGGTGCTGGTTCTTTGAAATCAGAATCCGGTTTTACTGCTCTAAGATTATTGTTTTTGTTTCTTCTACCAAATCAATCTTCTTTTTTTCTCTATTTGGTTTTCTAAAATTTCTCTTATCTTTTTCGTTGGAAGGCCTTCGACTTTGGATCTTCCCGTTCTTTTGTTCTCTGTTCCCAAGCTTCGTGGTTTTTTATACCCTTTGTCTTGATTCTTCCTGAAACAATGCTAGCAACTCTTCAGAACTATCCACAAACTTTTGCAACTCCTCTCCATTCATGACCACAACTGACTCCAAGGCTAGAATCTAATGACTCTGATATCAATTGAATGAACTCGAAAGAACAAAAACTCAATTACGATATAAAAGAAATAAAAATACAAGATAAACTAAGTTTAAGGTACTTGGACCCTCATATTCTTGAGATTTCTCAAGACCCAATACCAAAATTGCCTAAACATTTTATATCCTCCTCCTTCCCTGCTACCTCTATTTATAATCTAACTGCTCGAACAAACTCCCCATTATTTGCTAAAATACCCCTATTATAAAATGATAGGAACATATCTTGTTGGTATTATTCAAATAGAGATGTTTCGAGAAATCTCCAATCTCCTCACAAAGGCCTAACCCTTTAAACCAATATAATTCCCTATCTAAATGAGTACCAAGCTTAGGCTTATACAGGCACTTAGCCTAATTAACTCTAACTACTCAGTAAATAATCTCTAACTAATAAAGGGGTAAAGGGGTCTTATCATAAAATCTATCAAAATCTTCTGTGGGGTTATCAACTTGGGGGGCATTCTGCAACACTACTTACACTGCAAATTGAATCTTCCTCAAATCGGTCTAATACTGAAACCTCTACTGAAATAACTCTTGATGAAAGGGCCATGGATGAGTAATTAATTTCATCTTGGACCACAGCTTCTGCAATTAAATTAGGAGGCACTTGAACAGCCTATTTTTGTTGGTTTTTCTAGATGTTTTTGAGGCAGCAACTAGAATTGGTTTAGATTGTTTAGAATCGCCGGATATTGGTACTTACTACATTTCAAGATTTCACTTGGCATCTTCAGGCTGTTGTGCCTTTTGTTTTTTAAATATTTATTCAGTGTTTTAAAAAGCCCAAGGCGCACTAAGGCGCAATGGCCAGAGGCACAAGGAGCACCAAAAGACGCGGGTTTTTTCTTACTTAAGGCGCGCTATATAAAAAAAAACACAAAAATATATGTGTGTGTACATACAGAATAAAAACACTTTCATGGACATAAATGAAGTTTTAACCAAGAATAATATATAAAACATACATAACATTTAACTATTAACCTTCATTTCATAGAAAGAAATGAAGTTTAACTAAGAATATATACAAAACATACATAGGATTCAACTATTAACCTTTCATTTCAGTGAATGTTGTCTTTTTAAGTTGAAAAATGAAGTTATTTAAGATATTGAAATATCTTGAATCAGTTAACTCGTGCTTTGAATGACTAGTACGGAGATCTCGCTGCTCGGTCAGTGAGTTGGGGTCTAAGGGCAACGCTCCCTAAGCTAAAAGCTTGTAGGGAGCTTAAACTCAAAACTTAGATTTAAAAGTAGTAATAAATACAAAGGAAATGCAAAAGCCCACAAGGCGCGCCTTGGTGTGCCCATATCGTAAGGCGCAAAAGGCTGGCACCTCGTCTGGGAAGGCGAGCTGCCAGCCTTGCGCCTAGGCGCGTGCCTTTTAAAACACTCTTCATGTTCATGCTTAGTTTTGTGTATGGGGCCCTTTGTTTGTGAGATGTTCATTTTGAAGTGTCGGTTTTAGTGGCAGCTGATTTTGTGTTCTAAGAAACTCTTCATTAAACTTAGTTTTGTATATTGTGCTCGTTGTCTTTTTGAAATGTTTATTTTGAAGTTCTGTTTTGTCTTGCATTTGTGTTCCAAGAAACTTGTCGATAGTTTGAGCATAGCTTTTTTCTTTAAGTCTTTATGTTACCTTCAATCTATCATTCTGTTATCTGTACACTGTTAATTGTTCTATCTAGTCTTTTTATGCATGATAAAATATTGCCTGAAATAATTCTATTACTTCGTTGCAATTTCAAGTTGCTAACTTCCTCTATCCCCTGTGCATGCCATTCTTCTGTAGCTATGATCCTCGAAAGCGTATAACAGCAGCCCAAGCTCTTGAGCACGAGTATGACTTATCTCCATACCAATTTTCAATCCTCCATGTTGTGTTTTTTTTTTAGATTATTAGTATATTGGAATTTTGGATGTTATATTTTCCCTCTCCATTTTTTCTATCATCGGAATGTGTACAAGTAGCCTGGAATTTTTGTTATTTATCATCAAATTCAAGTTATCATAAATATAATTGCACATTGTTTTTTTTAAACAAAAAATAAACTATTAAGAAAATGTAAAGAAGCAGAAGTTTTAGAAACAATTCCCAAGAGAGAAAATAACGAAAAACAAAATACAGGGAAAAGGCAAAGGAAAGGCCAACAGATAAAGACTATAAAAGCCCAAAAGAACTAGAAAGAAAATACTGAAACAATTAAGATAAACAGATGAATAGAAAATTTGGAATCTTCATCATTTGGGAGACCATGCAAGGACAACATAAAGAAACAGAATCTTGAGTCTTGAAACTTCAAATTCAATCAACAAAGTAGTGGGATCTGTGCCAAAGCCAACAGGTGCAAAGTCACTACTCAAAACTATTTTTAGCAAATACTACCTCGAAATTCCTTCAACTGTATACCATAGATATTGACAATGTTTTCTAATTTATCTAAGACTTTAATTAGTGAAGCATTCTGTTGGTCCTCATTTTGTAATTCAAACAAATTTGATGGAGAGATGATTCTGTCACTCGAATTGATGCTTTCTTCCTCTAAATAATTGTAGGAAGAATCAATATTGCTAATCCTTTGATCATCTTCAAACTCATCATCAGGAACTTGCAAAAGGGGATGGTTTGAATCTTTAGGACTGGAGGAGTGTGGAAGTTGATGATGGGTAACGACCCCTCTAAAGAAAGGCCAGAGCTAGAAGAGGGGATATTTGAAAGAGCAATTTTTTTTTTTGATAGGAAACAAAAACTTTCATTGATGAATGAAAAGTTACAAAAGGCTAATAAACCATAGTTACAAAAAACTTTGCCAATTACACAATAAAGTAGATAAACTGTAATCCTTAAGTGGTTGTGTCCTATGAGCCCAATTTAATGCAAGAACAGTAATGGATTCAAGAAAGCTTTGTCTTTCATGTTCCATGCCGTCAAAGAGCTTTGCATTCCTCTTTCTCCATAGGGGCCACCAAAAACAATGAGAAAGGATTTCCATAGGATCTTTTTCTCTTCTTTGAAAGGATGGACCATTGATAGCAAATATGTTCAAGTCTTGGATATTTCCAGGTTTAGTCATATGCCAATTAAAAGCATTAAGAAGATAGTCCCATGTGTTTCTAGCCAATTCACAGTGGCTGAAGAGATGATAGTGGCTTTCAAGATCAGCGTGACATAAATGGCAGCATTGAGGAGAGATAAGCAGCTGGGGTGCCTTGTGTTGAAGCCTATCGTTGGTGTTAAGAATGCCATGGCTAAGCTCCCAAGTGAAGAAACTTTTTTGGGGTGAAGGCCACTCCATATTTCCGAGTAAAGGTCTTTCTTCAATGAAGGATGCATAGGGGCGATATTCGCGAGAAGGGATTTTGTTGAGAATAAACCAGATGCATCATGGGCCCATTGCCAACAATCTCTTCCCACTGAAGGAGAAATTCTTTCCATTTCATCAATAAACGTGACCCATTCCTACACCTCCTCATCCTTAAGGTTTCTTCTCAATTTAACATCCCAAGTTCTGGTACATGGATCCCAAATGGAGGCAACCGATTCATTTTTGCTAAGGGACAGATTTCATATCAATGGATCTTGCACCATTTATCATCCCAGAAGCTAGTATGGGAGCCATGGCCAATCTTTATGGCAACATTGTTATAGATTAGGTGTTTCCATTTATCAATGTCTCGCCACGGGCCTTTCGAGGTTCTGATTCCTTTGATCCCAGGTTTCAAATCACTATCACTAATACCATATCGAGCACCAATACAAAGCCTCCATAGATCTTTAGAAAGAGCAATCGAACGAAGAGAGTGAGGGGTATGTATGGTTTTGGATAGATGCGGGATGAGAGGAGGGATTGGTTAAGAAGAATGAATAATATGATTTAATGCAATCAGGGTTAGTTTGACAAAATTTAGTGACCAATGCTAAATCTCTCTCTAGACGTTCTCTCTCTAGAACACTAACCCTAAATCTCTCGCTTTCTTCCTCTGGCACCGATGCCGCCATACCGGCGCCGGAGGGGGGAAATCATTGCGTCCCTCGTGGTTTCGATGGAAGCTTCCCCTCTCCATCTCTCTTCTCAGTTTGATTTTCCTTCCATGTTTCTTCCCCATTTCACCATCGTCTTTTTGAGTTCTCAAAGTGATGGACGCGTGTATACACTCGTTTTTGGGTTTTATGGCGAAAGCTCATCTCTCCTTCCACAGATCAGGGTCTCAAAACCGCATTTGCTTCTTAGGTTGTAGAAGATGGGTTTCATTTTTCAGATTGAGGCAACCATTTGGGTTCCAATGGCAGTGATGGCCTTTTCCTTGTTTTCTGGCGATGGCGATTCGAGGATAAGAAAGACGGGGAAACCCTAGTTTGTTGTTTGGCACATACCACAAACCAGTTTGGTATAGCGTGTTTCAGTCCACTCGGGACTGAACCGGCTGGTTTCACTACACCAAGCCAAAATGTCTTCCTCATTACCGATTTTTTAGTCTGTCGGTTTTGGATATCATCTTCATATCGAACAGAGATCATCTTTCTCTCTATGTTCGTCAACTCGTCTTTTGGTTTTGCCGTATCTACCACCGGCTCCTGCAACATATGCTCCTCATAGCCCCTCGATGTGGTTTCTTTCTATCTGTTTTTGGCTTTTATCCGACATTAGAGGGAATTTCTCTTGGTTGTAATGGTTTTTCATACACAACCCTCTAATATGGCCTTTATTTTTCATTCTATGGATGGCTTAATGTAACACACTTTTTTTTTATCAATGAACTGTTTGTTTCTTATAAAAAAAAAAATGAAATTAGGGTTCAACATTTGGTTTTTAGTTAAAGGAGAGGATAATTTGCCTTAAACAACCTTGGAATAGTGAAGGGGTAGAGATTTAATGAGGGAGGAAGAGGGTTTGGGGATTTAAGTCAAGGGGAGGAGAAATAGGTAAGGGAGGATCATATAAGGGGTGGGTTTTTGAAGGGCTGAGAACAGAGGTTCAAATTCTTTTGGGGGATAAATTCAAGGGGGTGGGGAATTCGAAGGATTAAGAGTTGCTAATGGGAGGGGGAGAAGAGAGGTCAATTAAAGGTGGAAGGTTGTCTATATATAATGGGGGAGAGGGTTAAGAGGATAAAAATGGAGGCGAAGGCTGCTGAGGTAATGAGGTGGGAGGTTCAATTCCCACAAGAAAGTGGTTCTGGTTTGAATTAGGGGGAGGAATTTCTTGTGATTTGGTTTTGGAGGTTAACGAAGTTGGGATCAAATCCTTGAAGAGATGGATCAATTTCTTCATCAATCATTACTTGATTTAGCCTTGAAAGATCTATAGGGTTGGAAAAATCTTTCATATAAAGGTTATCTTTCAAGGAAAATAGTGGATTCAAAGCAACAATATCACTGAAGAGGAAAAACATACTCCCTCTTGACTTGTGAGTTGTGACTAATCTCAATAATAGAAGGCAACATACCACACAAAATTTTCTTCACCTTTATACAAGGTTGTGAATCATTTAATAAATTGAGAGCATGTGAGGTGAGATTTTTCAAGCTCCCAAAATTGTTCCCAATTGTTTCACAGGAGTCTCGACACCAAAATTCGAGGGGCAAGTTTGAAATGCAAATCCAACCCCATATTCTTTTATATTCTTTTATGAACTATGGATAAATGTGAAGAATTGAATTCCAATTCTCTATAATAAGGTGATTAACACCATAGACATCCCATTTTTTGGGAGAACAAACGAATGATATTAAATCCTTATCAACATACAAGGAATTGCCACCATGTTGGTTTCGAAGAACTTTGAAAGAGTCTCCAATGTCCAAGCAATCATCATGAGCAGATGGTTTAGAGCAACCCGTAAGTGATCAAAGTCAAGCATCAAGACTTACGAGCTTCTTTGACCCAATAAGAAATTTTGATCCGATCATGGGTGGGCTTGAGCCGCTTGAGTCCTGGAAGCTTTCCAAGAGAGACAACATGGGCTTTGTTCAAAACGGGGTTATGAGTGTTCTTGAAGTGATGAGGGAGTGTCAAGAAGTGGAATAGTCATTGATCAACTACCAAAAAGCTAGTTTACCTTGATTCACAGTACCAAAAGGAATATGAATTAGAGTTCATATATGATTTTGGAAGTTTATGAGTTTAATGTCCTTTTTGGTATAATCACCTTTCTAGCTAGAGTTTCTTTCAATTCCTATGCATGTACGTTCTATTATTCTAATAAGATGAGAAGTTGAGATTACTATGTTTACATGGTTACGGTTTAGAAGTTCCGCCACCGCAATCCGCTGCCGACGCTGTTGTCCTTACGGTTTAGAAGTTTCGCCACCGCAATTCCTATGTATGTACATTCTATTATTCTAATAAGATGAGAAGTTGAGATTACCATGTTTACATGGTTAGAGCTCTAGACTTACGGTTTACAAGTTCCGCCACCGCAATCTGCCGCTAACGCTGCTATCCTTCTTGTATCCCATTATGAAGAAGCCTCTGATAGAGTACGTTTTCAAGAGAGGTTGCCACCAAGTATACACTTCAGTAATAGGAGCGGGGTCCTAGGAGGGTAGGATGATGTTGTTCAATTTTTTCCTGACAATAGTTCCTTGAGGCTTCTGCAAAACATCCTCCTTTGTTTGGTATCTTCTCGTGGAAAACTTGAACGTGACTGAGAACTGACATCGATGGAAAAATTTGGGTTTAAGTACAAGGCTATAAGTCAAGTGAGAAGTTCTGTTCTTAGATTAAGATTTTCTTTCCCTTCCCCTCCCCCTCCCCCTCCCCCTTCTTCTAGTTTGTGGTAATTAGGTTTCTTTCAATGCAACACTGGCTAAAAGATTGGAAGTCATTTTGCAAAATTCTGGAGAAAAAGCCATTGGCCACAGGCATGGCGTGGGATCATAAAGGAGGAGCAAATAACGGGAAAGAGGAAAGGAGACAGAGCATCATTCTGCTTTGGGATTTCAGAGGAGGGGAGAGAAGCTGTACAGTAGCCACTTTGTTATTGGATGGGTGGTTCAGCTCCTCTCTGTCATATTGAGTTCTGAAAAAATACTTCTTAATCTATTTTTCTATAAGAGATAGGTTTCACGTGATTGATTTGCCATGTTAAGCTTTGCATGATTTCTTGCAGCTGGATGTGGTACAATATTGAAGATAATGTTTATTTGTCTTGTTTTCCAGGTATTTTCGTTTAGAGCCTCTCCCTGGATCCAAGTATGGTTTTGTTTCTTCTTACTGTTAGTTATTGCTTTTTTAGTTGGAAATATTTAGCATTTAGTTTTCATCACTTTACTGGGGCATATTTATTGCAATATTAGTGCACTGGTACCAATCCAACCTGGAGAGAAGGTCATTAATTATCCAACTCGCCCTGTGGACACAACCACAGATTTTGAGGGAACAACTAACATTCAACACTCCCATATGGTAAGCTGTATTATGCAAAGTTTTTTTTTTCTATATCTCTTCTAAGCTACAAAGTTCTAGTAATCATGCATGAATAAATGGCTCTGTGGATTTTTTTGTTAAACAAAACCATGGGTGCTTCCAGGCTGCAATTTTTCATTTTTTTTAATCTTTGGATTAAACTATTTTTCTGTTCCAATAGGGTAGGTCAGTCTGTTCTTTTTTTTGGAGTCAACAACGGGGTGGGGGATCGAACCCATAACCTCTTTGTTCAGAGGTACATATTGATGCCGTTGAGCTATTGCTCTTGATGGCGGGTAGGACAGTCTGTTTGGAAGATTTTTTTCTCTTTCCATTCATCATGAGATTTAGAAGTATTTTCTCTTATCCAGAAGAATCGTGAGATTTAGAAGAATCATGAGATTTAGAATTGCAACCATGAGTGCTTCCAAGCTGCAATTCTTCATTTTTTTTTAATCTTTGGATTAAATTATTTTTCTGTTCTCATGTCATCCAATAGGGTAGGGCAGTCTGTTTTTTTTAGTTCAACAACGGGGTGGGAGATTGAACCCATAACCTCTTTGTTCAAAGGTATACATTGATGGCATTGAGCTATTGCTCTTGTTGGCAGGTAGGGCAGTATATTTTGGAAGATTTTTTTTCTTTTCATTCATCCTGAGATTTAGAAGTATTTTCTCTTATCCAGAAGAATCATGAGATTTAGAAGAATCATGAGATTTAGAATTGCAACCATGGGTGCTTTCGGGTTGCAATTCTTCATTTTTTTTTTTTGATCTTTGGATTAAACTATTTTTCTGTTCTCATGTCATCCAATAGGGTAGGGCAGTCTTTTTTTTTTTTTTTTTAGTTCAACAACGGGGTGGGAGATCGAACCCATAACCTCTTTGTTCAGAGGTATACATTGATGTCGTTGAGCTATTGCTCTTGTTGACGGGTAGGGCAGTTTGTTTTGGAAGATTTCTTTCTCTTTTCATTCATCTTGAGATTTAGAAGTATTTTCTCTTATCCTGAAGAATCATTAGATTTAGAAGATAGCTGCAATATATAGTTGGCGTTAGGCATAGGAAAAGGGGACTGCCTTTTTAATTGCTTTGTCATAGAATATGAGTAATAAGATTCTGCAAGGGCTGATTACCCGGTTTCCAAAAAAAAATCTATAAGGACCTGATCCTTACAATGACTTGTTACACGTAGAAAATATCAAACCAAAACAATACATGGATAATGACACCGATATACTACTGATAGTGATATGATAACAGTGAAAATATAGTATTACGAACAACGAACAATAATATGAAATACAAGATAAGCCAAGTATAAGGCCCTTAGAACCTCTCGTTTGAGTGTGCTAACCCAACACTCAAAAACCACAAAACTATTCACTACCTCCTTTCATACCCTCTGTTTCTATTTATAACAAGGTACCCTAACTACTCTTTAACTAAAGACCCTTATGCCTTTACTATTATCTATTGCTACTAATGTACCCTTAGGTGGGTATCCTACATTACCGATCCCTTTAAAGCATTGTCCTCAAAATAACAACTCTTTAACTAAAGACCCATGTGATCATGTGATCAGCCTCGATGATGGATGATTTTTGGACAACTATTGATGGAGTATAAATGTTGGCGGATGGGGGAGCAATCAATATGAAAGTGTAGTATAGAACGAGGGCTTTTGATTTCACGTTTTTCCTCCGTGTCGAAATTTTTTTTGTCGGGTCAGGTTCCATCAGCACTTTCATATTGATTGCTACCTAGTTCTTCCTCCCCTTTTTTGTCGCACCATCTTCTCCTTCAATAATCGCATATTTATTGAAAATGTAGGATACGGAAACGTCAGAGATACATTTGTTAATATCATGGTTATATAATATTAAAATATCATCTGAAAACTATTTTAGTTTTTTTTACTATTTATGAAAAATAATTAAAATGAAAAATGAAAATAAAAATTTAATTAGCATTTGAATTTAACCCATATAGTTATACGAGTCCATTTAAATCAATAAAGAGCAAAATCTCACTATCCTTTAAATGCCTAGTATAAGCTCACAAAACAAAATTTAAAAGTATTAATCCTTAACAATCCCAAAATATTTTAATTTTTACCGCATTTCTCATTTCTCCTTTCTCCATTCTATTTTCTCTCTTTTTTTTTTCCTTTTTGTCCATCTAGTTTCGATGGATTTCGTTGTCGACTACCTCCGCCAACACTACTTAGTTCACGCCATCAATCACTTGCAAGGTATAAGTTTTAAATGGTGTGTCCATCAAGGGTCCATGGTGTGTTTAAAACTAAAAATAATTGTAATAAAGGGGATACCTAATTTTGTGTATCAGACACGTGTTCGAAGAGTGCTCAAAAGTATCTGTGTCCAACACAAATACTTTGTCAAAATCAAAGTGTTCAGATTTCCTAGTTCTTGGGTTCAAACCTCTGGCCAGTTGTTTCATCCATAATTTAATATTGATTTCTACTTGGTGGACATTCTCAAATTTCCAAGCCCACAAGTTATGGGAGTAATGGTAGATATAATTAAGTTTACCCCAACGTATAAACTTAAGGACTTGAGTTGATTGATGATTTAACTTGATTCAATAAAATTCATCTTGTTTATCAATGAAGAACCATAGTACCACCACGTCATCAAGCTCTAATTTTTTTTCACGGTCAGAATCATTGTATAATAAAGATCTTTACTGTCTTTCTTATCACTGCAATACCAAGAAAGCACTTCTAAACTTTGAGAGGAAGTCTTAAAGGTTTATACATCATATATCATTGGACATGATGATAATAACGTCGTCAATATAAGCATTATGCAACTAGCAATGGAATACCACTTTCTGCCGTTGGTGGAAAACAGAGTAATTTTAATGTCTTCTCCCCCAAATGCTTGACTAAATTGTCTAGCGAGCAAAATTTCTACACATTTTTAGAGAATTCGACCTCATCCATTATTTAATAAACATGCCTAGCAGCCTAGGTGGTGGCTGCCTCGCTAATAAAATAAGAAAATAAGTTGCCTAAAAGCCTGTTAAACGATATTTGAAAGTCTCTCATTTCTCTCGTTGTCAAACTTTGGTCTTATCTTCAATTGTCAACAGGTAACATCTGGGAATGCTGTAAACATGCCAGGTGCTCATGGGGTGGCAGGAAGATCTGGCCCTCGGCCAATTATCGGAGTTGGCATGCCAAGGATGCCGCCTCAGGCCATGGCTCCTTATAACCTTGCATCCCAGGCTGGGATGGGTATGAATCCTGGCAGCATCCCAATGCAGCGTGGTGTTTCTGCCCAAGCTCATCAGCAGCAGGTTAGTTATTTATGATCCAATTTTATTATTTCTGAAAGTTGTTTTTGTACATCTGCAGATGAATCTCACCAACTATGATGGCCTTTTTGTTTCCCCTTAACATTTCAATTAGTTAAGAAGAAAAGATCCAGGAATGGGAATGCCAGGCTATCCACCACAACAGAAACAACAAAGACGCTACTGAGGTAAAAGATCTCAACAACTCTATTAGTTGATACGAGCTTTAATTTGAGTATCATTGTGATCGTGCCTCAGTTTTCCAGTATAGTGTATAGGTTGCGAATGGTTGTTTTTCTTGTTTGCTGGAAATATGGTAGAAATGATATATTATGTTCAACTGTTCAAATACAGTTCAAATACCTGCTCCACTTGCACTTTAAAAAAAATCAGAATGGTATAATGATACACGGGGAACAAACCATAGGAGGTGTTTGGGACTAGGGGAATGGAAAAATTATGGGGAGTGGGGGGAATCTTTTTCAACTTCTTCATTTTCGGCCTCAATTCTGTTTTGAGTTCTGTCGGTAATGTCATTTCTTGATCATCGTGACAGCCACATCATTTTTCGATTCTTCTCTTGATTCGTTTATTGCTTCTTTTATTATCTTCGTAATGGTGTCGATACAATATTTACTACGTAACCACTTAAGAGCAGCGCCACCTTTCATGGATCAAAACTGCTCTGATACCGAATAATAGAGTCTAACTCTATCACAAGGTCCTCCTCAACCACTTTCAGTCAATTCAACATCAATGATGTAAGTTGCATTTGATAATGGGTAGAGGGGACTGACCAACTAACTACCCTAAAGGGACTAAGGGATCATATCAATTTGTTTCTAAAATTAAACAAGACCTGAGTTTTCTCCTAATGACAGTCCAAGTTAGTTCGAAGGCCACTTCTGTCAATATCCTCCTACGAAGGTTCTCAAGTGGGGATCCCTATCATGAGAGGGAATGTAAATAAAGAAAGAATTATGAGGAAGATTTGTATATAAAAAATCGAGTTAGCTTAAAATCAAAATGAGGAAAGTCTTAGTTTCCTTTTTAAAGCAACCACCAAAAAGTCCAAAACCTTAACCGTGGCACTAATTTTGGATAGGTTTAAAAAAGGGCAAACATGGATCAAGTGTAAGAACTCGCGTGTGTACTCTATTTCTTTTTGTATTTGGAACAATTTATTATCGTTCTGCTTGCTATTAAGTTGTGTAACAGAAGCAATGAATTCCTCGTCTCTAGCCTTTTAAATGTTCAATTTTGTCCAGATCTAAAAAATCTGATGTATTTATTTATCCCATCTCCCCATGAATTTCAAATTGATGCTCGATCTGGTTTCTTCAGTGGTATCAGGAAAGGTCTGAGATTACTTGTTGGTTTTGTCCAAAATTTGTCCGTACACATCTTATAAAGCTGACGTGCTTTGCATGTCAACTCATCTGAATAAGTTGCAACTGAGCATGCTCTTGGCACAATATTGATTGATGTAAATATGACTCGATAGCTGCACAGCGCAAATGAGAGGCAAGAATTGCTTGCAGACACCAGTTTTTTTTAATACTGAGCTAGCTCGATCTCGATATAAAGTAACTGGGCCCCCATAGAAACCTTGTCCTCTTGTATTATAATACTTCAAAGTAGTAGGGATGGTGTCGATTTTGCCGACACGAAATGTGTTTTGTGTATTTTATGTATTAGGTTAGAGAAGTTGGAAAGGGAAAAAGATAGGATTATTGAACCACCACCCCTCCTCTCTACTTCCATGGCCATGTTTGGATCTGTTTTGAAGTTTGCATATAATGTTCTGTGAACTCTTTGTGGTTACTGTTTTATAACATTTGGACACAATTCTTTCCTATCTTTCTACTTTAAGTTTTCATTAAAAACAATGATAAATTATCCTTTCACTTTAAAGGAGTAAACAAACGATAATTTAGTTTTTTTTTCTTCTTTAAGAAATTAGGACTCTTGAATTTTTTAGAACTTATTCAAACAAATTGTTAAAACAACATTTCAAATGCTAATAATATATTTATTCTTGTCATGTAAAAATTCTAAGACTAAATGTTGAACTAACAAACTCGAGCACGTCATTAAATGTTTGTAATCAACTAAAGGAACCCAAGTTTAAAAGGTCTAAACAAAAATCCCAAAATCCAACAACCGTCGATAGGCAAACACTAGTACTAAGCCAACCCCCAAAAGTGGTCAGCCTAGGTTGAGATGGCCGGCCTTTGAAAGGGGCCAAACCACAAGTTTGAGTTGGCTAGCCCTATCCACCCCAAGTTAAGGGTCTTCTACCTTAAATTATTCTCATTAAAACGCACAGAAGGGAAGAGAACAGGCCAATGGAAGAACAACAAACACAACGTAGAAAACAAACATAACCAGCCTTAAAAATAATTATGAGTGTACTAATGGTAAAAAAAATGTTTCTTTAACATTAAACTCGACAATTATGAATGTTTACAAAGGGAAATTAAGTTTTTCAAAAAAAAAAAACAAACACAAAAACGGGAAATTAAAAAAATAATAATACAAATTAAACTAGTTTAATTTTGCTAAGCTATTCTAAACACTAGATTTTTCTCCAAAGTTTAAAAAAAATCTCAGAAACGAAAAAACAAAACAAGCATAATTACTAAATGTGGTCTTGGCCATGCCATGGGAGCTTGATCATTTCAACATTGATTAGAAGGAAAGCAATCCATACAAAGTTGCAGATTCACTAACACTCCATTTCATGGACAAGCTATGAAACACCTGCCAAACAAACACTTACAATGCAGAGCTAATCAAACATACTAATAAAAGAAAGACAATGGAGAAACTTGGCTCCAAATACACAAAACACGAGACAGCAAAATACTTTGATTCATTTTTTTTATATCAGCTTGAAAGTTTTCCAAAAGCTTCTTCAGCACTTGGAGCAAACCCCTGCCGCTGGCCTAACAAACTTGTTTTAACTGTACAAAACATTCACCTCGACACCACGGCCTGTCGCCTTCAATCTCATTCTTCTTTCCATATTCGACCTGTGATTCTCAGCTTCAGCTCTTTCCTTTCCCCTCCCGAAAAATAGAGTGCAAGGTTTCTATGAATGATGAGACCATCTTGACTGTCACGAACTTTTCGGTGACTATCGCGGATGCCCCTTGGAATTCCTTGCCATGTTAGTTTACGCCCGTTGCCACCCACTTCCAAACTGTAGCTGAACTTCTTCGCTTCGTTATCGTCACCCATGAATCGTAGAAACGCCATGTAAACCGGCGCCATTCCTTGCTGGAATGCCTCAAAATGCAAGCAGAACTGCCTTCCAAAACAGTTGAAAACCTGTCAATGCAAGGTAAACAGTACAATGTTCAAAGATTGAGAGAAAACCGGGTTTATCAGACATTTATCTAAAAGTTATATATAAAAATTAGGAGAACACCTTAAAAATAGAACCCTCCTAAAAGTTCGTTGTTACAAATGTAGCAATGAACATAGTTCAGCTCAGATTGGACAATTATCAAAGAAATACATAGTTAATAGACTTCTAATTTATCTGCTTGTATTACACTTGAGTCATTAACTATTCTCATAAGATGACCACCTAATTCTACTATATTTGATTCCAACTAAATTTGTAAATATTAAATCATAAATAAATGACCCTTATGAATTAAACACATTACATTTAAGTCCTTAACTACTAACTATTTAAAATGATCTTTGTTGACCACTGGTCAACGTGTGAGGGCTTATATGGATAATGTTATATGAAGTCATTATGGTGAGAAAGTATATTAATGACGTAAAGAGAAAGCACCAACCGTTAGCATCCACGTGGCATTTTCGACTTCATGTGGATTTGATTTCACATAGCGATGATTGAAGGTACACCCGTCATGCATGTCAACCTTGTGATCATTTTTTAGATGTGCAACCAGAGACGGGATGTCTCCCGTGATCGAGCACTCTGATCCAGCGTAAGGACAGCTGTAAGGGCGGAATCGACAGTGTTGCTCATGTTTAAGCTTACTGTAGTAAGGAAAAATATCTTGACAACCCAAGTTTTGGTATCTGCAGGGAATTTCTAGCGACTCAGCTACCTTCTCCAATGCCAAGCACCTTATATTTCCGAGTTCACGACGACAGGCCGGACAAGAGTTGCTAACTCTGATCTTGCAGTTCGAGCACAATGTGTGGCCATTTGGGCACTGATGTTCAAAAGTCAGTAAGCAAGTACGAAACAAAAGCATGTATATAACATTTCCATGTCAAACAGATTCCAGAATAAAGAGATGTTTTAAGTTTTTAATGCAACTTTAATAATAAAAAAGAACTTTAAGGGTCGTTTGGATTAAAGACATGGGGATAAGAATCAGGGCGAGAATCAGCCAGGGATACAAAATCCCTTGTCTGGTACAAAGTTTTGGAGCTATTCCCATGGTTTCTATACCCAACCCATGAGTAAGAATATTTGGTACCCTTGCAAAAACAAGGATTTTCTTCACGTTCTTCTCTTTCCCTCTCTTATTTTTGTTAATATCATTTTTTTTCTTCTTTCAGATACATTATTTATTCCATTAAAATAATTGATATAAATTAACTTTTATAAACAACACAATTATATTAAAATGATTTAATAATAATGCAATGAATTAACCTAATTAATTATTCAATTGTAGTAAATTAATCATAACTAATTGATTAATTCGAAATCTACCCAAAAAATCTTTACCATTAAATTTGTTGAGTTGTATCACTACTTAGGAAACACAGGCACTTTAATTTGAACAAAGTAACCATGTAGGACACAAATATTTCCGAACACGTGTGCGGCATGCAAAATTCCATATCCTCTTTTGATTATTCTTAAATTTTAGACATTTCAGAACACACTGTTTAAACTTATACCTTTCAAGTGGTTGATAACTTTACAATGAGGAAATGTTGGTGGACTCAAATGGCAGCGGCGTCCATGTAAAATAGATGGACAAAATGGAAGAGAGAAAGAGAAAATAGAATGAAAGAGGGAAGGGAGAGAAAAATTAAAATATTTTGAAATTATTAAGGATTAGATTTTGTTTTGTGGACATTTAAAGGATAATAAAGTTTTGTTTGGATTTAAATGGACTCATAATTATGAAAGTTAAATTCAAATTCAAATGCTAATCGTTTTCATTTTCATTTTGATTATTTTTCATAACAAAAAAAAACAAGAATATTTTGAGATTGATCTTTTAATATTATGCTATAAAAAATAATAATGCTATGCATCCATATTTTATATTTTCAAATAATGATGTGTCGTCGTAATCGTTTCTTGTCTGTATATGTGCTTCTTAGATTTCTTCTTTAATTGTTTTATTTCCCTGAATTATACCCCAAACTAATTAGATAACTATTGAAATCTTTAACTTTAAAAATTAAGAAAATGCAATTTTTATCCTCCAATATGTTTTCTTTTGAAAATTCGTTAAAAAAAAGTATTATTATCATCACCATCCTATGTTGGCCTAATGGTAAAGAAGGTTATATGGGGAACCAAAAGGGTTATCGGTCAAATTCATGGTGACTACCTACCTAAAATTATTTTTTTACGGGTTTCCTTGACATCTCAATATAGTAGGGTCAGACAAGTTATTCTATGAAAATAGTCGAGGTGTGCACAAGTTGGCATAAACTTTTATATATATATATATATATATATAAACTTAAACACCTCTATACTATTATCACTTAATTGCTCAAATAAGAAGCTCAAAGGTAAAAAACACCAATTCCGATAAGCATGTCCCTCAGTTTCTATGGAATACATTTTAAAATGTTCTGCAAAAGAATGAAATTATGCTTACAAAGATTCTTAATAAAATTCTGCCAACTCCAACAAACCTTAAAGAAATTTTAGGAAAGATCGTTTGTTGAATGAAATAGAGATTCAACCTTAAAGAAATTAACAGCAGCTTTCATCAATTGAACCCAATCATTGAAATGACTTAAGCACATTCGGGCATAGTATGAAGATTTTACAAAATGAAGGTAATTTTGCAAAAATAATTCTCCATGTTTGCCTTTGGAAATTTTATGCAACTCACAACAGCACTGCTTAAGCTTACAAACTCAGTCTAAAGGTGTGCTTGAGAGTGCTAATAAAAAAGTGCAGTTAAGAAAAATACTTAATGTTACGTTTTTTTTAAGAAAAAACAATAGAAAGTACTTGATGACAAAATACTTTGATGCTTGTTCATAACCTCTTTAAAATGGTTCCTAATCAGGAACGCAAGCCAAAAACACCCTACAAGTGCATTCTCTCACACAGTTAAGGTTCTTTAGACTTTTTTCCAATAGCATTTTTATGTCACACCCAAACGCAATAATTTAGAGTAAAATCTTTGCTTATTTCCATGCCAAAAACGCTTCCAATCATAGCCTAAATTGTATGAGAACAAGTAAAGGAGAAAAAACAGGGTATAGAGTACATACCTGGTAAATTGGAGGATACATCAGATTTGTGCAGACAGGGCACTCTAGTAATTCTTGCACACCATTAGTTGAATAAACTCCAAGTTTACCACCCAAACCAAGGACCACTTTAGAAGATGTACAATTATTCTCTGATTTTGACATTGCTATGTCATGGCTTGAAACTGAGGGATGAGAATCAACTTCTTTGCAGGTACTGCTTCCAGGAGTCATGGCTTATTTCAATTTTAATAGATTTCTTTGAGCTATTAATGGAAACTCTTCACCATATGCCAACCATCACCCATCCAAGAGTTCAATCCTGTTAAGCCAGACAAAAAAATGTATGTCAGTCAACATATTGGGTGGCGCGTTTCGTGTTGTCTGGAGATTTGCTCATGTAACTTGACCAAATATCAAGTGAGGAAGGTAAGCAATTTTTTTTTTTGATATCCGTGATTCAGGTCAACTTATGCAGACCTCGACTATTCTCACGGAACAACCACTTAACCCAATATTTGGTTGTCAAAGAAATCCATAAAAAATTAATCCTAAGTATGTGGTCACCATAGATTGAACTCACTACCTTTTGGTTCCCTAAGATCATCTTGACCATTAGGTCAACCCATGATGGTTAAGGTAGATAATATTTTGGCCATTTGGTTTAAAGTTACATTTCAATATATTACAGCCCTATAAAAAAAAACTAAAATGTTATCAACACTAAATAACGAAAAACTTAGCAAAACCCTCTCTTTTTTTTAAATCCAAAATGGTAAATGTTGAAATATATGCCATAGGTTAGGACACAGGACACTGACATAACCTGATTCTATAAGTTCACTAATGTTACAAATTATACAGAGATGGAAACCCACCTTTTTATACTACATTGTTTATAGGTTATAAATCAACAAAGCAAACACTAATTATACGTTATACAAACATCAACCTTTTACAACCCATTATTTTTCACAATCCAACCATATAAGCACCGAATTCCAACTCAAAACTAATCAAAAGTACGGGTTTAACACCTTTGCTTAGCTTTGGATTATGTCAGGGTACATCCTAGCTTTTATTGGCAAAAGTGCTTTAAAACACTCAAAGATCAACTTCAAATTTATTTAGCTTGATGCACTCTTGACTTGCAAGCCATGATGAGATAAGAAGAAAGCTATCTAGATACCTTACAAACCCATAAGAATTGTAAAAACACCAAACAAAACAGATCTGCATACTATGGTCTGTCTAATATCAAAATATTAATCATCAATGGGGACTTAAGTTATTCTATAAACTTCCCCATGCACAAAAAACAAGTCTTTAGTCCCTCTACCCACAATCTGCCACGAAATCATTATTTTTCATAATAATGAAAGAACCTGAGGTAAAGCCAATCAGACAAGAACAAAGGAGGGTGCAATCTTAATTTCAAAAAAGGTTAAAATGAATTGTAAAAACACCAAACAAAACAGATCTGCATACTATGGTCAGTCTAATATCAAAATATTAATCATCAATGGGGACTTAAGTTATTCTATAAACTTCCCCATGCACAAAAAACAAGTCTTTAGTCCCTCTACCCACAATCTGCCACGAAATCATTATTTTTCATAATAATGAAAGAACCTGAGGTAAAGCCAATCAGACAAGAACAAAGGAGGGTGCAATCTTAATTTCAAAAAAGGTTAAAATGAATTTTGGTGTTTGTTCCATTTTGGTGTCTAGACTTTTGAATGTCCAATTTTAGTCCCCATAATTTCATGAAAACTCAAAAATGGTCCCTGATATTAGAATTAGTTAACTTTCTATTACTTTGAGATGACAGTATTTTTTTTAAAAAAGCTTCTCCCTCCTCAATCCCTTCATTCTTTCTCTTTCCCCAACCTTTCTCTCTTTTCATCCTTTATTATTTTCTCTTGCACTACCATCCTTAAAAGTCCAAGAAAGAGAAGGAAGGGTGGGGAGAGAGAAGGCTTGAAGAGAGAGAAAGGTTTGGAAAGAGAAAAAATGATGAGAAAAGGATTTAAGAGGGAGAATTTTTTTTTTTTTTTTAAATCCATTTTATCTCAAAGTAACGGAAAACTAACTTCATTCTAACGATAGAGATGATTTTTTAGTTTTCTTCAAAGTACAAGAACTAAAATGGGATATTTCAAAATCCAGTGACTAAAATGTAACTAATACCAAAGTCTAGAGACCAAAATGAAACAAACACAAAGGTCACATGACGTGTATTTTAACGTTCAAAAAATTATACATCAAAGTTTAAAAATTACCCCCTCTTTAATTTTAAAATCAAAAGTGTATATTAAAACAAAAAGGTTAGATGTATGATTTTACCCCTCTTGAATTTTTTTAATATTTCTTCATTTTCCCCAATAAAAAATGAACAAGAAAAAGCATACAACGCCTATTACAATTACAGTTTAGCAAGTATAAAGGTGTTCAATCATGAACACAAAACGAAACATCGTAGAGTAATTTAACTCGAATCATTATGTTCGTGTATGAGAAAAAGAAAAAAGAAAAGTAGCAAAAGCATGAATAAAAAGATTTATAATGGCATCATCTTCTATAGAAAAAAGGAAACGTAAGCTCTAAAAAGTATGGAGATAAATCACAGAATGAAATCATTGGCTCATTTGAATCCATCCAGACCAACATAGTAAAACAATCCAGCATCAATTCATATGCCAATCTAAACAACTCTATTTCTCTTAAATTCCAAAAAACATTGATTAAAAACTGTCCCCAAGGGGAGGCACATTGATCGAGGCTTGGATTTTGAAGGTATGCTCCCTTCAAAGTTCCAAGTTCGAAACTTACATGTGACATTAATTTGTAGATACCTCTCCTTCAAGGTCTCTCAGTGCCTGGCCTAGGGGCAAGTCTGGTCAAGGCATGAGGAAGTGAAGCTCCGATTTCTCGGATAAAGAAAAAAATCATTGATTAAAAACTAACATACCTACTGAAAAACAAATCCTTAAAAATGGCTTGAAATTGAAAAGAAACCAGACCAGGCATCACAAATCGAAAAACCTGTTCCTCCCATTTCACAAATTACAAATTGACAAACCATTTCTCCAATTAGAAAATCAAACAAAACAAGAACCCCATTTACAAGTCTCCAGAAAGAAAAACAGAACACCACGAAAACCAACAACGGGCAGAAGAAAATCTACAAAATAAAACAAAAGAACACGAATCCCCAGTTGACAAAATCGAGCCCAATTGCAGAAACAGACGTTTAATCCAAATAATAAATTCTGGGTGTGGCTCAAAAGTGGAAAAATCGATACGAAATTAAAAACAAAACTGAAATGGACTTGAAAAAGGATTCGAGAAAAAAAAAAAAAAAAAAACCTGCATCCCATGAGAGCCGGAACTGGGTTGTGCGTAAATATTCTCGGATTTCGAATTCGAACAAAAAGCAATATGTGATTAATGATTTTTTATGAATGAATCGTTGGAATTGTGCAAGCGCTTTCACCACCGCTCCGGGTCCGCCATTATAATGGTTTCCTCTCTCTCTCTTTTTCAATTTCTCTTTGGCTTCTTCTTTACCTTTTTTTCCCTTTTGAGAGAAAAAGCTTTCGAAAAGGAAAAGAAAGAAAAAAGTTAGAAAACACCAACGAAAAACAATTGTAAATTTATTCAACCATGAAAACTTAGTTTTTATATATTTGGTAAATTACAAATTTAGTGTTTGAATTTTGAAGGTTGTATCTATTTGGTTACCAATCTTTTAAAATTATAAATTTACTTTCTCAATCTTTCAAATTTTTTTAATTTATGGAACTACGAGGGAAATGTTTGATTAAATATAAAAGTTATATTTATATCAAGTTAACAAATTAATTTTATTTTTTTGTGAATTTTTTAGGATTTCAAGAACTTGTAAGAAGGTGTTTAATTTTTTTTTTTTTTATTCAACCCTTTTGGATATCATAAATGAAATAGACACGAATTTTGAAGTTTCACATAAGTGTATTAGAAAATTTTATCGTGTGTCCACGGTCATGCTTATCTAGGACATGTCGTCTTTAACCACATGTCATGACACCTCGATCAGGTTTATCTAGGACATGTTCTTGTGGGTGCAAGTCAATTTAAACCCTTTTTTTGTCATGCTTTGGTAGTGTACGCTTTATATTGCTTGTTGCTTTGTTTTCTATGTAAATTTGGTGTGGTGTGACTTATCATCATTTTCATGTTCATGAGTGTCATATTAAATTTCTTCCAAAATGTACTTTATGGGGCATGATCTCTACACTAGTTATATAATTACAAATTTTTTGTTGAAACTCCTTGATTATTTAGGACATCCAGTTGTTCAAATTGTAAAGGCCCAGGTTTTCGTCTCGGTTCCCCAGGTATGTTTCTCAGTTAATTCTGTTGTTTCGTTGGGCCGTTGGGGTAGTTTTAGCCTTGAGGGGCATTTTGGTAATTTTTCCTCTAAGGCCGGTTTGGTAATTTATTGAGCATCAGAGTTGTTTCTGCATTTTTGCTGAGATTGAGGGCTGTTTTTGCATTTTCAGGTGCTTGGGGGTTAGTTTTGCATTTTAAAGGAAGATGGCTTGTTTTGGTTATTTTAAAAAGGAAATTAAAGAAAAGGAAAAAGGGGATTTTAAGTTAGATCGATTAAAAGCCAGCAAATCCCTTCTCCTCCTTTTCCCTCAATCGATCCACCTCCCTCATCCCTTTCACCATTTTTCCATCGCCATCGATCACCTCCCTGAGCAGTAGCCGAGAGCATCACCACCGAGCCATCCGCACGCACAGCCTGATCGCATCGCAGTCGTCAAGCAACCTCGCCTCGCCCCACACAGCCTCGCTGCCGCACCATGCAGATCCGCCCAGCCAGTCGCCTTCACCATCTCTGTCGCCCACGCCCGCACGCAGCCTGTGCTGCCTAACCGTGCCACTCACCCCATGCTGCACGCGCCTTGCGCAGACGCCCAGCTGCATCGCCAGCTCGCCCACACCCGCAGCTGCCGCACCGTGCAACACACGCCCAACCGCTCACGCCTGCTCGCTACTGCTCAGCACCGTACGCACGCCCGCAGCCTGTACGTGTCTTTGCCGCAGCCGAGGCCTTGTGCTACCGAGCCACCGTTCGATTTGGATAACCTCTATTTCCGAGCTCTGTTGGTTCTGTTGGCCTAGTTAAATAGTTATCAGTGTAGTTTTATTTACCTATTACGGTTTGTCTAGGTTGATTACGTGGTTGGTTATCTACAGCTCAATGAGCATTGTATATTTGTTCTGTTCTATTTCAGGTAAGGGTTTCTTGTCGTGGTTGTGTGGATCTTGCGTGAATATGCATTGATAGTATTGTATGCTGCCTGTTTTACTGTTTTACGAGCATGTCTTAGTGGATAGGTTGTTGTGATATCCTAACTGTTTGAGAGCATGCCTTGACTTATTGTGACATGCCTGTTAGTACCATGCTAGAGTTTCTCGTCTTTTACTGTTAAACATGTTGTGATATGTTATGAACTGAACGAGTCAAACTCTTAGCATAGCTTCGATTAGGTTGTCATCATCTAGAGGCTGAGAGTGGACACGACGTATGTTGTCCTCATCGGTTCAGGACCAGCGAGGACAGATTCTCGCCCCCAATAGTCGGTTGTGGAGTAGCTACCACTCCAGCATAAGCCTAGTCTGTGGCCTGCTAGAGCGAGGTCCTTTCCTTGGTGTAAGCCTACCTTGGGACGACCTTTAGCTTCAGGCGTTGATGTGAACAGGCTGCCACAGTTGGGTGCTGAGGGCCTCCCATCAGCTGTGGATTAGTGGACACCATTCAGAGTCTAGTTAGGCATGCGTACCTGGATCGGTGTAGTTTGTGCAGGCCTACATTTACTCGATTTGCAGCAGCATGTAGTGTGCGCACACACGCATTAGATGCTGAGAGGACGGCTCCCTCGAGTTATTGTCGTCAGTACACCATCTCGTTCCTGTTTAGAGCCAGACACTTAGGGACTCACCCAAGTGTCCAGGATCAGTTTGAGAGCTGGTCACCTAGCCGAGAGTTAGAGACTCTCAAAGTTTGGGAGTTATTTTGATGACTTAAGTTTCTGCTACTGGTTGGCAAACTGTATTGCATGTATGCTAGGATGCTAGATGATGTGTTGTTTACGTACTGTACTCCGGCTGGGGATTCTTACTGAGTGTCTTTGTACTCACCCTTATTTTTGTGGTTTTCCACCAGGTAACTTGGGACAGCACCGAGATGGCTAGAGGAGGAGCTGATGGATCATGGGAGCCCGCTGTCCAGTTTATTTATTTATTGTCATTTGTTCAGCATGTAGTTAGGGACTGAGTTCCATTTCTTTTTATAGTTTATGTTTCGAACTTGTTTTAATAATCTCTAGCCAGAGGCACAATTTGTATTGGTTTTACACTTAATAGTTTTGGAACTGTTTATCCTTCCTTATAAAATGCTTGAGTTTCTTCCATGGTTTACATTATTTGAATTGTTTTAAATTCATGCATGCTGAGTAAGAACTGTTTTAGGACTGTTTTAGAGTCAGGTTCTTACGGTTGGTCTCAGAGCATAGAGTCATAGATTTTGTAGACTTACCTACTGAGTTAGGTTGTTATCCCCATGATCATCAGTACTCCAACAGCCGTCAGGTATGTCGAAAGTTGTTTTAAGGGTTTTGCTTGCAGTACTTGCATCTAGCTTACATGTCTTTACTTGTTGTTGGTAGTGTTGGTCCGAGCGTGGACTAACTCAGTGTGGTTTAGGTGTAGATCGCGAGAGATGCCAATTACACGTAGTGGAACTGAGACGTCAGTTGTAGCCAACAGAGGTGGTGGCACCGAGCTGGATATTGAGGAGACCACGTCTAGAGCTGTTTCGACCGTCAGGCCACCTTTGGCCCCGACTGTTGTCTTATCGAGAGGAGCAAAGGCTGATCTACTCAAGGTGCTGCTCTTGGAGAGGAGTTTGCCGTGGCCATGCATGAGATGGTTACGGGCATGTTTATCGAGTAGAGAGCTGAGACTCAAGCACTGTTGGTAGCACAGCAGACAGAGACCCGGGCACAGATGGCCCTGTTTGCTCAGATGTTCCAGCAGGCACCACCTGATGGTGTGATAAATCCCCCAATGGGATAGAGAGTGCCGCCAGCTCAGCCAGCTCAGCAGGAGCCCATTGTTGAGCTAAACATTCTTGAGGGTGCCACCGAGGGTGGCAAGTGGCTTAAGAACTTCGTGAAGTGGAAGCCCAAAGAGTTTGATGCATCCTAGAACCCACTGGTAGCAGTGAAATGGTTGGCTCACCTGGTGTATATCTTTAGTGTCATGGGTTGCCCGAATGTCCAGAGGCCTAGATGTGCAGCTCATGTGTTGACAGAGACAACTATCTGGTGGTGGCAGTCCACTGACGGGGCCAGACTAGTAGGGTCCCCACCAGCCACCTGGGAGTTCTTCAAGACCGAGTTCAGGACTCAGTACATTAGTGAAGAAGCTCAGCAAGAGATGGTAGAGGCCTTTGCTAATCTGAAGCAGGGGGATGACACCATTGCCGGGTATGAGAAGATATTTTTAGAGCATAGTTATTTTGCTCAAGAGCTGATTGCTAAAAGGAGCTAAAGATCAAGAAGTTCATTCGAGGGCTTAGGATGAAGGTTACTCAGGATGTTCGAGCAATCGCTCCGCAGACCTATGCCAGGACCATGGCTTTGGCCAAGACGTACAATGTAAAATATTCGATTGTGAAAGCCGTAGTTGTAGCAGTTCAGAGTGTGAGACCCAGTTTCGGTCAGAAAAGAAAGTTTAAGTCTTCTAGTACTTCTTGGCAGGAAGGTCAGCAGCAGCGCCAGTTCTAGAGCAGAGATCAGAGACAACAGCAGGGTCGTCAGCAGGGTGCAGTTAGGCAGCCACCCTAGTGTCGAACTTGTGGTAAGACGCATTTGTGTGCAGCGTCTCCTAGGGCGTGTTACAAATGTGGTAAGGAGGGGCACATTGCTAGAGTGTGCCCACAGGTTGGAACAGATAACTGACCGGCTCAGCAGTAGGGCCGCGTGTTTGCCACGACTCGATAGGAGGCCGAGAGGACCGATGCAGCTGTCACAAGTACCTTGCTTATTTTGGGTTATTAAGCATTTGTATTGTTCAATTCAGGCTCGACCCATTTGTTTATCTCTGCATCGTTTGTTAATCAAGCTTGTTTGGAACTAGAACCTCTAGGGTTCGAGTTGTGTGTTGCAACTCCTTCGGGAGTCAGTATGCTTGCTAGTGAGAAAGTTAGAGACATCCAGATCCTGGTATCCGGAGAGCTGTTAGCAGCTACCCTCATAGTTCTGCCTATGAGCGGGTTTGATGTGATCCTTGGTATGAAGTGGTTAGCGGAGAACCACGCGTTGATTGATTGCCGCTAGAAAGAAGTCATGTTTAGGCGCCCAAGAAGGAGAGTTTCAAGTTTGCGGTGTCCAGAGTGGAGTGTGTCCGCTGTTGATTTCTGCATTGAAAGCTCATCGTTTGTTAGCTCGAGGAGCTTGAGGTTATTTGGCAAAGATGTCTGGGAAGGTCGCCCTTCGTTGACTGTTGATCAAGTACCAGTGGTTTAAGAGTTTGCAGATGTGTTTCCTGAGGAGTTATCGGGTTTGCCTCCACCGAGAGGTGTAGACTTCACAATTGAGCTCAAGCCGGAGACTCTCCCTATCTCGAAGGCTCCGTACCGTATGGCGCCAGCAAAAGGTTCAGTTGTAGGAGATGTTAGACAGAGGGTTCATCCGCTCTAGTGTGTCCCCGTGGGGAGCACCTGTGTTGTTCGTTAAGAAGAAGGATGGTTCGATGCGCCTTTGCATAGACTACAGCTAAACAAAGTTACAGTGAAAAACAAATACCCGTTGCCTCGTATCGATGATTTGTTCGATCAGCTTCAGAGAGCTTCTGTGTTCTCCAAGAGAGATTTGAGGTCTGGTTATCATCAGTTGAGGATCAGGGATGCTGTCATCCCCAAGACGACGTTCAGATCGAGGTATGGTCATTACAAGTTTGTGGTCATATTTTTCGGGCTGACCAATGCTCCAACAGCATTTATGGACATGATGGATAGGATGTTCAAAGCATTCTTGAACAGCTTCATCATTGTGTTCATAGATGACATTTTGATTTATTCTAGGACTAAGGAGGACCATGCCTTGCATCTGAGGCAAGTTTTAGCAGCTCTGAGGGAGAATAAGTTGTATGCCAAGTTCTCCAAGTGTGACTTCTGGTTAGAGCAAGTGGCCTTCCTAGGTCACGTGGT
The DNA here is from genome assembly GCA_037833695.1 of Sechiopsis laciniata. NCBI lineage: Eukaryota > Viridiplantae > Streptophyta > Magnoliopsida > Cucurbitales > Cucurbitaceae > Sechiopsis > Sechiopsis laciniata. Next base: position 12,679,076 of record JBBMKA010000026.1, on the reverse strand, counting down.
TTCGAGAGATGGTATTGCAGTGGACCCTGCTAAGATTGATGTAGTAAGTTCGTGGGCTAGGCCGACTACCGTCACAGAGATTCGCAGCTTTCTGGGTTTGACAGGCTATTACCGACGTTTCATCAAGGACTTTTTCGCTAAAGCAGCACCCGTTACTCGGTTGACGGGGAAAGATGTTGAGTTTGTTTGGGATGCCAGTTGTGATAAGAGTTTTGTTACGTTGAAGCACAGTTTGACGTCAACCCCAATTTTGGCAGTTCCGGAGGGAATAGGTGGTTTTGTAGTGTACAGTGATGCTTCCAAGTTTGGCTTAGGTTGCGTGTTGATGCAGCACGGTAAGGTAATTGTGTATGCTTCTCGTCAATTGAAGCCCTATGTGTAGAATTACCCGACTCATGATATAGAGTTGGCAGCAGTTGTCTTTGCACTGAAGATTTGAAGATATTACCTATACGGTGAAATGATTCAGATGTTCACGGACCACCAGAGTCTCAAGTACTTCTCCACTCAAAAGGAGTTAAATATGAGGCAGAGGAGATGGTTTGAGTTAGTTAAGGATTATAAATGCGAGATTCTATACCACTTGGGTAAAGCCAATGTTGTGGCTGATGCCTTGAGTAGGAAGACGTCATATTCAGCAGCTTTGTTGAGTTCCCAGCTTCCATTGCGGAAAGAGTTTGAACGAGTCGGTATAGCAGTGTTGTTGGGAGAGGTTACCGCCAGGGTAGCCCAGTTGACTGTTTAGCCTTCGATCAGGCAAAAGATTATTGATGGCCAGCTGAGTGATCTCGAGTTGACCAGATTGATTGCTAGAGTCCAGGAAAACAGAGACTTTGATTTTGTGGTAGCACCAGATGGTTGTTTGAGATTCAGAGGACGTCTTTGTGTGCCAGCTGACGCTGGACTGCGAGGTGAGTTGCTTACCGAGGCTCACAATTCCCCATTTACTTGGCACCTAGGAGGTACCAAGATGTATCAGGATCTTAAACAAACTTTCTGGTGGAGGAACATGAATAGAGAGATTGCTGAGTTTGTTAGCAGGTGTCTCACTTGTCAGAAAGTGAAGGCTCCTAAACGGAAACCCGCAGGTTTGTTGCAGCCACTGAGTGTGCCTCAGTGGAAGTGGAAGGAGATCTCCATGGACTACATTTTTTAGTTACCAAAGATACCGAGAGGGTTTACTCAGATCTGGGTTATTATTGACCGGTTGACCAAGGTGCGCACTTCATTCCTGGTAGGATCACCTATTCCTTGGAGCAGTAGACATAGTTATTTTTGGAGCAGATCATGTAGTACCATGGGGTGCTAGCGAAGATAGTGTCTGATCCGGATTCTCGTTTTACTTCTCATTTTTGGAGAGCACTCTAGAAAGGTTTGGTCACCGAGTGCAATTTCAGTACGGCATTTCACCCTCAGACAGATGGCCAGACAGAGAGGGTGAATCAGATTTTAGAGGATATGTTGCGAGCCTGTGTTCTAGATTTTCTAGGTAGTTAGGATTATTACCTATATTTGATGGAGTTTGCTTACAACAACAGTTATCAGTCGACTATTTAGAGGCTCCGTTTGAGGCTTTGTATGGCAAGCGTTGTAGGTCTTCAGTGTTTTGGGAAGAGGTTGGCGACAGACAGGTTTTGGGTCCCGAGTTGCAACAGATGACTAATGACGCAGTTCAGAAGATCAGGTCTCGTATGTTGACAGCGCAGAGTAGACAGAAAAGTTATGCTGATGTTCGACGTAGAGATTTGGAGTTTGAGGTTGGCTAGCACATGTTTCTGAAAGTAGCGCTGATGCGTGGTGTTTTGAGGTTTGGTAAGCGTGGGAAGTTGAGTCCCAGGTTTGTGGATCTCTTCGAGATCCTTGAGCAGGTTGGTTCAGTTGCTTACCGTTTGGCTTTTCCCCCGTATTTATCGGCAGTGCACAGTGTGTTTCATTTTTCGATATTGCGTCGGTATGTGGCAGACCCTTCTCATATTATTGACTTTGAGCTGTTAGAGCTGAATAAAAACTTGAGCTCCGAGGAGAAGCCTGTGCGGATTGTAGCCTGGAGTGCAAGATCTTACGTAACCGAGAGATCAGTTTAGTGAAAGTTCAGTGGAGGTGCCAGAAGGTTGAGGAAGCAACTTGGGAACTTGAGGATGAAATGATGACTCATTACCCAGAGTTGTTCCAGTCTTAGGGACTTTTGAGGACGAAAGTCATAAAAGGAAGGGGTATTGTAACGGCCCAGGTTTTCATCTTGGTTCCCCATGTATGTTTCCTAGTTAATTCTGTTGTTTTGTTGGGCCGCTAGGGCAGTTTTTAGCCTTAAAAGGCATTTTGGTAATTTTGCCTCTAGGGTCGGTTTGGTAATTTATTAAGCTTCAGGGTTTTTTCTGTATTTTTGCTGAGATTGAGGGCTGTTTTTGCATTTTCAGATGCTTGGGGGTTAGTTTTTCATTTTAAAGGAAGATGGCTTGTAAAAAGGAAAATTAAAGAAAAGGAAAAAGGGGATTTTGAGTTAGATCGATCGAAAGCCAGCAAATCCCTTCTCCTTCAATCGATCCACCTCCCTCATCCCCTTCACCATTTTTCCATCGTCGTTGATCACCTCCCCGAGCAGTCGCCGAGAGCATCACTAACGAGCCACTTTCACGCACAGCCCGATCGCATTGCAGCCACACGCACAGCCTGATCGTATTGCAGTTGCCGAGCAGCCCCGCCTCGCCCCGTACAGCCTCTCTGCCGTACAGTGTCGATCCGCCCAGCCGCTCACCTTCGCCATGTCTGTCGCCCACGCCTGCACGCAGCTCGTGCCGCCCAGCTGTGCCGCTCACCCCGTGCCGCACTCGCCTTGCGCAGACGTCCAGTTGCATCACCTGCTCTCCCACGCCCGTAGCTGCCGCACACGCCAAGCTGCTCACACCTGCTCGCTGTCGCTCCGCCCCACACGCACGCCTGCAGCCTGTCCGTGTCCTTGCCGCAACCGAGGCCTTATGCTACCGAGCCGCCGTTCAGTTTGGGTAACCACGATTTCCGAGCTCTGTTGGTTCTGTGGGCCTAGATAAACAGTTATACGTGTAGTTTTATTTACCTATTACGGTTTGTCTAGGTTGAGGTAAGTGTTTCTTGTCGTGGTTGTGTTGACCCTGAGTGAATATTCTATTTCAGGTAAGGGTTTCTTGTTGTGGTTGTGTGGACCTTACGTGAATATGCATTGATAGAATTGTATGCTGCCTATTTTACTGTTTTATGAGCATGTCTTAGTGGATAGGTTGTTATGATATCCTGACTGTTTGAGAGCATGCCTTGACTTATTGTGACATGTCTGTTAGTACCATGCTAAGGTTTCTCGTCTTTTACTGTTAAACATGTTGTGATATATTATGAACTGAATGAGTCAAACTTTTAGCATAGCTTCGGTTAGGTTGTTATCATCTAGAGGCTGAGAGCGGACACGACGTATGTTGTCTCCACTGGTTCGAGACCAGTAAGGACAGATTCTTGCCCCCCGACAGTTGGTTGTGGAGTACTACCACTCCAGCATAAGCCTAGTCTGTGGCCTGCTAGAGCGAGGTCCTTTCCTTGGTGTAAGCCTACCTTGGGACGACCTTTAGCTTCAGGCGTTGGTGTGAACAGGCTGCCACAGTTGGGTACCGAGGGCCTCCTACTAGCTGTGGATCAGTGGACACCATTTTGAATCTAGTTAGGCATGCGTACCTGGATCGGTGTAGTTTGTGCAGGCCTACATTTACCCGATTTGCAGCATGCGGTGTGCGCGCACACGCATTAGATGCCGAAAGGACGGCTCCCTCGGGCTAATGTCGTCAGTACACCATCCCGTTTCAGTTTAGAGCCAGACACTTAGGGACTCACCCAAGTGTCCAGGATCAGTTTGAGAACTGGTCACCTAGCCAAGAGTTATAAACTCTCGAGGTTCGGAGTTATTTTGATGACTCAAGTTTATGCTACTGGTTGGCAAGCTGTATTGCATGTATTCTAGGATGCTAGATGATGTGTTGTTTACGTATTGTACCCTGGCTGGGGATTCTTACTAAGTGCCTTTGTACTCACCCTTATTTCTGTGGTTTTCCACCAGGTAACTTGGGACAGCACCAGGACGGTTAAAGGAGGAGCTGATGGATCATGGGAGCCCGTTGTCCAGTTTATTTATTATTGTCCTTTGTTCAGCATGTAGTCAGGGACTGAGTTCCATTTCGTTTTATAGTTGATGTTTCGAACTTGTTTTTAATAATCTATGGCCAGATGCACAATTTGTGTTGGTTTTGCACTTATTGTTTTGGAACTATTTATCGTTCCTTATAAATGCTTGAGTTTCTTCCATGGTTTACATTATTTGAATGGTTTTAAATTCATGCATGTTGAGTAAGAACTACTTTAGGACTATTTTAGAGTCGGGTTCTTACACAAATTCTTTCATAAATCTTCTCTCTCCCTTTTTCTGAAAACTTATTTCCCGAGACTCGGGTCTAAGGTTCATGAGAGCCGTTTATGCCACATGCTCTCTAGAACAAGTGTCTCACGATCATTTCACATGCTTAAATATGAAACATGTGTGAGATTCATATTTGGAATATGAGAATTAATGTACTACTTGAAGTTATGAGATCATTTAGATTTACTTATCGATTAATATCAATCATGATATAATATGATAGTCATGAATTGTCCATGTTGAGATAGCCATGAAATAAAGAAATGAGTATGTTGTGGTGTGAAAGGTATGGTGAAAGAGAACGATGATGAGTCGTGTCACGCCTCATATTTTTTATACAGCCTTCCATATATGATTTTATAATCATTTCCCTAGCACAACTAAGTTTATTTACATTTTAACTTTATGGGGTATTTTAGTCATTTTATCCTAGGGGCATTTTTGTAAGTTACTAAAAGTTGTGGGTTACTTTTTAATTTAGGAAGCTTAGGGGTCATTCTATATTTATGAGGAAGTGTATTTGAGACTAAGGGTTCCTTGATTATTTTCATTTTACACTTAGAGTGAAAACATAAAACAAAGGAAACCCGGTTAGCTCGCCTTTTCACTGCCTACACCCATGATGTGAACCGTCAAAGGCCGTCGCCCCTCAATCGTGTGACCATTGGCCTTGTCGCCTTCACAACCTGATCGAGAGCCATCCACCGCCCAAGATCGCCCCTTACAATCGTGCTAGCTCGATCATCGCACGCCCAATGTGCGTCCAACCTATTATCGCGCATGCACCTAAGTATATGCCCTGCCGCCCATTGGCCAGCCCCATCACGTACACTTGTGTGCATGTTTTGCCACACACCAGGCACCCAGGTATTGTCTGTGCACAACCAACGTGTTCGTGACTCCCCTTCGAACGAGAAACCAAGCTAAGCCGCACCTAGCCGACGTGGCCTGTCCTTTAAGTTACCTTATTAAACCCTTTTGAATTTCAAAAATGAAATAGACACAAATTTTAAAGTTTCTCATAAAAAGGTATTTAGATGAGTTAATGTGGAGTGATTAGATAGAGTGATTGTATTTATATTTCGTTTAGATGTTGTTGTTGTTGAGGTGTTTGTGGAGTGATTATATTAATAACTCGTTTGGATGTGACTATTTATTAAATGGTTATAGACAATAGCTGGATTGGATGTAGTTTTTTTGTGAAAAGAGTTGTAGGAGAGGATTTTTTTGTTTTTTCTTTTTTAATGATTGACATTTATGATTTTTTTTTTCAATCTAAAATAATGTTATTTTATTTAGTTACTATTTGAAATTCAAAATTATTCTTTTATTCTTTACTTTATTTGATAATATCACCTCTTTTATTTGTTGTTTTAATTTGTATTATTAAATTCTTTTATTATTAATTTTTATGATAATATTTTTTGTACCAACATTTTTTGATGAAATGTATTTCAAATAATCACATATTGATTATGAAACGACAGTTAATTTAAATGACAAATTCTATTTTTTTAAATATGATATTATGCGAATGAGAATAATTTTAAATTAATTATTGAATCAGAGATGAATTAGTGATATTAGGTAGATGAAAAAAAGATAAATAATAAATAATAAATTATGAAATTACCATTAATTTTAAATTGTGAAACATATTCTCAAAATACTATATTATGTGAATGAGAACAATTTTCAATTAATTAGTTGAAAATTAAATATATTTGGTAGATAAAATATTCAACAAAAAAATAAAACTAACTATGAAAACAAGAATAATTTAAAATTATGAAATATGTTTTCTAAAATATGATATTAGGTAAATGAAAAATTAAATTAAATTGATTGCCACGTAGCAAATTTAAATTGTGTCATGTGGGGCATTATAATCCCTCGCTTTAATTGCGCTCGAAAAAAATAATAATAAAAAAAAGTGAATCATTCGCTCAAAACCAATTGTTCTGGAAAACCCTCAAACAAATCGTCCCTAAATGTATTAGAGTGTCACAGTCATGATTGTAAAGGCACGTTGCCTTTGACCACATGTCATGACACCTCGATCATGCTTATTTGAGACATGTTCCCATGGCTAGTCCATCTAAACATTTTTTTGCCTTGCTTTCATAATGTAGGTTTTATATTCCTTGTTGTAATTTGGTGTCGTGTGACTAATAGTCTTTTTCATGTTCATGGGTGTCATACAAAATTTCTTCCAAAATGTATTATAAGGAGTATGATCTCGTCACAGATATATAATTACAAAGTTGTGATCGAAACTCCTTAATTACTTGCGACGTATAACTTTTCAAATGCCTTCATAAATCTTTCTCTCTCCCTTTTTTCAAAAATTTATTTCTCGAGACTCAGGTCTAAGGTTCACAAGGGCCAGTTGTGTCACCCACTCTTTAAAAATAATTTGGCTTACTTGTTCGTGGGCTGGAACAAGTGTCGCACAATTTCCCATGCTTAAATATAAAATATGTGTGATTATCAGATTTGTTAGATTTACATATGGATTAATGTCAATCATGATATAAAATGATAGTCATGGAATTGTCCATGTTAACATAGCCATGAAATAAAGAAATGAGTATATTGTTATGTGGAAGGTATGGTGAATGAGAACGATGATGAGTCATGTCACATCTCGTATTTTCGATACGACCCTCCATGCACGATTTTATAATCGTTTTCCTAGCCCAGCTGAGTTTATTTACATTTTTAACCTTAAGGGTATTTTGGTCATTTTACCCGTAGGGGCATTTTTTTAAGTAATCAATAATTGTGGGCTATTTTTTAATTTAGGAAGTTTAGAAGTCGTTTTGTATTTATCAAGAAGTGTATTTGAGACCAAGGGTTCCTTGGTTGTCTTCATTTTACATTTAGCGAAAACACAAAAAAAAAAAAAAGAAACCACTTAGAGGTTAGCTTGCCCCATCACCACCCACACACATGTTGTGAAACGTCAAAGATCGTTGTTCCTCAGTCCTGCGATAGTTGACCTTGTGACTCTTCACAACCTGACTGAGAGCCAGCCACCGCCCATGGTCGCCCCTTGCAATTGTTTCAGCCCGATCGCGCCCCACCTCTTAGACGTAATCGTTCGATGGTCTTACGTTCTCCCCCTCTTATGCACTCGTTCGCTAGCCCTCAAGCACACCACTCTTACCCGTGCATGCACTAGCTGCACACACCTCACACGCAATCAAAAAAAACATATCATTTATACACTAATAGTGAGTTTTCATGTATTTAATATGTCAAGCGATTACGTATGATTTTAAACCATATGGTGTATTTTTCAAAAAAAAAGAACATATGGAGTAAATTCAAATTTTTACAACTATAGAATTAAGTTCTAACTTTTTTCAAACTACAGTGACCAAAATCCTATTTTTTAAAAAACATTATAGGGACTCAATTCTAATTTTTGAAATGATTGAGAATTAAACTTTTAACTTTCTCAAACACAAGGACTAATTTTATATAATAGATTTTTCTCGTAACTAATTAGTTTTGAGATATCACATATTATCTATTATCGTATCAGAATCCATTAAATTCAAATGTGTAAATATTGTCGCAGACATTGACGAGTGCGAGGGCCCAACAAACCCTTGTGATGGGATCTGCAATAATACTCCGGGAAGTTATTACTGTTCATGTCCTAACGATTCTGTCGGGGATGGTAGGAAGAACGGCAAGGGCTGCACCACTAAGATTAAACAATTTCCATTTATTCAGCTGATTCTCGGTGACTCGTCTTTCATATCCCCATCTAATATTTTCTTTTTCTTTGCACAATAACTCGATGAAAATCCCCTCAGGTCTTGGCTCTGGTATCCTGTTTTTCATCATCGCTGCCACTTGGGTTTATTTCACCATTAAGAAGAGGAACCTTCTTAAGCTCAGAGAGAAATTCTTCCACAAGAATGGGGGCTTGCTATTAAGGCAGCACCAAGGTGGAGTTGACTCCACGAAAATCTTTACGGCCGAGGAGCTTGAGAAAGCGACTGATAAGTATGCCGACACTAGAATCCTTGGTAAAGGCGGAAATGGGACGGTCTATAAAGGAATTCTACCCGACGGAAGCGTAGTCGCCATTAAGAAGTCAAAGATGGCGGATGACAACCAAATAGAACAATTCATCAATGAAGTCATAATTCTAACTCAAATCAACCACCGAAATGTGGTGAAGCTATTGGGATGCTGCCTGGAAACAGAGGTTCCTCTACTCGTCTACGAATTCGTGTCGAATGGGACTTTACACAGCCATATCCATGAAAAAAGAAGCTTGGATAACAATTTAATGTCGTGGGAAACCCGTTTGAGAATAGCGACGGAAGCGGCATCGGCTCTTTCGTACCTGCACTCGGCAGCGTCGACACCCATCATTCATAGAGACGTGAAGTCGGCGAATATATTGCTAGACAAGAAATGCATGGCAAAAGTTGCAGACTTCGGAGCATCGAGGTTTATCCCAATGGACCAGGCACAGATAACGACGCTAGTTCAAGGGACGTTTGGATACTTAGACCCAGAGTATTTCCAAACAAGCAAGCTGACTGAAAAGAGTGACGTGTATAGCTTCGGAGTGGTACTGTTGGAGCTATTGACGGGGGAGATGGCAGTATCATTCCAAAGAATAGAATCAGAGAGGAACTTGTCGTCATATTTTGTAGCGTCATTGCGAGAGAATAGACTGTTTAGGATACTAGATAGGCGGGTGCTGATGGAGGGGAAGAGGGAACACGTGATAGAAGTGGCGGAGCTAGCAGAGAAGTGCTTGAAATTGAAGGGGGAAGAGAGGCCGAAGATGAGAGAAGTGGTGGCGGAACTAGAAAGGCTAAAAAAGAAACGTGCTGATGGGGTCGGGAATCAAGAACTTATGGCCGAAAACGAGGTAGAGGAAGCGGAAAATGATCTATACCCCATAGTTAATAGCTCTACTTTCAAAGCCTACAACATGGGATCCTCCATGTTCGAAGTCCAGTCCCTTAATACCGTTTCAACCTCATTCCACCTCTCGCGATGATAACGAGCTAACAATATTATCTAAGTTATTTAAGCAATACTTACGAACTTGCGTGTGTGTACCTTGAACATATTTACCAACATATATGAGGATGATATTGTGCCACATTAGCAGTGTATCATGAGTCAAGTCATCATTATATATATATATACACACACATGTGTGTGTGCGGCACAATAATATCCTCATACATATTGGTAATTATCTTTAAAGTATACACCAACAAGTTGGTAAGTATTACTCAATTTATTTTTAGATGAACTTAAGTTTTTGTTTTCTTTTTTGTTGATTCTTGGTTCAAAATAATAAATGTTGTTTGGTTTATTGTATTATTATTAAGTAATGAAATCCTAATAAATTGTTTAGCAAATAAAAGAAGTTGATTTTTGTTGGGTTTTCTAAACTAAAAATGCGTAAAGAAATAAATGGCAGAATAATAAAATGAGCATAACTTTAGCTACAGATATCGAAATGTAGCAAAATTAGATTCTACAGTTCATGAAAAACATGCAAGAAATTTTTAGAACGTTGTAGAATGTTAAAAAATTTACATCTTAAACTACAAAACTCCAATCAACTCGAAAAACAAACTTATAGGCTACTAACAAAACAAAGAGCATGTATAAAAAAAATTCAGATTTTTCAGTTAGCAAATTCAAAATTTATTGTAAAAATAAAATAGAGTAAATGTGCATAAATTTTATAGCGCAGTATGAACTTAAAAAATTCATAACTCGAACTTGGAAACTCCGATTAACTGAAAAACCAAAGTTTACAGGTCACTAGCAGGGCAGAAAATATGGAGTTAAAATCTCATAACAAATAGAATTCGGAAGCAGAATATGGAAAAAGTACAGCAAGCATTGAAATGTAAAAATACAGACATTTCTTACTACTACAAATTTGGCCTTTAATGTCAAGCAAAACCCAACTTTAAAAGGCTTTCATGTTAGAAAGGCGATCGACATTGAAGAAGGTGGCATAAAAGATCTTTCATGATGAGCTGTCTGGCATTAAAAGTGTATGTCACTGAAAGTGTCCGGCATATAAGGCATCTGACATAAAAGGTTGTCCGACATTAAAAGTGTTTGCATCATGAAAGACTTGTACAATTTCTTGTCACATTGATAACATGTTTTGCCCGTCATAATAGACGTTTGTCATTGAAGATCTTTCATGACGGACAACTCATCATGAAAGGAGCCTGTCATAAAAGGTGTTTGTCATGAAAAATCTTCAATGACGGATTATCCGACATTAAAGGCATTGGACATTAAAAAGTATATGATTTTCTTTTAAAAAAAATTTAAGACGTGGATAATGAAAGGTGGTTGTTGTCGCTATGGTAGGAGAAGAGTTGGAGCCTCGCTCGAGATTTCGTCAAAAGCAAACATCGCTTTATTAGAAGGGTAGAAGACAAATAGACAGAAAGTCTAATGGTGGGACATGTGTCACGTGATGAGGTCAGAGAAACGTTGGCCGCATGCCTCAAGGTTAGAGTCGGTCTAGGTTCTTTTTAAAGGTCTCTATAGCCGGATCGCAAGCCAAACCTTCGATTCAACTGAATCGGTTTGGTCAGTCAAATGACCTAGAGACTTAGTCGAACCGAATGGCCTCTAGATTTATTTTCTGGTCGGTCCCAATGGTTCTATCCTTATTTCGATGGTACTATTTGTGGTTTGGGGCTTTTGTTGGTCGAGAATGTGAAGTTTCTATCTTTCTTTTTATGCTTTACTTTTTTGCTTATGTTATAGTAAGGTGAGTGTTAGATTTGAAGCCCTTTTGTTAGTCCATCTCTTATGTGAACTAGTTGATGAAGGGATCTGTTATCAGCACTTAGGTCGGTGGAACTGGGGTATGGGTAGATTTCTTACGGCATCTATTCCCCTTTCTACTTTGGTGGAGTCACATACCTCAATAGTCAATATGGCTTTTAGATTATCTCTTAAGTTCATCAATTGTCAATCAAGATTGAGTTGACGATGTCTAGTTGGCCCTTTCATTTGGAATTTTCGTATTCCACATCAAAGTCTGGTTTCAATTTGATTTATTACTGATTAAGATAGCCTTTTTGCTGATTTCCGCTATGTGGGCTGGTCACCTTCCGTTTTGCAGTGCTAGAGTGGAGGTATATGCTCGTTGAGCAATACTTATCAAAGGGCAGGTAAGTATTCCACTTTTAAAACCAATATGGCTTTCAAATTATCCCTAAACCCTAAATATTTACCCACTCTTAAAACCACATGTTTTTACTTTTTTCCATTTTTCTCTCCACTTGAACATTTTTCTCTCCGTCAATCAAAGCCAATTTTAAAAAAAAAGTAAAAACATGTGGTTCTAAGGTGGATAAATATTTTCAAAATACTTACCCACCCTTAAGTAAGTATTACTCATGCCCGTTCATGGTTGTAAGGTTCTATTTGGTTAGCTAATATTGAAGTTTGCTTTATTTTATTTTTTTTTTAAAAATGGTTTTCACAATTGGACCTTTTATTTTTGTTTTAAATATAACACTAGATTACGAGAGCAGATTCAAATCTATAATTCATTTGAGAGGTTGATTCCAAACCAATTAAGCAACGGTCAGGTGGACATTTCTAGATTGTCTATATTGAAATATAAGCACTTACAAGAGCGATTAATTGTTATACCTAAACAAAAAAATTAAACTGGAAGGTTTTTAGAGATAGTTTAACTTGCTGGTGCCAGTTGAAGCAGTTTCTCAGCCTGGTCTGGAAAGAATGTTATAAACAAATATGCACCTACCAAATTCATTCAAACAACTGTCAGTATACATATTACATAACTATACATTTCTAATATTTATTTTTTTTAAAAATGTAAATTTTAATGTGTAGTCAATTCACTTGAATACAATAACTCCAAATTATAAAATTATATATAAATAAGAAAATAAGTACATCAAAGATATATATGAAGTACCATAAGTCAGCTAAAAACTCAAAAAAAAAAATAAAAATAAAAATAAAAGTTTCATTTGGTTAAGTTGAAATTTGTTTTTTTTTATAAAGAAATTTCATTAAACACCAACCAAACTAGAACAATCTTAGTCAAAATAAGCATAACTCAATTGGTAATAGTAACGACCTCGAAGTCAGAGATTCGATTCTCCATACATATTGAAAAAAAAAAAAAAACTAGAACAATTCTCCAAAGTGTGGAGGCAATATGTGGGGGAAATGTCCCCACAAAAAAAGGTTCCCTTTCCTAAACCGACAATGGATTAACCCAAAAAACTACCAAAATCAATCCTTAGATAAGATAAGCGATCAGCATCCTTGCTAGACCTTTTACAATGAAAAAAAACATAGACAAATTTTGAGAATCTTTCGAATAAGATTGGAGTACGCCAAAATTGGAGGGAGAGAGTGAGCCCTCTGCTCAATCCATTTAGTCTATGTACTTCGGAATTAGTTTTTTTATTAGTTTTTTTAATGTATGTACTTCCAAATGCTAAAAAAAAAAATAATTGATAATTCGTTGAACTTTTATGAAGATAAAAATGAAAGAATACAAACGAGCATACAAAAAGAAAAGCTCACTAAAGGATGGAGAAAGAAGTCTATAGAAATGGCTTCCAATCCTACAAGATCTGACCTAACGAATAATTGCAAAATAACTTAGTCACCGAGACACGGAGAGCAACATTGAAACTAATGAGGAACCAAATATCTTCAAAAGACCTTTCATTCCCTCGAAAGATTTTATTTTTTTCTCACCCCACAAAATAGCACAAGTCCCAACCTACCAAATGAACTTTCTTTTCTCCATAAAAGGAGGATATTGCTCTAAACATTAAACTACCACCTTCTTACACAACCTATGCTTGACTAAAGCAACATCAAAAGTAAAAAGAAAAAAGAAACTATTCCAAACAATCAGACTCGTATCACATCTCCAAAGAACGTGATCTAGATCCTCAGAGTCTCTCCAACAAAGAATACAATACCAAGGACCCATCACAGAAGGCGTCATTTTCACCGTTCTATCCAAAGTGTTCACTTTTTTCATGAAAAACATGCCAAATAAAAAACTTTATATTTTTTTCAGAAATTTCACCATTCGAAACCGAGGTGAACTCAGATCTCCCCATCCAAAGACAACAGGTCAATGACCTCCAAAGCCTCCTTATCACATAGGGGTGTACAAAAGAACCAACAGTTCAAGCAACCCGTCTCGTAGAATTTGCAAAAAAGCCTTTCAAATATTCCCTTTAAATCCCTCCTAGCAATCTAGCCCGAAGTCTTACTACATAGTGCCACATAAATAGTTTTATTTCTTTTTCCTTTTTTAATAAATTTTATTTATATCAAAGAAATTATGTGGCACCAAATAATGCACATCACATAACATGTATCTTTAACTAGGATTCCCCTACACAGTTAAGTTTTTCTTCTTTTTTTTATCTCTTTCAAAGTGAACGGATCTCCCAGCACCAAGATTTGAAAAAAAAAATTCAATGTGGCGATTTTTTAAAAAATGAATTATTAAATAATAAAACATAAATTTAGTCTTTATCTGCAAAAAAACTGATCCTGCCCATCAAAATTTTCCTAAGAAGATGAAATGCTGTAGGATTGGAGAAAACTTACAGATAAGAACAGTTCCAAGTACGGCTGAAATTTTGCCTTGGATGGTCACCAAACCAGCTTTGCCAGCATTTTGTAACTCGGTTGAACCAATCGACTCAAATGTGTCTATCATAGCATAGCATACAAAAAACCAAAAGCCAAAAGTGAATTCTACGTTCAAAACTTGGATATATATATATATATATAAGCATTTGGACGAAGGATTGAAATTATGACCTGGTTTTACTGATTGGAGTCCTGATGTTATACATGCTATGTTTTCAAAACCAGATTTCTCTAACTTGTCAGCAGCAACAGAAGACCTAATTTACCAATCAAAACAAAACAAACTGATTTCAAATGTAATTACACTCACTGCCAAACAGGTCATCAAGCCTTTTTTTCATATCTGGGTAAATTTCACTGATCAAGAAAAAAATAGTCTTTTTTCATAATTATAAAAATATTCTCTTTTTCTTGAATGAAAATTATTATCATTATTATTTTATCAAATTCTATAAAACTAACTTCAAACTAATAAATAAAGACTAAATTTAAGACTTATTTAAATTGCAAGCACTGAATTAGGTCATTTGAAAGTACGGGAGCAAAGTAGAGGAACCAAAATAGTATTTTAACACTTTTCTTCCTTTTCTAGTTGTCGATTCAAACACTTTGTCCATTCCATAGTCTACTACAAAAGACAACCAGATTTTAAATTTATTAAGTTTTCAATAAAGAGACATGAACTCAGGACATTAAAAGATATCGATAATAATAAACAACCAATGTACTTACTATACACTTGGGGGTTCGAAAATTTTTAATGTATTAAACCCGATGGAATGCTCCAGTCTTTTTAGTTACAACAAATGTGGGTAGTATAAGAATTTAAACCTCTGATCTAGAGGAATACAAGTCAATTTGTGCTGAAGTATACTCATTTTAACAATTTATTAGCAATAAGAACATAGCTTCATTGGTTAGACATATTCATATAGAGAATTTTATTTTAACTTTTCTTGAGAAAAATAAGTTGGATCCACATTGGAAATGTGAAAATACTGTTGGGAGTGTTAAGTAAATGGAATCTAAACAAGGGCCCACCCTGATGCCCTTTTTCATCTCTTACTTGGCTTTGTGAAAAGCCTGTGTAGGCAGTTTTTTTTAATTAAAAAAAAAAAAAACAAAGTGGCTTTGTGTGCAGTTGTGTGGGAGTTACGAAAGAAAAATGTTGAAATATGACTTGAACGCATTAATGCCCTGTGGTTAGTAGTCGGGGGTCTCGCTACCCAGTCAACGAGTGGGGGTGCAGGGGCAACGCCTCTGTTGCGCAAACGCTTTTCGCATTGCATGCAATCGCATCGCGCATTGCAACAATGCATTCCGCATGCGTTTAGCGCAACCCGTTTTCGCACTTTGCAGCGTAAGCGCTACAACATTCTTTTGTGCGTTCTGCATGCGCTTACGCATCCGCATTCTGTAATAGAATTTAATGAGAGTGTATATATAGACTCGAATTAAACCCTAGCCGTATTATGACATTCACTATGTAATTCTATATTGTTCGTCTCTCCTTAATAAAACATCGCCCCCTCTCTGCCCGTGGACTAACTAACACAATGTTAGTGAACCACGTAAATTCTGTGTGTTTCTTCTTCTCTCTCGCGTTTTTCCTTTATCTTTGGTTGGTTGTTGATTGCTGTTTTCATAACAAAAAAAATAGAAAATAAGGCAGTAGCTTTTTTTGTATTGTTACTGTGAGTGTTTTTCACAGAGAAGAAAAATAAATTGATTTTTTTTTTTTTGAGTTTCTTCTTGTGTTGTTTTGGCAAAAGGGTGTTTTCTCCATTAAAGAGTGTTGTAATCTCTTTTAATTACTCTCATCAATTTAGTGGAACCTACAATTGGTGGCAGAGATTGGAAGTAGCCATCATTGGATGCACCGGTATAAATTGGTGTCAATTTCTTTTGCCTAAACTTTTATTATCGTTCTTGTTGCTTATTAATTTAGATTCATTTATCTATATTTTTAAGCATGTCCTTTCCAAATTGCTGATTCCGTAATTTGATTTGGAGAACGAATTAGATCTTGAAAAAGACTTGAATATATTTTTTGCCTGAGTTGCTGGAAATTTAGATTGATTATATAATGTTGGTACTATAACCATATTATTAGCCTATCAAGTGGTATCAGAGCTGCGTTGAAGAACGATGACGGGAGGAGATGAGAAATTAGTAATATTTAATGGATCAGATTTTAGCTTTTGGAAATGTCAAATATTGGATTATTTGTATTCCAAGGATTTGAATTTGCCATTGGAAGGAAAACCCGATGACATGGGAGAAGCCGAATGGAAAAAATTGGACAGGAAGGTGTTAGGGACTATTCGCTTAACTTTGACAAAGAATGTACAAAGTAGTGTTGCGAAGGCGACTACCACAGAAGAGTTGATGACAGCTTTGTCCAATATGTATGAAAAACCCTTAGTAAACAACAAAGTGTATCTCGCTACTAGGTTTTTCAATTTGAAAATGAATGAAGGTACATGTCACTGTTCATATCAATGAATTTTATTTATTGATAAATAAGTTAGCTGCTGTTGATTTAGAGTTTTCAGATGAAGTTAATGCAATTTTGTTGTTGAGATCTTTACTTGATAGCTGGGAAACTATGAAAGCTCCAGTTTCAAATTCACGTGGAAAAGAAAAATTGGAGTTTTCACTAGTTTGAGATTCTTCTATTGCAAAAGAGATTCGCAGGAATGATTCAGGTGTTGCTTCTTCCTCTTTTGGTTCAGCATTGAATGCGGATAGAGTTAGAAGCAATACCAGAAGTCAAGGGAATCGAGGTAAATCGAAAAACAACAGAAGTAAGTCAAAGAATAGAAATTTTGAGTGTTGGAACAGTGGGTAAAAGTGGACATCTGAGAAGGACTGCAAGACCCCAAAGAAAACGGATGGGAAAAAAACTGGTGCAAACTTTGTTGCAAATGAAGCACAAGATGCACTAGTTCTAGCAGTTAAAAGTGTTCATGATACATGGGTCATAGATTCAGGTACATCATTTCATACTACAGGTCAGCGTGAAATTCTTGAAAACTATGTTGGATGAAATCATAGAAAGGTGTATCTAGCAGATGGAGAGCCTTTAGACATCATTGGGATCGGTGACGTGAAATTGAAAATGGAAAATGGTTCAACATGGAAAATTTGCAAGGTACGTCACGTTCAAAGTATGATAAAGAATTTGATTTCTGTGGGTCAGTTACACAGTGATGGATATGAGACATCCTTTGGCCAAGGAGACTGTAAGGTTACGAAAGGTGCCATGGTAATTGCTCGAGGAAGCAAGTCAGGGACTTTGTATGTCAACAACAATGACAAAGATATGGTTGCTGTTGTGGATTATTCTAGTGAAACTGATTTATGGCACAACAGACCGGGACATATGAGTGAAAAAGGAATGAAAATTCTTCATTCTACAGGGAAGTTACAGGGACTGAAGGCAGTTGAACACAAGTTATGTGAGGGTTGTGTATTTAGGAAGCAGAAAGAGGTTAGTTTCTCAAAGACAGGAGCAAAGCTAAAACCAACAAAGTTGGAGTTCGTTCACAGTGATGTGTGGGGACCTTCAGAAGTATCTTCGCTTGGTGGTTCCAAATATTATGTGACCTTCATAGATGACTCAAGCACGAAGGTATAGACTTATTTTCTCAAACATAAATCTGATGTATTTTCTGTTTTCAAAACATGGAAAGCTATGGTTGAGAATGAGACAAATCTGAAAGTCCAGAGTTTGGGGTCAGATAATGGTGGCAAATATGTTGGTGGGGAATTTAGAAAGTACTGTGCAGACAATGGAATTGTGATGGTAAAGACTATTCCAGGAATACCGCAGCAGAATGGTGTGGCAGAAAGAATGAATGAATGCTAAATGAGCGTGTTAGGAGCATGAGATTACATGCTAAATTGCCTAAGATGTTCTGGGTTGAGGCAATCAACACAGCAACCTATCTGATCAATAGGAGCCCGACCATACCACTAGACTTCAAGTTACCTGCAGAAGTCTGGAGCGGGAAACAGGTAAATCTTTCTCATCTAAAGGTTTTTGGTTGTGTGTCTTACATTCATATTGATGCTGCAGATAAGAGTAAATTGGATGCGAAATCCAAAAAGTGTTACTTTATTGAATATGGTGGAGCTGAGATGGGCTACAAGTAAATTGGAACGACCAAAACAAGAAGATAGTCAGAAGCAAAGATGTGATCTTCAATGAGAAAGTTTTGTATAAGAACAGAACAGTTGATTCAGAGACAGATGAGAAGACTCAGTAGGTATGTCCTCCTGATGTTGAGACCAGAACAACAAGTATTGAAGATCAGAATGCAGTTACTCATGAGGAAACAGTTGTGGAAACTGAAGTATCAGTTGTTGAAACTGACGAGCAGACTGTGGAACATGAGGAAGTTCTGAGCATGCCACCTTCAGCAGTTAGAAGGTCTAGCAGAACTATCAGACCACCACAGAGGTATTCCCCTAGTCTTAATTACATATTATTGACTGACAGAGGTGAACCCGAATATTATGATGAGGCGGTTCAAATAGATGATTCTATTAAGTGGGAGTTAGCCATGAAGGATGAGATGGATTCGCTTATGATGAATCAGACATGGCAACTAGCTAACTTACCTAGAGGTAAGAAAGTTTTGCAGAATAAGTGGGTTTATAGAATCAAGCAAGAACTTGATGGCAGCAAGAGGTACAAAGCAAGGCTTTTAGTCAAAGGTTTTCAACAGAAGGAAGGTATTGACTTTAATGAAATATTTTCTCTCGTAGTTAAGTTAACTACTATTAGAACTGTATTGTCAATAGTGGCAGAAGAAGATCTGTTCCTAGAACAGATGGATGTAAAAACAGCGTTTCTTCATGGAAACTTGGAAGAAGAGATTTACATAGTACAGCCACAAGGTTTCACAATACAAGGACAAGAGAAAATGCTTTGCAAACTTCAGAGAAGCCTATATGGTCTCAAACAGGTACCCAAACAGTGGTATAAGAAGTTTGACAGTTTCATGTGCAACAATGGATTTTAAAGATGTCAGGCAGATCATTATTGCTATATTAGAACTCAAGGTAACTCATATGTTATTCTACTGCTATATGTTGATGACATGTTAATAGCAGGTGTGAATGAACAGGAATTCTTAAGATAAAACTTAAATTATCTCAAGAGTTTGACATAAAAGATTTGGAAGCTGCCAAACAAATCTTATGAGTGAGAATTAAAAGGAAAGATGGTATATTAACTCTGTCACAGAAAGAGTATGTGAAAAAGGTGTTGGATCGATTTCACATGGAAAATGCAAAACTTGTGAGTACTCCTTTAGCTTGTCATTTTAAATTATCTAAGGAGCACTCACCCACTATTGAGCAAGATCGAGATTATATGGCTAGAGTGCCATATGCTTCAGCTATAGGTAGCCTGATGTATGCCATGGTTTGCACAAGACCAGACATTGCACAAGCAGTGGGAGTTGTTAGCAGGTATATGAGTAATCCAAGAAAACAGCATTGGGATGTAGTGAAGTGGATTTTCAGATATTTGAGAGGAATAACTAATTATGCTTTGCATTTTAAGAAAATCGATTTTAAACTGCAGGGTTATGTTGATGCAGATATGGCAGGTGTTACAGATGGCAGGAAAAGTACTACCGGGTATGTTTTTACTTTTGGTAATACTGCGATTAGCTGGGTATCAAGATTGTAGAAGATAGTAGCTCTTTCTACTACAGAAGCTGAGTATGTTGCCGTTACTAAGGCAAGTAAAGAGATGATATGGCTTCAGTCGTTTTTTAGTGAACTTGGCTTTAAATTGGGGAAAGAAACTTTGCATTGTGATAGTCAGAGTGTTATTCATTTAGCACAGAATCTGGTGTTTCATTCGAGAACGAAACACATACATGTTCGATACTATTTTATCAGATCAGCTTTGAAAGATGGACTCTTAGTGCTTGAAAAGATTCCAAGAAGTCAGAATCCAGCTGATATGATTACCAAGACTGTTCCTGTTCATAAACTGAAGTTGTGTACAACTTCAGTTGGACTTCTCCATGGGTCTGAGGAGTCGCTACCATTGCGGGGGAGACATGTTGCTTGTTTTGTCTCCAAGTAGGAAATTTTTTAGTAAATGGAGTCTAAACAAGGGCCCACCATGATACCCTTTTTTCATCTCTTATTTGGCTTTGTGAAAAGCCGGTGTGGTAGTTTTTTTTTTAATTAAAAAAATAAAAACAAAGTGGCTGTGTGTGCAGAGGTGTGGGAGTTACGAAAGAAAAAAATAGAAAATAAGGCAGTAGCTTTTTTTTTTTATTGTTACTGTGAGTGTTTTTCACAGAGAAGAAAAATAGAGTGATTTTTCTTTTTGAGTTTCTTCTTATGTTGTTTTGGAAAGAGGGTGTTTTCCCCATTAAAGAGTGTTGTAATCTCTTGTAATTTCTCTCATCAATTTAGTGGAACCTACAATTGATAGCAGAGACTGGAAGTAGCCATCATTGGGTGAACCAGTATAAATTAGTGTCGATTTCTCTTCCTTAAACTTTTTATTATCGTTCTTGTTGCTTATTAATTAAGATTCCTTTATCTATATTTTTAAGCATGTCGTTTCCAAATTGTTGATTCCATAATTTGATTTGGAGAACGAATTAGATCTTGGAAAGGCTTGAATATAATTTTTGTCTAATTTGTTAAAAATTTAGATTGATTATATATTGTTGGTACTGTGACCATATTAGCCTATCAGGGAGCGTGTTACAAACACTCACAAAACAAAGAATCAAACAATGAATATTGACAAGAATATTTCACTTGTATTGAAGAACTTTCTTTAAGTTACATATTTGGTTCACGGTTTTTCTCTCAAACTCACTTCACTTATATTTGATGCTTGATATTTCAACTCATACAAAACATCCTATTTATAGGATTACATGGACGAATCTAAATTTATAACTTCCATCTAGATCTAACTTACTTTACTTTATTACATGCTATGAAGTATGGACACAGATACCGAACACGGATACAGACACGACAAGGCGACGATATGCCATTTCTAAAAAACTAAGACACGGATATGTTAAATATCTTTTTAGTACATATGTAAATTTAGCATAAAATACTACATGTACTCTACTAAAAAGTACGTCGGTTAGACATGCCACGTGGGAGGTGGCGGCAAACGAGTATTTTAGAAGATGAAGATGAATTATTTTTCATGAAGAAGAGGGAAAGGTGGTTGAGTGTTTTGTGATAAATGAGAGAGATGACTTTTTTATTTTTCTTTTACCTTTTCCTTTACATTTTTATTATTTAGTTAACTATAACATTAATTATTTTGGTTTGAGATTTTAATATTTGGACTTAAAGATCACAAATGTTCACAAGATGTGTCCAAGGTGGGTCCGGAGTGTGTCCGATTATTAAAAAAATAATAATAAATAAGGATACGTAAAATGGTGTGTCAGACACGTGTCTGAAACTATCCGGAAGAATAGTGTCCGATGCGTATCCGACAGGGATTCTTTCCCTATTTTGAAGTGTCCGTGCTTCATAGATTACATGCATAACTCTCATTTTAACTCAACAAAATTAAAATGTAAAACTTACATTTATTTAATTTCTTAACTCACTAAATTGAATTTCCAAAACTTAAGACATGTTTAACTTTCAACAAATACCTCAATATTTATAGGATACGGGCTACACCACTTACAGTCAATTACTTATGAGATGGAAACTAATGTAACTTAATATGCTATCAAAGCCTATCAAACACAAATGGGTATTCGGTCTAGAAATTTTGAGATCCGATCTAAGAATGGTGAATCCAAAGAGGCACTATTTTGAAAAAGTATGTTGATGAGATCCCCATCTTGGAAATGAGTGTTTTATAAGTTAACACGAGATTTTCATTTCAAAACTGGTTGGCTATGAGTGGAGTAGAGTAGCTAATTTATCTTATAAATATTAAATTTAAAGAAACATACACATTCTTAAGATAATGAAACTTAGCAATTAGAAAAGTCACACTGACCATTTCCAATTAACCATATAGGTTATAATGACAGAAACATACCTTAATCCTTCTTGACAAACAATTAGTAGCTTGCTTTGAGGTGGAAACTGGGCTTTAACAGACTGCACAAACTCAGGGTTGGGTTTTGTAAATGGCAATCCAAAGAAAAGACCAGAAAAATTGTTGTGAACTGTCCTTTTTATAATAGTACCTGCCCAACACACAAGATTTAACTAAGAATCACAATTGCAAAAAACAAAAAGTACCTTGGTGGAATAAAAAAACACTAGAAGAATAGAAATGATTAACCAAGAAACAATTTGAGCCAACAATTTGAGCCAAAGTATCTGTAATTAAAGTTGTTAGCTACAAAAATTTATTTGAAAAGAAATCTCAAACACATTTAATATCAAAATAGAAAGGAAAGTAGAAATTTTTACCGAGGTCATTGTCTTCATTTGCAATGAAAAGCGGGACATGGTAACACGATTTAATGTGAGCGCGATCGAACTGCGATTTATCCCGAACATCGACGATTGCATATCCATCATCTGCAACAAGTTTCTTGGCTTCTTCCACGTTGACAAAATTTATTTCAGCTCTAATTCCAACTTTTGTCTGAAGAACTTGCCTCCTTAGATAGGTTCTTCTATGAGGAAGTGTCCTTAAATTAAACCAGGACGCCCTTAGGTTGCTGGATGAAACACATACTTAATCCCTTTATTTCATACGAACAATTCACAACAGTTAAGGCTTAGATTATATCATTACAACAAGAATGCAAGTTGGTTTCTTTAAATCCCAAACATCTGGCAAATTACAAGACCATAATATAACACTTAGTTGGAAACATAGCATATTAGGAGCTGTTAGTTGACATTTTTTCTTCTCGTTTTTTTTAATAAAAAACAGAACTTCATTTAGCAACGGTTATTTTAGTTGATTTTGTTGTTTGGTAAACATTTTTGGTTTTTTTTTTTTTCTTGATTTTGGTAACTAGAAAACAACAAGTAACTTGATTGTGGTGTTAAAAAAAAACTTGACCTGAATGTCTGTCTGACATGCTCTTATGGATAATTAAAAGTACTAGTTTAAAATATTGTAGTGCTTGCTCAAACATTAAAAAATACCTTTGACTAAACAAGATCATTTAAAATATATTTATATATATATACTCGAAAGTGGCTACACAATTTCTAAAAGGAAATAAAAAGCACTTACAAGTATGAGGAAACAAATTGTTTAACTATTTCTCTTGGAAAGTGCTTATATCATGAGTGCTTTTTTATGAAATGGTGCCCTATGAAACTGACTAAACAGCTCCAAATTGGAAGAGTGAACAGAAGTATAAAATTGTAGTGGACTTCCATTTGTAGGGTTTTTGGTAAAATATTAGAAGAAGACTATCCGACATCGAAAAGGTGCAAAAAGTGTTGTACTCCAATTACTATAAAAGAAGCACCCGGCTTCAAAGTATCTTTAAGCTTAACGAAGTGAGTGACTCTAGTTAAATTCATTTTTTATTCTCTTGTGAGATAATTTGGCAAAGGTGAGGCATGTGAGTATATAATGTTTGAAAAGAAGTTTATGTAATTGGGGTCGTGAGAGAATTAGGAGTGATTGTAGCAATTTTTCACATCACATTTATTTTTTCCAGTTTTGTAGTATTTGCAGTAAAATCTTGCCTTCTTTTTTGTTATTTTTCCTTTTCCTTTTTTGAAAATCGGAAAATCGAAACTTCGCTTTCCTATACCCAAAACACCACTAGCCCGTCCTTAGGCTGTAGCACCGAGATACTTCGAAGGTTATTCTAATTTAAACGGCTTTCCTTTTAATCTCTCACTTATGTTTCTACTTATCCCTGGTGTGCTCGTAATTAGGAAAGGTTTTTCCGAACACCATGATGTTCCCCTTAAAAGCACCCAAAATAAGAATGGTAAAAACAAATGGAACAGTTGTGATAGACTATCTCAAAACTGGTTGTGAAAAAGGGAAAAACAAATTGATTGGAAGAAAAAACACTTTACCTTGTTGTTGGAGGAAGAGTTGAACAGCAAGGCCCAATTCCTCCCATTGTGTGTGAACTCTCTAAGCGCTTCTTCTTCTTCTTCTTCTTCTTCACCTTTCTCTGCTAATTCTCTTCTATTTCTCTGTTTGTTTTGTGATTATTCCGATCATTACCTTACAGCGCTTCGGCTTGATTCTGATTTTTGAACCTGCAATGGGTTTTTGACACGTGTCTATGACATGGACGGATCTATCCGGATCTCAATCCCTTTATATACATATCTTCTCGCATTTTTTGGAGATATTCGGTTAAATTCGTTTACCATGTCTTTGGAATAGTTTTTTTTTTTTTTTAGATTTTCTTCAAAAAAAAAAAAAGATTTTTTTTAGAAATAGAGAAAATAATAACAAATAAAAGCTTCAAATAAAAAATTAGCAAAGGTAATTTTCAATAATAAATTTTTAAATTCGGATTATTAGACATTAACATCCATACCCTCTTTATTAAATAATATTTATTACAATTTGATATTTATTATTAACAAATTTTTGTTTCATCACTCTCATTTTGTGGATTTTCTTTCTTCTTCTCAAAACAAATCATAATATGAATATGAATTTATTTATAAAAATATCATCCACTTGTGTTTTATAATAAAGTATTATTCATAGGAATAATAAATATAATATTATTGGTTTTAATAATACAATATAGTTATTGTAATCTAGTATTAATGAATATTTGTTATTATATCATTTATATTAAATGATCTATATGGATATTAATATAGTTAATGTATTAATATACATTATTAAGTTAAGAGGATAATAATATTGTAGTAGTATTAATGGTATAAGTATTATAATATCGTAGGACTATTAATGTTATAAGTATTGCAACACAATGTTTCGATCAATAGGTTTGTTGTTATACAATAATTCCAAAAAAAATGAATATAATATGGTTTTTATTGTTCCTTAACGATTATTAAAATTATTTTTAGAATATTATTAATATTGTTATTGAGAATATGTATGTGCATATTTAAGGTATTTATGTCAAATTGGCCAATAATACAAAGTAATAATAAATACATAGTATTAAATAAATAGTCATTATTTGAGCTTCCATACTAACAAAAATTAAGATTTTTTTCTTCGACTACTGCGAATCTCATAAAGGAAATAACGGCGCAAAATTTATATTTTGACCATCGAATTTTCAACGTCTCTGGTACGACAAACGTTTACATCTTCAGCGTGGATGGTCTACTCTAGCGATCAAACCTTCCACGGGATGGCATGACAGCGACAATGTATAGTTGTTGTCTCCATCTATAAGAGTGTGGGTAATTGGTCATCAAAAATCGTCTTCGATTGATCTTTAAGAAACTGTGACAACAATACAATATGAGAGGTTGATTTTTGTTTAGTCAAATATATTCGAGGCTGAAGGGTATGGATATTTTTTCTCGAGAAATGAATGAGTGGAAAGAAAAATAGAGGATAAAAAAAAAGTTTCGGGTCGCCAAAAACCACCATCAGTTGGTTTATAATAAATGACGACAACATTACAATATGAAGGTTGGTTTTATTTCTTTGGAAATAATGAGGTGAAAGAGTATGAATGCTTTTTAAGAAGAAGAAAGAAGGAGAATAAAAACGGTTTTAGGTAGCCAGAAACCGCGGTCGGTTGATTTATAATAAACAGCTAACGACAATTGGAATGCGGGTTAGGGATGCGAGGAGTACTTTAACTTGAATACAAGAAAAGCCAAACAGGCAACTAAATTAGTGTCACTAAGATAATTCTTCAAAACTACAAGAAAACGTTGAAGATGAACAATTTCATTCCAAACAAATATGGGCAGCAAAATTTTCATATAAACATATTCTTAGTCGATAAGAATAATAATACTTGCCTCATTTCCAAAACTTTCAAACACCATAACACTCTCTTCTCCTTTTCTTGTTTTTGTTTTTTTATTTTTTCTCTACATCTGAAAAAATAATGAGACAATTTTGAGAGCAATCAACGACATAAAAACTTAAAAGTAAAATTGAGATTTCAAGAAAACTTATTATGTAGCAAGTACTGTGAAAAATCCATTAAAAAAATTAACATGAGATGAGGACTTGTTAGTGATTCGAAAACAGTCCCCTCATATCTCCTTGTTCTCCATTCAGAAGAATGAGAACCTCAGGCCATTGTTTGCTGCAAACAAGTTGTATTCTTCAATGGCAGTTTCCTTCTTGAAAGTGTGGCCATTGTCGACAACACCCGCTTCTTTATTTCTCGAAAAGTCCCCAATGATTTCGTCTACCTTCGAAGCCATGGGATTTAATTTACCACCTGTTGAAAGTGCAACAGGCCCTCCAAAATGGAACAATGAAAAGCCTGAGCTATCCTTTTGCAATTTGGAAGAAGTTTCATTTTGCTTACGATCTCCACTTGGAGGCGAGCTGATTGCATATGGAAGTCCAGCAGTAATGATGACATCGGGATTAGCTACATCAGAGCTTTCTGCTATTGAACCTGACTTTGGAACCTGACTTCGATCTTCGGCGTATATACCATTGCTGGCTTTGGCAGTTTGCTGATAAATAGGAACCGGGCTCGGGTTGAAGACAGGAGCAGCTAGAGGATGCAAATGGCTATATTGCATACAGTAGCGTGGGTTTCCATTTAAACCATACCCAAGAGGATTGGCATATAGACAGTGATTTGAATAGGAGAAAGGCATTATTCCATTAGCATGAGCTGCTGCAGGCCAGGAAATGGAGTTTTGATGGTAAGAACCAGGAACCTGAAACACTGGAAAGGGAATATTTTGATTCTGAATTGGAGGAAGTGTTACTTGACATGGAGAATCCAAACTAACAGCAGAGAATCCCGCTTCGAAGTTCTGGGGAACTATACTCGGTGCATTTCCTCGAAGTTTACATTCCTCGATATCTTGAGAAAGACCGGAATGGTTCTTGATCCCCAAGGTATCACCTCCAATTGCGTAATCCATCTTTATCTCACGATGTTCAGAGAACCCATTCAGAATGGATGCTGAAGATTCTTTTCCTTCTGATTGATGGCTAGCATCTTCTGAGTCGGATGTGGTTGACGATTCCGGATTTCCATGGTTCGAGCCAATAGTATTACTGTCTCCTTCACTCAGGCATGAGGAGCAATTATCAGAATTTACAGAGCCAGTTCCTACTCGGTTATTTGTCCCACCGGATGTCTCTGTCGTGGTTATTGTTGAATTTACAGGACATTGTGTTACCTCCTCGCATGCATCCATGTTTTTATGATCATTCGATTCAATAGGAAGTCCATTTTGACAGACTTCATCTGACTCAATACAAGACGTCGATTCAGTCGAATTACTCTCCTCTCGATCAACTGTACCTGTAGATACACTAACTTTGCTACTGCAGACATCGTGCCTCGACTTCACAAGATCATAATCAGGTTCCACACCAACCTTAAAAGTTGAAGACTTCATTGCGACATTTGAGTCTGAGTTACTTCGAGGATATTTCTTCTGTGATTCCATGGGCTCCCATACTTTCTTTGAATAAACGAAATCTTTACTAGGAGAATGGTTTAATAAAGCAGCTTTATTTTTCAGTCTTCCGCTATCACGAGAATGATCTCCATAACTGTATTTGTTAGAACGATAACTTTGCTTGGACATATCAAATGAAGATTCTGACATGCTCACAGATTTGATATCTCGGTTAACTCTAGCTGAAGAAACAAATGGCTCAGCCTTTATGTTAAATTCATTATTTTCGTTACTGACGCAGGAACGGTAGTCGTAAGATACCCGGTTGTTGGAAGAGTGCAAGTTTTCATTAAACTTAGAGACATGTCGACTAGCCTTTAATGAATTTGTTCTTAATTTCCTGTTTGATCCATTCATACTCCTCGAAGGATTCTCCAAGCTAACACCATAACATTTTTGCTCAGATCTGTTAACCACAGCCCCATTTTCTGACCCAGCTGATATTCGGCGCCTTTCAGACCACGTGAAAGAATGATCTTGAACTTCCTTTTGAAATTTTAATCTCCGGCGAGAAAATTTTGATTGATCAACCATGAAAGACTCATTTCCATCATTTCCATCACTAGGTTTCCCGTCAAAGCTATCATCATATGAACTATGCACTTCTGAAATAATAGACTCATTTAGAAATTGCTCATCAACAGATGATTCAGGAATGCTGGTATCACATGCTTCACCGACAGAACTGGAGTTTGGCTCCAAAACAACACATGGGAACAAGTCCTCCAAGACATCAGAATGAGAACATACATCAGCAGATTCAGAACTTGTCTTATCTTTATCCTTCTCCTTCCCTTTTAATCTTTCTTTTCTTCGGATCTTCTTCTCTCTTTCTTTTGTCCTTCTCCGCTCTTTGCGTTCTTTTTCTTCACGCTTTTCCTTCTCTTCTTCTTCAAGAAGTTTCATCTGCACCAAAATTAGCAAGAGTTACACTTAAGAGAGATCTTATTTCTTGTAAATGAACTTGTGACTAGTGATTTAGCCTCCCAATGAAACCTGCTTTTCTAGAGTAATGATTTCTTTGCATGCTATGTGAACTCGTTCTTCCAGTAATTTTAGTGCAAGACAAACAAAGATGCTATGAGCATTTTGGCGTGCTGTTCCTTCTCTGAATGCTTTTTCAACCTGAAAAAGACCGCAAAGTATAAGAATAAAAGCCATTGCAATTGCTAGGAAAAACTTAGATTAATACTGGTATCAAACTTTTTAAGCAATCTTAGTAAGAGATAGCGTTAGAAAATTCCCTTGGACTGTGAGTTGAAAGAAAGAACTTTGAGCTTTCAATAGGATTTTAATAAGCAGATGGGCGAATCCAACAAGCAAAAAGAAATTTCTTTGAAATAAGAGAAGTATCAATCATTGAGGGAATTGTAGAATAAATTCCACTGTACTTATGCATAGTTTGTACGCCAAGTCAAGAATATAATATTTTCAACTGAAAAATCAAAATAAAGAATATGATCTGATATAAATATATTTATGTTGAACATCTCTCAGACACTCAATAAGAATTGAGTATATACAAAAAAGTGAAATGAGCCATCTCGCCAAGCATAAGTGATGCAGTAGATTGAGATTCAGAAAACCTCCTCTGTAAGAACCCCTTTATTGAATGCTGTCTAAATGTTCACATTACAATTCAAATGATTCAATCTATAGCTTCACAAGAAAACTAAAATAACTAATGAAGTCTTAAACAATAATTAACAAAGTTATGTAACTTATTAACCCAAAACTAATAACATAACTAATTGTATCCTACTCCCAAACTTCATCGGACGAAGCATTCGGTTCATACGTGAAAACAGAATAGGAAGGAAAATCTACGTCAACGATTGCTCAATCAGCCACCTATGCTTCCTTAAACAACTTTTATTACCATTAACAAGTCAGGGTATTGGAGAATTGTAAGCTTAAATGAGAGAAAATATTGTCTCATCTTATTCATTAAACTAACACGTATATAGGGATACAAGGAAACCCTAACTAGAGAATGTACAATTACCAAAAAGGACAAATTATATAATACACTTAAATACATATTTATATTTATATATTCTAATAAAATTCAAAAAAAAAAAAAGAATTCAACTAGAGAAAAGAGGAAAACCATCCTCCCATTCACCACAATGTTAGAAAGAAAACTAGAGAAAAGAGGGAGGTCCCCATTGATGTCTTTCTAAGGGTTTCTAGCAAACTATTCCTTCCACTAACCACGCAGTCAAAAGGAAGAGAATCATACCTACTTGCAATGATTTTGTGCCACATGAAAGTAGGTTATGGGAAGAAACTTCATAACCATTTACCTAACAAAGTTTTGTTGCAGGCTCTCAGATTCCACCCATGGGCTCCCAAAGAAGATGGCATGAGACAAATGGCCTAGAGGAAGGCCTAGATAGGAAGAAGGAAATGCAACCCAATTCGCCCACCTCAGAAGCTTCTCAAGATTACGATTCAGGCCCAAAAGTCAACTCTAACCTCTATTGATCTTTTAGCATCCTAAGATGTTGGGATCAATAAACAACTATTGAATTAGTTTAAATTTTTTTGAGAATTTCTCCATCTTTCTCTCCCTAATTTTCTCCAATTTTCCTTGTCTTATATTTTCTTAAAGATTGCATCCACTCTATCCCTAGTAAGTGGCCTAAACGGGTAAAATCAGACTAATTTGACCGACTTAATCTTCACTATTTTTTTCTATGGGCCTTTATTATTAAGGCCTTTTGTAATTATTCTTTAGATGTGATTTTACTTGATTGGAGACCTTGTAGGATGCCTACTTTAACGTGTTTGTGGCTCTCTTTTGTATGCTCTTATGTTTGTTCTTTTTTTGTCTCAATGAAAGTTTAGTTCATTACCACGAAAATTTGTAGGATGCGCACTTTAATGGGTTTTTTCCAGCCTAGATAGGACAAACCAAATGCCACAAATAGGTGGGCAATGAATGAACAAATGTGATTGGCATTCTCCATTTAACATGCGATCTGTATTACAGAAGAATAATTCAAACGCAAATTAGCAAGAAGCACATGCCTGTTCCTTGAAGATGACAGTTGCAGCATCCAAAAGAAATTCCCGAGCAAGTTCAGGACTCTTTGCATGCTTTTGAGGACGTGAGCAATCTCCATCCAAATCATTTGCATCCTTATCCATCGAATCATCCTCCTGAGAGCCATCATATTTAGAAAACCAATTAGAATTGCCAAGATTTAGAAGAGGAAACTTCTTTTTACACAAAACACGAAATATTTGATTTTTATTTCTAGGAAACTAGAACTTTTCATTGATGTGTGACAAAGGTTACAATAATCCTACCTAATAATAACACACACACACACACACACACACATATATATATCTTCAATGTAATAAAAGAAGAGTTGATGGGACCAATATAGCACCAAATAAGGAAGACGAAATATGTGTCACCCTTAAGAATTTCAAGTTCGTGACATATAACATTGAACTTTTTCTCATAGCAGAGATAAGAAAGCATTAATTTTTTTCTTTTGAAATGAAACTGATAAACCCGTTTATTGATATTTGTTACTTAATTAGAGTTAGTTAGGCTAGGTGCCTATATAAGCACTAGCTTATGTCTTTTAAGGGATAGGAAATACTATGGTGTAAAAGGTTAGGCCTTTGTGAGAACACTGAGAAGATTGGAGAGTTCTCCCAATCTCCCTATTAAATAATACCTAAGATATGTTCCTATCAGAAACATAAGCATTTCTTTGATATGATGCACAGAAAAATTTAGACATAAAATTGCAGAGATACAAAATTATAAGAAACAGAACAACCTCCTCCTCCTCGACCTCTTCAGCATGCTCAAAAAACCTCCTAATATTTTCCCCTCTAGTGATTGTAACATATCCATCACCGACTGTTAGCCTGCGATGAACACATTGTTGACCTTTCAATGCATGAGCTTTAACTGAGAGCTCTGTGCAGCGTCCATCTAATTTCCAAGCTCTGAGGGTGATAAAGCATGAACTCAAACCACCGAGATCTAGGCCATTCATTTTGACACTTCCATTCATGCCAACATTTTCAAATTCCAGAATGTCAGATTTTCCTTCTCCTGTTCCAACTGCCCACTCAAAATAATGATATGTCTCCACAGAGTCAGCGAAGGTTTGATGCCAATCGGCCTGGATTGTGTCATCCGAGACCTGAAACAATAGCAATTATACATTCATCCACGCCATTGCAACAAGAACACATTCTTGAGAAACCGTACAGAGTATACATAGTCATCATAATCAAGATCCATATTCATTCTGAAGTTAAAATTATAATCCATGATTGTAGAAAAGAGCTTCAAGTTGAAGGTAAGTGCAAGGAAACACCTCATAATGAAATGCCATATCTGCAACACAAAACCAATTAGTGCAGCAAGGCTCTCTCTTTATGCGCTTTAGCTCCTTCAGTTCCTTGAATTCACGGATAACGTTTCTTCTGCAGTCTCTACAGAACCTCTTGCTGTCAAACCTGTGAGACAATAACTATAATGTAAGAAGCAAAAACATAAATAATAACAATTAGGCAAGAAAAAGGCAGACAAGAGAACTTAACAAGGACAGATACACCAATTACTGCTCACCTAGTTAGAATAAATAAGGTCCGTTCCCTATATTCCTCAATTACTATAATAATCTTAAATAATGCTTGAATTCGTTCAACAACGTTCCAGCAGCATATGCAAAACATACTAAGTAGATGTAGAACAATTTTTCAAAACTTTTGAAGCTTACACCTTGAGGCAACCTTCAAAATTAGGCTCAAATTTTTAGGTTTGATTGTTATGGAAGACATACGTCTTGTAAAGAAAGGCTTATGGCTCCATGAGATGCACCGAGCAAGCAGAAAGACTAAAAGGACTAGTAAATTTTTATATTCTTCAGAAATATAAAGTTCACTTGCGTATTTAGTATCAGTAAACTATAAGTTGGTACATTATCTCATCATTACTCCTATCGCCAAGGCTTTAAAAAAAACATTAATTACATGGTAAAAATACTTTAAAAAAAACAAGTCCATCCATGGCAATAATGTTGAGAATGAGCTTAATAATATTAATTAGAGAAAGCAACTATTCATGAGATTTTTATTCTCTTTTGTACTTTGTATGATTATTACGTTTAGTATTCAAAAGATTACATTATTAGATTTTGTTTTTTAAAAGACGTGTTTTGTTGTTGTGATCTGTAGCATCAGTGTGAAATCATGGGATTTTAATTAGTTGTGAATGGTTTTTTTTATGACAAGGCAACAAAACTTCTCATTGAAGAAATGAAAAGTTGTTTTTTTATAAGAAACGAAAACATTTTCATTAATAAAATGAAAGTGTTACCCAACTTTTGATTAGTACATCCTCAAAGTTGGGTAACACTTTCATTTAGACAATATTAATTTTGATACAAATTGGGTAACAATTTAGACGAATTTTCTATATTTTCTTTTAGTTGTCTTCTCTCTCCACTAACTATAGAAGAACCGAAGGAAATGGAAAAAACGAAACTCAAAGAAATATAAAAGAATCAAAGGGAAGCTTTTAAAAAAAAAAAACCCAAAGGAAATAGAAAAAACACAAAAGGAAAAAAAAGGTTTAAAATGTGCTCGAATTTCGTTCCTTTGTAAACATATCGGGCCCCTAAACCAACGCGCCATTGGGGCCTTTTCAGTATGAAAATACATTGTTCTAAAATTTTCCTAACCCGTGAACTGGACTGATTTTTTCAATTCTCTTTAACTCCAACCTAACCCAACCTGAAAAAAAAAAGTTCAACTCAACCCAACCCTTATATTTTTTGGGTTGGGTTATTCTGGTTACTCAGTGTTGAAAGATGGAATTCAAATTATTCAAATTGTTCATTTATTAATGAACCCAACAATGAGTTTAAATAGATTACAAGAGATGACCTAATTATAAAAGGAAAAGATGCAACCTAATCATAAAAGGAAAGATAACCTAATAATAAAAGGAAAAGATACTACCTAGTCATAAAAGGAAAAGATAGAAAATAATATAATATTTAATTTAATTCTAAAAGGAATAAATAATTAAAAAGATGAAAATACTAAAATGCTAAAATGCTAAAATAAGCATAAGTCAACACTTCCCATCAAGTTGGATTGTATATGGAATACAAGCTAAGCATGGAGTTAAATTTATCAGAATTGGTCATTGTGATGATGATGCGCCAATTGTGATGATGATGCTATTAGAGTTATTTATTATGTATATATATTTGTTTATTGTGTATTTCTAGTATTAGGCCCGTTAGGCCCTTTATGCCCATTGGTAGCTAGGGTTACTACTGTATATTCTATATAAAGGCATTGCCTCCTTGAATAATAAGTAGAACAACTATTCAGTCTCAATATTTTTTTTACATGGTATCAGAGCCGTCTTGGTTTTTCTGAAATTAGGGTTTGGTGTTCACATCTCGAGGTCTTTCGAGTTGTGGTTCTACCGTCAAGAGTTGCTGTCTGTCAGTCGACAGAAATCATCTGTCATCTGTCAGATCGACCTAGTTGTCAAAATTTTTTGGAGTCCATTTTCGACGAAATTTACACCAAATATTCAGAGAGGGCCGATCTACACATTTGTACAAGTTTCGTCGCGAAACGACGA
>JBBMKA010000026.1:12629829-12644627 GCA_037833695.1 Sechiopsis laciniata | reverse complement strand
AAAATACTATTTTACTAAAATTAACATAAACCAACCTCCCCCTCAAGCTAGATTGTATATGGAATACGAGCCAAGCTTGGAGTTAAATTAATCAGAGTTGGTCCTTGGATGATGATGTGCCAATTGAGATGACGAATGCTGTCAGGACCAATCGGGAATGTTTCCAGGACCAATAGGGAATGCTGGATAGGACCAATTGGGAATACTGAACAGGACCAATTTGGAAATACTAGACAGAGACAATTTGGGAAAAGAGGTTTGGTATCGAGATGATTCTTCCAGTTGCGGGCGGTTCATTGACGCTTTTGAAGAGAGAAATTTTGGCTCATTTTAAAAAAAAATGAATCAAGAACAGAGAAGAAAGAAGAAGATAAAGATGGAGAATAGAGAGAAAATTCCTTTAGAGGATTTTGTAGAGAAAAAAAGTTTTGAAAAGAGGGTACAAGATTGGTAGTGAGATTTTGGATTTTCTAGGGTTTTGAGGTGAGAAAAAGAATATAGAGGTTTAAGGAGAAACTTTTTTTTTTTTCTAAAAGAGGAAGAAAATCATGAAGTAGGAAAAAGTTTTTAGAAAAAGAGGAAAAATGTGATGGAAAAGAAAGTAAGGGTGAGAACTAGAGGAAAAGTTTACCCGGATCGAAAGGAAAAATTTAATGCTCTGATACCATGTTGAAATATGGAAATTCAAATTCTCTAATTCTTCATTTAATAATGAACTCAGCAATAGGTTTAAATAGAATATAAGAGATGACCTAATTATAAAAGGAAAATATAATATCTAATCATAAAAGAAAAAGATGACCTAATCATAAAAGGAAAGGATAATACCTAATCATCAAAGGTAAAAATATAAAATAATAGTTAATCTAATCTTAAAAGGAAAAAATAAATAAAAATACTATTTTACTAAAATTAACATAAACCAACACTGTTCTTGTGGGGGACTTTCATTGTGATTCAGATTGTAGAGAATGAGATATTCGATGTTGGGTTCATAACCCAATGGAGGGGGTTTTTCTAGTCATTCATGTTTTAAATGTCTGGTCAATTCTCATTCTTCTTTAAGGAATCCAGTGTTTGTTTCTTTGTGGAAGGTGAAAATTATGAATAAGGTTAAGTTTTTTATCTGGCAAGTTATTCATGGAAAGATTAACATCTTAGATAGGGTTATGATGAAGGTAACCTCCTTTATGGGTCCGATGTGCTTCATCTTCTGCAGAGAGCAGTAGAGGATCTTGCCCACATTGGGGCTGTGAGCTAGCAATTCAGGTGTGTAGTCAAGTTTTTGAGGTGTTCAATCTGCAGTTTCCGAGACACATGTCTGCTGTTGAATTTTCCGACCATGTGTTGTTTTCCTATTCCTACTCGACCCCTTGTTGGCTAAAGCTCTATGAGATCTTCAATCTCAGTTAGGCCTTTTCATTAGCGCAAGGGAACTAATGCATATTCCAAGGCTCTTACCTCCCCCATGGCTATCCTCCAGATCTGATTGCACGAAATTAAAGGTCTCCTCCTAGTGTTCTCTCTCA
This sequence comes from Sechiopsis laciniata, assembly GCA_037833695.1. Classification (NCBI taxonomy): domain Eukaryota; kingdom Viridiplantae; phylum Streptophyta; class Magnoliopsida; order Cucurbitales; family Cucurbitaceae; genus Sechiopsis; species Sechiopsis laciniata. Next base: position 12,643,098 of record JBBMKA010000026.1, on the reverse strand, counting down.
AATTTGATTGCTGGCTATTCCATTCCAGACATTTTCATCAACTGGGCAGTTTTTCTTTAGTTGTTTTTTTTTCCGTCTTGTGAACATTGTTCTATCATCTATGTATTGTGTTTATTTGTATTTATGGATTTGTGTTTATATTAGTGTTTTTCTTTTTTCAAGTATTTTTTCCTTTTAGGATTAGGTTAAATATTATTTTCTCCTTTTACAATTAGGTTAAATATCATATTTTCCTTTTATGATTAAGTTATGTCCGGTAATATATTTAAACTCAGTGTTGGGTTCATTATAAAATAAGAATTAGAATTCCATCTTTCAATATGGTATAAGAGTCAAACCAAACAAAACACTAATCTCTTTACTCATAAAGAGTCGTCTTCCTCCGCTTGAGTCTTGCCAAAGCAATCATCAACAGCTTCTCTCTCCGACAAAAATCATAGAGGATCAATCCTGACACATAAGAACCCTTTCTCAGCAATTTCTTCAACCGTGCACTTGTATACCTCACCCATTGCTAAAATCACGCTGCCATCAGCACCGTTGAAGAACCTAGTCACCGTGCAATCATTTCGACTTGCCTAAAAAGCTTCTCGCTGCAGATAATGGAGATTCTCCGCGGGTTGCGTTCGCCACTAAACTCATCATGAGGATGTTTCGCACCTGTGTTCGTCGAAGTTAGAATTCCATATACCACCATTAAGTTGTGAAGCATATACCTAGTCGCCGGAAAATTTACCCAATAGCCCTGAGAACTCAAGATTAATATTTACACCTTATTTTAAATTCGAACCCAAACCCATTTCTGTGTTGTTTAGATCCGAAACCCACCACTATTCAAGGGTTCACCAATATTTGACTCCGTTGACCCTAAGTTAATTCAAGTTTGACCAAGGACACCATTGGTTGTTGAGGGACACAAGAGAAGTCTTCCAACAAAGCCGAAAAATCCTCTAACTCCGACATCTCGTAGTTAGAAAGAGGATGGCTGAAACCCAAAAGCAAAGACGTATGACTCCCAGAATTGGTAAGGACATCTGCAACATTACAATTTTTCATGGTGGATATATGAAAAAGCGAGGAAATAGATAGCAGAGGGTCTATCCCCCATCCACCTATATTCTCAAAAAAACATATCCATCTCATCGCCAACAATGTTAGAAAGAAACATATCCCTCGAAGATGTCTTTCCGAAGGTTTTTAGTAATACCATACCAACACTCTACCTTCACATTAGCACTTTACTTCCACAATATTTAACTTTCAAGTGTCTATTCTCACAAAACTTATCCCTAGTGACTTTATAAAAAGTTCATCCAATATTTACTTTCAAGTGTCTACTCTCACAAAAATTTCGAGGACTTGTATCATACTCCCATACTTCATTGACTAAACCATTCAGTGTTGATATGACAACTGAAAAGGAAGGCGGAGTATAACTCCAGTTCATTAAATGGCTTTTTTTGCCACCCATAGAAAGTCTTGTTTCTTTTTGCTCTTTCTTTCTAGATTGGGCACAAGCAGACCAACAACTCCAAAAAGTGTCAACCATCCTTCTTCCTACACATTGAGCTACCAACAGATTTAGTTGGTAAAAAATCTGTGTTTGCAGTCCCTCCATGAGAGAGTGTCAAAATTTGCAAGAACTACCGATTTCTTTGGTCTTCGGAATCCCTCTCTCTTGTCTAAATGTGATTTCGATAGTATGAGGAAGTTTAATTGTTTCATCTACTCTTCTTCACTTCTCCAATGCTCAATTTACTTGTTCTAACACCAAAGGAATTGTTGTCTAATGGGTTCAGAAGAACTATGAGGTTTTGAATAAAAAATTTAATTACCTTTGGGTTGTTTCAAGAATGTTTGCTCGCAATAATTGGATAGCATTGCCAACACTTTGAAGAGGCTTTTCAACACAAATGTATTGATTAATCCGTTGCACGCCAATGTTTTAAAAAGGCGCGCACTTGGGTGCGCGTGCGCCTAGGCTCAAGGCTGGCCCTTTCTTAATAAGGCGCACGCATTTTGGCTATTTTTGCGAAGTCCCGGAGCACGCCAAAACAATTGATTCTCTTGGTGCCAAGACAAGAGATTCTCTGGTGCCTTTTGGCTTTTGTGTTTTATATCCAAGTACTAAGTCATTCGAAGCGCAAAATAACTGATTCTAGACATTTCAATAACTTAATTCTTCAACTTACAAAGACAACATTCACTTTCTTTCTTTTTTTCTCTCCTCCATAACCATCGTCCATGAGTTCTTCGCAATACTACGTTACAAGTTAGTAGTTGAATCTTATGTATGCTTTTTTTCGTATTATTCTTGATTAAAACTTCAGTTCTTTCCATGAAATGAAAGGTTAATAGTTGAATCTTATGTATGTTTTATATATTATTCTTAGTTAAACTTCATTTCTTTCCATGAAATGAAGGTTAATAGTTGAATGTTATGTATGTTTTATATATTGTTCTTGGTTAAAACTTCATTTCTATCTATAAAAGTGTTTTTATTGGGTATACACACACATACAGATATACAAGTTTTGAAAAGCTAAAGGCGGCCTCGAGACTTTTCCTCTTGAAGAGGTGAGGTGTAAGCTTCGAGGCGTAAAGCTAAATTTTAATTAAAAGCATTATGAAAATTTTAAATTTGTTTAAACATATATGGTAAAACATAACACTTAAGTAAAAGTACATAAAGCATCACGTCACTTGAACAAAATTTCTAAAATGATGTCTTCATCACGATCATCACTAATAGGATTGAGTTTTTTCGGAATAAAAAATAATTTCATTGATAAATGAAACAGAAGTGTAAAACTCAAAACAGAATGATGCAGAACATTTATATTTAGGAATCTGGATGCATCCAAATATGTTGGATTCAGATTCCAACAAAGGAATTGAACTATTGGAAAAATACAGCAAGTAAACTTCTACATTGAAATTAGTTCAAATGTTTTGAGAATTTCTCCTCCTATCTTTCTTCTCCCTAATTCCCTCAAATTCTCCTTGTGTTATATTGATTTCTTGCATACACTCTATCCTTGGTCGCTAGCCTAAACAGGTAAAAACAAACTACTTGGACTGATATAAACTTCACTATTTACTGGAAGTCTTGAGAGAAATTAACTGGAACAAATTAACCACCATGGGTTGGGTTGAGATGGCCTAGCATCAAATAATAAGGGTCTTGGAATCATAGAATTAATTTTCTACCAAATACTTTGACAACCAAATGTAGTAGGGTGACGTCAAGTGGTTGGTCCGTGAGAATAGTCGAAGTGCGTGCCTGGCTCTAACAAGAAAAAACATTAACAGGAAAAGTTTGCTGCCACTTTGGTTGGATATTAGACCTCTTTTGTACATCACATTAAATAGAAACTAAAATCGGAAAAACAAAAACAAAAGGAAGAGTGTATATCCACACACATGTACAAAGAACCTCATCTGAAAATAATGGAAAACATTCCATCTGATCCTATGGATAGAGTACTTTAATTTTAATTGAAAAAAGAAAAACTGTAAAATTTATCTTTTGATTGGTTTTTTCTCATGCTGGTAATTATATCCCTCCGCAAGAGTTTAACATATGCGTATTCAAGAAAGAATAAGATCACAGATGCAAATTAGCTAGAAAGTGCAAGCCAAAAAGGTTGCAGACAACATGCCTGTTCTTTAAAGATGACAGTTGCAGCATCCAAAAGAAATTCACGAGCAAGTTCAGGACTCTTTGCATGCTTTTGAGGGCGAGAGCAATCTCCATCCAAATCATTTGCATCCTTACTCATCAAATCATCCTCCTAAACGCCACAAAATTCAACACCAATTAGAGTTGCAAGGATTTAGAAGAGGAAACATTTTAAAAGACAATAGTGTCACCTGCAAGAATTTCAAGTTCGTGAAATAAAACATTGCATGTTTTTTCAAATCATAAACAAGAGAAACCTTTTTTTTTTGTTATGATAGGAAACACAAACATTCTTTGATATGTTGTAAAAAAAGTTCGACAAAATCCTAGAGAGACAGAATTACTAGAAAGAGAACGACCTCATCCTCTTCAGCCTCTTCAGCATGCTCAAAAAACCTCCTAATATTTTCCCCTCTAGTGATTGTAACAAATCCATCACCAACTATAAGCCTGCGATGAACACATTGTTGACCTTTCAAGGCATGAGCTTTCACTGACAGCTCTGTGCAGCGTCCATCTAATTTCCAAGCTCTGAGGGTAATAAAGCATGAACTCAAACCACCAAGATCTAGGCCGTTGATTTTGACACTTCCATTCATGCCAACATTTTCGAATTCCAGAATGTCAGATTTGCCTTCCCCTGTTCCAACAGCCCACTCAAAATAATGATATGTCTCCACAGAGTCAGCAAAGGTTTGACGCCAATCAGCCTGGATCGTGTCATCCGAGACCTGAGACAATACCAATTATAAATTCATTCATGCCAACTACAACAAGCATACATTCTTGAGAAACCTTGCAGGATTTAAATAATAATCATAATTCATAATCAGATTCGTGTTCATTCTAAAGTTAAAATTATAACCCATGATATGCGCTTAAAGTTGAACATAAGTACAAGGATGCACCTCATAATGAAATGCCATATCTGCAACACAAAACCAACTAGTGCAGCAAGGCTCTCTCCTTATGCGCTTCAGCTCCTTCAGTTCCTTAAACTCACGGATTACATTTCTTCTGCAATCTCTACAGAACCTCTTGCTGTCAAACCTGTGAAATCATCAATATACTGTAAGAACCAAAAAATATGAATTAAGAGGCAAGAAAAAACCAGACAGGAGAAAATTAACATAAGAATAGATACACCAATTATTGATTGCCTTAATAAAATAAATAACGTAAGTTTCCTATATTCCTCAATTACTACGATAAATATAATCTTAAATAATGCTTGAATTTCATTGAACTAAGTGTCAGCATAATACACAATAACTTATCAAGTAGAAGAACCAATTTTTACAAGACTACTTGGGCTTACACCTCGAGGCACCCCCAAAATTAGGCTCAAATTTTTAGGTTGATTCTTATGCCCTCTATGGATTTGAAGAGGACCAAGAGTCTTATGTCTTATAAAGAAAAGGCTTTTGGCTCCATGAGATGCACCAAGAAGGCAAAAATACACAAATGTCTAGTAAAATAATATTAATTTGTTATATTCTTAAGAAATATAAAAGGCAGAAATACTAAAATGTCTAGTAAAATAATATTAATTTGTTATATTATACCGAAATATAAAAGTTCGCACATGTACTTTTTTTTTCACAAATATGTGGCATGGGAGTATGAAACCTCTAACCTCGAGATCGTTAGTACAAGTCTTATGCCACTTGAGCTATATTTTGGCAAAAGTTCACACATGTATTTAATGTCAATAAAATAGGAGGTAAATTAGCCCATCACTACTTCTACCATCAAAGCTTTAAAAAATTCAAGAAAAAAATTAATTATAAAAAACTTAAAGAATAAGTTGGTCTGTAATTATAATGTTGAGAATGAGCTTAATAATATTTATTGAAGAAAGAAGCTGTTCATGAGTTCTATTATTCTCTTTCATACTTCTATATGATTATTATGTTAAGTAATGCTAACTTCAAAGTTTTTCGATTTTCCTTTTTGAAAAAAACACACTATGATATGAAAGAACCAAATGACAAAAGAAATGTCAAACTATGATACAAATAAGTCCACCACAACATAATACTAAACCACAGACCTTATATACTAACTCAATAAAATGTCCTCTAATTAGATTTTTTTATGCAAGACAAACTTTCATTGAGAATGAAAGAATACAAGGGCTATAATATAAATACAAAGGTGCATCTCGCAATGTTCTCAAAGGTTAGGACAAGAGAAGTCTTTATAGGATGCCCCTCATAATGTTCTACATTTGGGGGTTTTTTAAATTTATAAAAGATCACCTTTCACTGAAAACTGAGAAGAAATGAAAGAATACAGGGCATTAAAAAAAAACAAGGGCACAATAGAGGGAAGGTCTCCAAACTAACAAAATATGACCTAATGAATAATTTTAAAAATAACCACAAAAAGAACTCATCACAAACACCTAATGAGAAACATTAAACTTGACCAGGGACCAAATGTCGAATGATCCATCTAACCCCATGAAAGATTCTGCTATTCCTCTCACCCCCAAATCTTACACCATGTTCATTGTAATGCCACAGGAATCATTACCACATGGCATAGAGGGGTCTAGGGAAAACAAGGATTATGAAACATAAACAAGTGGAAGAAGGGATCGAAGTTACCAAAAGAGAATTGAGCGGCATCAGGAAAATGATACTAAGCCTGCATTTTTATAGGAAATGAAAATAGTTTCACTGATCATGTGAAAGTGTTACATAGAAGCTTATCAAAACATTGATAAGGGCTAACCAATAAGCTAAATATAAAAGGATAGTCGATAAAAACAAGCTCGATAGTGTGAGAAACAGAGAAACGAGTATTGGATGGGCTTGTAAGTCAATGTCAGCGTTGCCGAGAAAAACCTTCATATGTTGCTCGCAGACCGGAACAATGATTGTAATGTGATGTAAAAGTATATTGAGCATGCATAAAAGTACAAAACCACTCACCATGGGTGTGATAAAAAATCACAAGACTATGGCAGCCATGTTGAGGATTTTACAGTAGAAAAGTATGCGCGAGGGCAGTGAGTGCTCCGTTGAAAGGCAAGAATCTTATAGAAACAACAGATCCACTAGTGAGAATCATCTCTAGCGAAGTAAGAAGGGAGGCAAGGTAACCATAACAAGTTTAAAAAGCTTGAGATGCTGGTTTTTTCTGAAGAAAACCTCGATTCTTGGATTTCACACTAAGAGACATTACGAAATCCTTGAACTAATCAAGCACAAGAAACTAACAGTCTCAATTATCAGCTTTGAGCAAGATGCAGTCGACTACTTTTGATGGGCTCATAATCATAAAGAAATCGAAATTATGGAGGAATTGAAATCGAGGCTATATATCAGATTCTAACTAACCCAAGGGGGGTAGTCTTGTGCACGTTTCCTAGCGAAACAAGAAGGAACACCGGCTGGTACATACATCAATTGTGGTTCTATCGGCACCATTGACGAGCTTAGACTATAATGTTCTAGAAAGTATATTTTAGAATGGTTTACATAACACGCTTAGGGCAAATATCATCAGCTGCAAGCTGGTTGAGTTGAAAGAGGTGATTAAACAGGTTCGACTTCTTGGTCATTGCAAATTAGTCCTAGAGTTGTTAGAACTCAAGGACACAGTAGTAACCTATAGAACAAATCCTATTCAAGTAAGATCGTAAATTAGCCCTAAAGTTAGCCGAACAGAATAGGATCAAGGACCTATCGCAGGGGACGAAAAAACGACTCGGTTGATAGAGATAAAAAACACAGGTATGGCCCAATGGCAAAACCATCGAGCAAAGGATCTGAAATTACTTCGACTCGAACCATCACCCTACCTGAACAAAATATTAATCCATGAAAATTTGAAGGCCCTTCTAAGCGATTATGTGACGCCGATTAACGATTATAAATAATTAAGGGAAAAGGATTTGTGTTAAAAATGTGATGAAAAGTATGTCGTGGGGCATAAGTGTAAAGCTCGAGAGATTCGCGAGTTAATGGTGCTTGTTGTAATAGCCATGGGCAAATATAAAATTGAGCACCGAAAATTGAGGAGATTGAAGAATAATTAACCGAAGTAAGAAACGAGAAGTAGAAGGGGTCTATCTATCATTCATTGGTTTTTCAACCCCAGGCACAATAAAGGTATACAGTAAATTAAAGAAGAGAGACATTGTGGTCTTGATCTATGGTGAACCACCCATAATTTTATTTCAAAACAATTGATGAATAATCTAAAATTGTAGCCAATTGTGACTTTGAATTTTGAGTTCATAATGGATATGAGTTTAGCCGTGCAAGGCAAAGGGGTGTATAAGAAGATTATGATCGAATTCTCAAAATTAATAGTGGAAGAGAATTTCCTACCACTTGAATAAGGGGGAATTGATGCTAATTTGGGTATGGGGTATGCAATGGTTGGGGAAGACTGGATTTATAGGTGGATTGGCCAAAAGCAATGTCGTTCGACGTCGGAAAGGATAAGGTGTCTTTCAAATCCTTTGAATGCTCACTCGTGCAGAAGTGTCCTTAAAAATGATGTTCGAGACTTGGCAAGATGATAACCACTTGCCAAGATGAGGACCAAGGATTGTTGGTAGAATTAGAAATCTAGACTTGAATGAGACAAGCAAGGCTCTAAATTCAAGGGAAGTAGCCTCCTTCCCCAAAAGCATAAAACGATTACTGCCAAGAATACTAGTGTTTGAGATGCCCCTGGGAATTCCATCGAATAGGTCAATCCATTATCGCATACAACTTATTGAAGACCATTCATCGGTAAATATTCGTCCTTATAAATATGCTTACAACCAGAAATCAGAGTTTGAGAGATTAGACCTGAACCACTTAACAATTGGATACCTTCTTTCAATCACCGCCATCTATCTATAATCAAATATCATAACTAACTCTCTAACTAATTACCCTTATGCCCTTACTAATTACCTACTAATACTAATATACCCTTAACAAGTACCTTACAATATATCTTTCGTTATGATTTTTTGTGGATTGTAGTAACTTGAGAGAAGCTAGAGAGGGAGAGTATTCTAGCACTCTCGAAATTGAATGGAGAGTTATATTTCTTATTGTTATGTTGTTTATCTTCTATTTGTGATGTTTCAATAGAAGTGTTATTGTTATATTGGAAAACTCCCAGCATAGCGGTGATTTCCATCTTTCTTGAGTTTCTATTGGGGGTGTTCTATGTATTTTAGAGGGAAGTTGGGATTAAATCCTAACAAATTTGTATCAAAGCACATTTTGATCTGAGGGAAAACAAGGAAGGTGTTATGGAGAAGAATGATTGTGTGAAGAGACGATAAAAACAATCGTGAGGCCATCAGAATGGATTGTCATGGTCGGATGGGAAGGCCAGGGAACTGTCATAATGGTTTGGGAATGAATGCAAAGAAGAAAATGGAAAATAGTGGAAAAAAGAAAAATTGGAGTGTAAATTAAGGCCATTGGAAGAAAGTGATGAAGGCTGGCAGATTAGAGTTGAAAAGAACATCAAAATCCAAACATGCAAAGCAAAAGTCGATCATGGTTGTGGAAATCAGTGTTGAACCAAAGCATATGAAAAAAAAAAAAAAAAAAAAAAAATGGGATCAAAGGATGCAAGCTACTCAATATACTTATATACCAAAAGCTGGATCCATGAAGAACGATCATCAGCTTGTCAAGGAGATAGTCTATTCTAATAACTACATAATTCGAAGAAGGAAAGAGGTCAGATGATGGGGGTGAGAAATTGAGAAGGGGAGCAGTCATGAAGACATCGCAATTGGAAATCAGTACCGACAACGAGGAAAGCTATGGAAGAAGAAAAAAGCTCGAGAATGGCAGAAGCTTGTGTTCCCAGGAAGAAAACTAAACAAAGGAAGGTATGGAATCGGCAACAAAGACATGTGCAGCCAGCAAAGAAGACTCAAAATTTTGTTTATGATAGTTTTACCACAAAATGTGTTCATGACACTTCATATCTCTAAAGGACACATTATATTCTCAAATCATACCAAGCATCAACTATCATACTTTTCTTCCATTTAATTAAATGCAATGCTAGAATCAAGGGATGAGCATTTTCTAGAGACCTGTACATTAGTCTCTCAATAAAATCTTCTTCTTTCATCCTTAGAAGAGATTGTCGAGTTTCTTCTCCTAATGCGGACCAAAAATCAACCAATGTATCACAAGAAAGCCTAGCAGTATGCAGAGCACATGTTTCCCTCGTTCCATGTCCTCTGCCGTAACCTGTTGTTCCTTGACTAATCCAGCCTCGACCACCCCCACCACATGCATCAGGATAAAGCAATTCACGTTCTCGTTCCCTAGCACGTGCACTGTCAAATACCTGCTCCAAGCAAACCTCAACCATTAACAGGATTATTTAATATGGAGTGCTTAATGGCTAAGAAAACTAAAAATATGCACTTACATTTTGAAGACCCATGAAAGACTTCGAACACAAATAGCAGTCCAAAAGTGTCAGCAACCCCTCGCGCGTTGTGGTCAAACCACCCCAAGGATGGACAGCTGGGTCTTGAATTTCATCTTGAAACCCATTAACTGACAATGACCCATCACATGTTTGATTTTTAGAAACCCCTAATCTGTTGCATGAATGATTCACACATGTTTTTCCTTGTTGTAAAGACTTCCCATAAATGACAATCTGCAAAAACCCTTCAAGAAGCAAACCATTACATCTAGAGCAGTACATATTCTTACGAGCTTGCTCAAAGAGGGTTTGCTTGTCAATTCTCAGGAGCTTCTGCCTAGCTTGGGGCAGCAGCTCACTCCAAAACTACATTGAGAATAAACACAACTTCATCAGTTAATGGTCAGTTCACCACATTGGTTCGAAGTAATGCTGGAATTAGATCATACGTATTACAATTCAAGGTCATAATTAAACAATGTGATACTTAACTTTCCCTACAGACGAGATTTGCTTTTCATAGATAGCAACATACAGAACAAATATGAAAATTCAGCAACTCTATTTTGAGTAATGAAAGGGTCTACAGTGTTCAACTCACAAATCTAAAACGCAAGACACTCCTTCGGTAGATTACAAGTACAATTCCGGAAAAATACAAAGTAGGAAAGTGATCTAATCCAGTGGCAATTATTCCCAAAAACGAAAAAACAAATGAGGAAATGAAAACCCAATCTAGCAACGAAAGAAACGAATACCTTCTGGAGCTGATTGAAGCTAACATCATCGCGATGCCGGGACCAAAATCCATTGGCCGAGAGCGAGTACATAGCCGATGACCCACCATTTTGTGTTAATCCAGGCATCTTTCAAGCTCTCATAGTAATATTTCTCAATTCTTCCATTGCCCACAATCCGAAATCAACCCAACCAAATCGACAGCCAAAAACTAACCCAAAATCGATAGTAGCTAAGAATTACAATCGCAATAGGAAATTACAACGAACGAACGGATCGTCGGCGGATCGAAATAACGCCGTCCTGAAGCAAATCTGATCAGGACTTTGAGAAGATGGATTGTATCGAATTGGATTGGATTCGATTAGACTAGATTGCAACAGCATAATATGTACAGAATTGAAGGGGAAACAAATAGAAGATTCAAGAATCGAAAACGGTTGTTGGGGTTTCTGCTTGATGACGATGAGATTTGGCTGCTGCGTTTTTGTATTGCTCGCTAGAGAGAAAAAAGAAAAGAAAGAAGAACAAAAGAGGCTTGGTTGGAGAGATGAGAAAAAAGAACTGTTATATCACTAATTAACCAAATCATAATTTTTTTTGTTTTATTGTATTTGGGTAAAATTACAACTTTTGTCTATAAAGTTTTGAAAATTGCCTATTTGTAATTCATTACCTTACAAAATTTTCAATTACATTTTGAATTTATAAATTTGTTTTTTAATAAGATATTTAAGTTGGATGATGTTGCCAACAAGGGTTATACTTGTGATGGGCATTATAGCTCTTGTCGGACCCAATACTCGTGAAAAGTTATTACTGACTTGCAGCGTCGTAATGCTGGCTTCAAGGGTAGAATGGTTATTTCCCTATTCCTTTTTCATCGAACCCTGAAATGACTACAATTTAACCAATTTTCACCTCAAAGATCACTACCGCTACAAATGACATTTCGTGCTCTAACCTTTACAAAATAGAAAAATAAACCATAAAAAGGTTCGAAAAAATTTGATTTAGATCGGATTTATTTACTTAGTTTTAGGTTGATCAAATACCTCCAACCTAAATCTTGTTCGTCATCGAGCAAGCGAGGAACAACAAAAAGAAAGAATACAAGTGCAACGTATGACAAACCTTTAACCTCAATACCCTAAGTAACAAGTATATTGTACAAAGCTAAAACGTACTCGTACAAGTCAATCAATGAGAAAATTTAAAAGTTCATGTTATCATTTATTGTGTGTGTTAGCTCTTCTAATATAGTTTTTACACGCAATTGATAGGTTTAAACGGTTCTAGACTCATCTTACCACACAAAGCCTTGGTTAACCTTTTGGCTTGCTCTCTAATTTTTAAGTGATTGTTGGCCTTCACCTACCTTTGTCATGTTGCATTTTAAGCCATTATCTTTAAACAAGCAAGGGTAAGCTAACAAATCTTAATCCTTGGATTTAATTAATTATTCTTCATTTCAACTCATGTTTCTTTTTCCTCTTAAATCTCGCAGGCACATAGATCTAGGCTACTACTTGAGCACATTATTAGCTACCGGGCTCATTTGTCTTCTTTTAGGAAAAACTTGCTCAATGCTGACAATATATAATCAATATATATTCCCAACGTTTCAAATAAAATATATTATTGTCTTACTCATATCAAGTTTGAGTTCCAAATTACTTTACAGAATAACCAATTTGAAACGACAAGCTTAAAAGCATAGATAAATTAACCTAAACTTATCAAGCAACAAGAACGACAAATAAATCAAGTTTAAAGAAAGAGAAAATGGGAGCATATTTATACTAGTTTACCCAATATAGGCTACGTTCAGTTCTCTACTATCGATGCAGGTTCCATTAAAATATATAGGGAGATAGGTACAAAAATTTTACATTACTCAAGAATGACTTCTCTTTTTTCTCTCAAGGAAAAGACTCGCGAATAACTCAAGAAAAAAAAAAACGAATAACTCAAGAAAAAAAAATACAAACTCTTGATTTTTATTACAAAATATACAAGAAGGAAATTCAAAAGAACTCAAAGTTCTTTTCAATCAAACTCACACCAAGCTGACAATTTTTTCCTCTCTTTTGTATTCTGTCTCTCAGTGAGTCACCACATAACCGTCTTTTTTTTCTTTTTCTTTTTGTCTTGCATCTGCGGCAACACACACAAATTCAATATATATGCGTCTATATATGGCAACTGCAAAATTTTAGGTCGAGAAGAATAATGCGCCCACCTAGGCCTCTATGGTTTGTCTTTAATATCTCTCATTTGAAGACAAAATAGCAACATGTCTCCCCACAATGGTACTGACTCTTTTCTACTCATGTAGAAGTCCAATTGAACTTGTACACAACTTCAGTTTATCAACAAGAATGGTATTAGTAAACATTTCAATTGGATTCCATGCTTTTGGAATCTTT
>JBBMKA010000026.1:12609462-12628329 GCA_037833695.1 Sechiopsis laciniata | reverse complement strand
AAAGAGAAAATCCCTTCCCCCTCAAACTCCTTTAAGGAGAAAATCTCTTCCTCCTCAAACCTCTATTTCCTTTTCTTCACCTCAAAACCTAAAAAATACAAATCATCCTCTCTGTTCTTCTTTACTCCTTTTCTCATATTCAGCAAAAAAAAAAAAAAAAAAAAATCTTTCTCACTTCCCAATTGTGCATCTACCCAATTGGTGCGTCTTCACAATTGACGAGTCTTCCCAATAGGCACGTCTTTCCAATTGACACATATTCCCAATTGCAAGTCTTCCCAATTGGTCGTTATCCAGCTTTCCCAATTGGCTCTTTTACAGCTTTCCTAATTGGTATTTTAGACCTTTTCCAATTGGCTCTTCTCCAACTTTACCGTTTGGTCTTTTCCAACTTTTCCAATTAGCGCTTCTCCAGTTTTCCCAATTGGCGACACATCATCCCAATTCACATTATCATCTCAATTGGTGCATCATCATCTAAATTCATATCTGAAAAATGTCAATAATAACATAGTTGAACTCAACTATGTTCCACGGGCCATCAAATTGTTGTCATTCTCACTAAAGTATTATCGATGACCAATTTTAATGAATTTAACTCCACTTTTGCCTTGTACTCCATATACAACCCAGCTTGAAGGGAGTGTTGGTTTATGTTTATATCAATTTTTTTTTTAATCTTTTTAATTATTTTTTTCTTTTATGATTAGGTTAAGTATTATTTCCTCCTTCTACGATTAGATTAAATATTATTTTTCCCTTTTATGATTAGGTTATCGTTTGTAATCTATTTAAATCCAAAGTTGGGTTCATTAAAAAATAAGAATTTGAATTCCATCTTTCAAGAAATTTGAACTAACATTCCATGGCTTTGTATGATAAATAAATAAAATAAATGATAAAAAAAAATAACAGGAAAATATATTAAAAAAACTAATTTTAATAATCAAACTAACAATTCCATTAATTTAACCACTAACATTGATGTAAAAACAATTCATAAGATAAGAATATAAAGACAAAAGTTTCTTTTATAATTGAATATTTATGATATTTGAAACACAACTTTAAAAAGTATTAACAGGGAAAATAGTTTTTTAACACTATTTTAGGTAAAGGGAGTTTTTGAAAATTTTTTGAAATTTGAAGGTTTTTATTAAACTTTTTGATAGTTCAAGGATTTTTTTAAACAAAATTTTAACGGTTTTCATGTAAATTTTAACGACAATAGCATTTTTTACATGTTCATTAAAATTTAGAGATACTTTTCAAACTTTTCAAAGTTTAGGGATATTGTTGACACAAACTTCATAATCCAGGAGTATGTTTGATAGTTAAATTTTATTTTTTTGAAGTTGGCATAAAAAAATATTATGGTAAATTATAAATTTGGTCTGAAAGTTAGAATTTAGTCATTAAGGTTTCAAATATTAGAATTTAGTCTCTATGGTTTGAAGATAGTTAGAATCTAGTCCCTATAATTTTAAAAACTAGAATTTAGTTTTTATAGTTTGATAAAATCTATAGAATAGTCTTTGTTGTTTGTAATCACCGTGAATTATATACGTGAAAATTAGTTATTCATACTTAATTTTTTGTCCATTAAGTCACTTAATTCTCATTGCTATCATTAACACATGAATAATTAATTTTTACATATACACAATTCGCTAACGATTAGAAATGATAAACACTATTTTTAGATTTGATCAAATAATAGGGACTAAATTTTTAAAACCATAAAGACGAAATTCAAACTTTTTTCAAACTATAAAGATTAAATTTTAATTTTTTAAACTAGAAGAATTGAACTATAACTTTCATTACAAACTTATAATTTGCCCTAAAATTAAATCGAACAAAATTTATCTAAGTGGAGAAATAAAAAATAACAATAATACGTGCCTACGTCCGCTCAAACTCCAAGACCACTTTCCACACGTGTGACCCAAACACGGTACATGCACGTGCCAATGAGTCCAAGTCCCACCTCAAAAAACCACTTCCAACGCTCCTTCTCTCTTTTAAACAGGTGCAAGCAAACCATATAACAAAATGTTTTTTTTCTTTTTTTGTATGTGAATTTAAATTTTCCATTTTCAAATATAAAAAAACACATAACTTCAAATTCATTCATTCTTCTATAATTATTTTATAATTATTTCATTTTAGAAATCAAGTCAATAAATACTGCTTAAATATTGCTTCACCCTTTTTTTTTTTTTTTTTTTTTAATATTTTGTTCATGTTTTCAAAAATAAATTAATTTTTTAAAGAGCTTATGGTTTAAAAAACTTGTTTTGCAATTGGACATAGAATTTAAATATAAATTAAAAAGAGGAAAATTATGGTAGATAATTTAAAACAAATAAATTTAAATAAAAAAATAAATCAAATAGTTACCACTTAAATTTTTGGATTTGATTTTTTAGAAGTATTTTCGTTATTTTGTAACGCCCCTAATTTTTATTTTATAATACTGTGTTAAAAAGATTTTAATTAATTAATTAAACATGATAATTGCAATTTATTTAAGAACTTATAGTAATATTAAGGTGAACTTATAGTGATTCCATGTTCTAGAAAATAAAAAGGTGAAGTTATTTTTAGGGGTATTTAATTGGGCTTTTAAAATACCCTAGGGTTTATGGTTTTAACTGGAAGGAAGGTTAAATATTTATATTCTTTCTTTTTCTCATTCTTTTCCCATCATTCTCCAGCTGCCACCTCACTTTTTCTCCAATCCCTAAGCCCCTGCGTGTCGATCAACAAGAAGAGGAACGAGGGCTCCTCGCAGCCAACCGATCACCATCCAACCGCCATGTGTCACGTCCCATCTCATCTTCCCCTTCTGTCTTTGGCCCGTTTCAACTGTGGTGACGCTGGCAAGCACGCCCGTTCCAGCGTCTTCTCCAACCTCAGGCGCTTCTTCAACGCTGTCGCCGTCAGTTCGTCAAGCCCGTTATTCCAGTTCCGGCGAGCTTCATCTTCGACGACGTGTTCGTTTCACCGTCAACACCTCCACGAGTAGCTTCTTCCTCGGCAACCAGTTGGAAACTCCAGCGAGTCCGACCTTCTCGGTGGTTTGGGTTCGATCGTGGAGTCTATTCTCTTCCCCTCTCACTTTAAGACCTCTGTGTAAGTCGTTCTTCTCTCTAGCTTCGTGTTCAGCCATGTTTTCCGGCGAGGAAAGCTCAAAACCCACCTTAGATTTACTTTTTGTTTCGCAGTGTCACGGAGTTAGAGAGCTCCGTTCACGTTTCCGATACCAGATCCGTGACCAGGAGAGCGAGACGAAGAGAACAAGGTAAGGTTTGTTGGGTTTGGTGGCGACACGCCGCCGCTGCTGTTTTTCTACGACGCGCCGCCGCACTCCGACGACGGCATCGCCAGCTTAGTTTCTCGATCTCGTTCGCGTGGTGAGCTTCGTTTTGGCTAGTTCGGCCTCGTTTGCCCGTTTCGTTGACTTTTACTCATGTTTTCTATGTTTAGGTGCACTCGGGTTTCATTGTTTTGACTCGTCGCTTAGCTCGTGGGTTCTCTTGGCGGTTCGGTTGAGAACGTCGGGAATGTAAGGAGCTTTATTATGATTCGGGTTATATGGCTTAGAAGTATGTGAATAGGGAATTGTTAGAATTTTACGGGAAATTGGTGCTTGATGACTTGTTACATGTTTGTTCGTGCATGAAACCTCTTGATTGAACTGATTATTACTCATGATAGCATGGAATCGTGGTGTAGCTCGTAATTGTAAAGCCTCTGTTTGTTGTGCCCATGCAATTGCATCATCATTCCCCAAATTATACCTTTTGCTCGTACGTGATGAACTGTTTATCTGTTTAACCTTTCGATTAACTGGATTGGCTTGGGTTTATACATGTTTCGATGTTACTGTTCCATCTATGTTTAACTGTAAACGTGCTGAAATGATTATATGCTTGGTTTCTCTATTTTTGTCGCCTAGAAGAGCAGCTAGCTCACCCATGTTAGGACTCGTATTGCGTGATTAGAATCGTGTTATTGATGTGACTCGCTAGTGACCATTAGAAACTGAGCGAAAATATGGACCTTCTTTACTTCAAGACACGTGGTTGGGCTGCACTAACCTACAGGTTGACTCTTACATACGACCAAGGGGTTGGATCTCATCCACGTGTCACATTGTGTGCAAAATAACGAGTTCCTTGGTTGATGAACACACGTTACGGGTCTCACCAACCCTTGGGTGGGTTGGTTGCACTCGCCTAGGTAGGCTAGATCTCGTGTGACTCTAGTGCTAATTATATCCCTCTGTTATACACGTGGAATCTCATCTGCTTTGTGCATGGTTTCACTTGTTTTTCCATCCCAGTACGAGAGAAAAGGATCTGGTTACGACTTGCTTGACCCCGATGCTTACTAGAAGAGGCCATTGGGACAGATGAAGGCGTGGAGGAATACCTGTCGGTGAGCCTGTATGCATTATGGGATGTTGTCTGCAGGATGGAGTTAGCACATGGCGCCCCTAGCCCGAGGTTTAGGGACCCTGCAGTTTCCCTCACTCGTGGCTTTCCCTGACAGAGTCAGGTGACATTATTGACATTTGAGTATACCCTTGCTGACATGACTTGTGTGTCATTGTCTTGACCCGAGGTTTAGGGATCTTGTGTGTTTCCTTCACTCGTGGTGAGTCCTTGACAGATGATCAGGCTACCCTGAGACATTTGTGTATGTCTCTGCGGACACAATATGGGATGTGTCCCGACCCGAGGTTTAGAGATCCTGTGTGGTTCCCTCACTCGTGGTCCTCCTCGATAGGGTCGGGTGACTTTATTGGCATTTGTGTATGCCCTGCGGATACGCTATTAGAGTTGTGCAGCAGGAGCATGGCGGGTCCCTGATGTAGGTCAAGCCCCTAAGGCATTCAGGTATGTCTCTCTTGATACATTATCAGAGTTGCGCAGCGGAAGCGTGGTGGGTCCCTAACACAGGTCAGGCTACCCCGAGACATTCGTGTATGTCCCTACTAATGTAGTTTGGCAGGTTCCTGACGTAGGTTAGGTTACCCCGGGACATTTGTATATGTCTCTGCGGACACGGTATGGGACTTGTCCCGACCTGAGGTTTAGGGAACTTGTATGTTTCCCTCACTTGTGGTTCTCCCCTAACAGTGGTCAGATGTTTTCTCGGCATTTAGCTATATCTCTGCTCACAGCTTCCACGTCGTCGTTTGACATTGTTTGCTCGTGACCGGCCGAGGGCCGGGCACGCTTGTGCGAAGCACTTAGCTTCAGTTGTCGTATCTTCTAACTTGTTTTTGTTTGTATGCTTAACCCCATGGTGGAGCTCCTTACTGAGTATATTTCGATATACTCACTCTTTACATTTTCAGGTACTGATCCATTCCGAGATGGCTAGGCTGGGAGCTGCATCGATCATGGACACGATGTCGTTATTTTCTTGTTTCCGCATTGTTTTACTTAAAGTCGAACTTATGGTTACCACTCTGCTAAACTATCTTGTTTTGAACTATCGGGATCTCAAACTATGTTTTGCATGTTTTCGAACTGTCAGTACTATTTTCACGTTTTTATGAGATTTTGTTGAAAAATGCATGTGGTTATTAAATTGATTTTGAGGATTTTAATATGTATGTACCCGTAACACTTCATTAGAGTGTTTTAGGAAGTTGGGTCGTAAAATATTTCATCCTTTTACTATAGTCATTTTTTTAAGGAAAAATATAAATTCTTAATTAAACTCTGTAAAAAGTAAAAAAATTTAAATCCATTTTTTGGCATTGAAAACCTGACTTTCTATTTGAAAACAAATAAAATATGAATAACAAAAATTAAAATATGAATAACCAAAATTAAAAATTAATAGTGAAAGTCAAATGATAAAAACAAATCATATGATTGTTCAATTATTTCGAGAGTTTTTGTGAAACTTTTGGAGTAAAGAAGTATAGTTAAAACAAATTTAAAAAAAAAACAAAGAAAAAAATAGTGTTAAAACGAGCTTTCCATATATATAAAAAAATATATAAAATGGGTCGGTGGCGCAATTGGTTATTTGGTTTGATGTTAATCCATTTTTATTCTACGAAGAACATTTTGTTAATTGTTTTCAAATTTTAGAGGTGTTTTTGACACAGCCACATAATTTAGAGTTTTTTTAACCTATAAATAACTTAGAAACAATTTTTATTTTTTCAACGATCGCTTAATCTCATCAATATTGGTCTTAGTTTTGGACTAAGTTTCTTTATGAGATCTTAATACTCTCAATTCAATGAATGTCAAATATCGATTTTCAGAATCGAATTCATGGCTGTAATGTTGAAGTGGATTACTACCAAACAATAAAACAAAGAGGCATTAATCTTTTCGATGGAAGTGAGTTTGTATGTGTTTTCATTACTATTATTATTCTTAATGAATGAATGTTGGTTTTTTTAAAAAATCGTCATCTCCTAATTGTTGTTGAACTATAAAAAAGAAAAATATGTTTTATTTTACGATCAACAACCATAATAATTTTTTAATATGAATGACCAATATTAGAGATGTCTTATAGGGGATGGGAGGGGAATGGGAGGGGAATGGGAATGACTTTACCATTGCCATTTCCTTCGAAATTTAGAGTTAAATTTTGCGGGGATGTGGGGGAGGATTTCGGGGGAATTGGGTTTCCCGTAGAAATTATTCTCCATTTAATTTTTTTTAATTTTTTTTTCAAATATTAATTCCATCTTTTTTTTAATAAAGGGTAAATAGTTGAATTTTTAATCATTCTTAAAACAATAATAATTTTAATCATAAATATTTATTAAATTTCAATTAGATATTGAACTTGGTAAGAAAATTTTCATATTTTTATGTATATATATGCATTTTGAAAATAAAAAAATAAAAAAAAACGAAAAAGGGAGCAAGAAAATGAAAAATACATTCTCCGTTCCCATCTCATTAACAATTTAGTTTGTGGGAATTTTTTTCACCCACTTACTTCCTCATTCCCAACTTAAATAAGAATTTACAAGCTTCTTAGGAGTATTTCTCGTGAGACCTCGTCATTGTAAAAAAAAAAAAATGGATATCTCTGACGGACATAGCACCTTACCATAAGTAGATATTAGGGGTGCAACATAAAACCGAAAAATCGAAAAATCGGACCGAACCAATCCAATCTAATGGATCGGATCGGTTTTTTAGTACAAAATCAGACATATCGGTTTGTAATTTAAAAAAATCGAAAATATTGGATCGGTTCCGATTTTCGTTTTAAAAAACCAATAAAAATCGATTCAAACCGAAGTATACATGTATATATTTTTTGAGATTACAAATAAATATATATTTTGTCAATAAATCATATAAAGTTATATTTCTTTCATTATTTTGAAGATTTTATAAAGTGTTGAAGATTTTCTTAATTCCCTCCTATTTGAAGTAAAAAACATCCTTAAATAATTTTTAATATGTTTAAAAATACTTCCGACCTTTAAAAATATTATTGTTTATGTGATTTTTTTATGAAAAATATTTTTGATGTATTAAAAAAAAATGGACATCGAATCGGATCCAAAACAAAACCGAACCAATGGTTTTTTTTTTTATTGGACATTGGATCAGATCAATTTTTTAAAAACCGAAGATATCGGTTCGGTTGTCGGTTTGGTACAAAACCGACAAAAACCGAACCAAAATCACTCATAGTAGATATATATACATAAAAAAAAGACGATAAAAAAGTTAATTGGAACATGTAGCACAATAATTGGGGGTGTTTAGAAAGGGTTAAGTGGGCATTAGGTAGAAAAGAAAATATAAGAAACAATATGGAGATCTAAACCAACAAAAATAAAATAAAGCATTTGTTTAAAAATAAAATAAATAATAAAGCGCAAAGGAATATCCTGGAAACAAACAGAGTAAAGTTTTCTCTTCACTTTGTATATACTAACTCCTCACTCCTCAGATCCCCCCCACTCTCTGAAAACCGCTTCTCTCTCTAAATCCCATTCCCTGTAAACGGGGTTTCTTTTTCGGTCCTCTTCTCAAGAATGCCATTCATGAGGGTTTTCAACATTTTTCACTTTTCTACTCTCTTAGGGTTTGCTTTCATTTTTTCTTTCCTGTTTTACTCTGTTTTTCATTTCTCTGGATTTCACTCTGTTTTTGTTTTGTTTTCTTTGGATCTGTGGCTGTTCATGAACTCACTTGCTTTGTTTTCTCATTTTCTTTTCAGGGTTTGAGTTCTTTTCAGATCTGAAGCGTTTTCAAGACTTCACGCTAATCTTCTTCGTTTTTTTTGAAGTATTTCCTTCTCAGGTGAGCTTTCAGACGTTATAGTCAACATTTTGGGGTTTTTGTTTTTTTTTTTGAAGTTCTTTGCCATTTTTAGCGTTGTGTTTATGATGGGTTTGTTTTGAATCCGACGTCGTTTCATTATACGGTAACATTCAGAGATTTTTGTTTCCGATTTTTGTGGTAACGGCTTGTGATATGACTCTGTCTTTCTCTGTTTAAGTATTTTTAGCGGGGGATTTTTTGAATTTTTGTTTGTTGAAATGTTCATTTAAAATGTGGTTGGTTTTTTGGATTTTTTTTAGGTGTGTTTGATAATTAATTGAACTGTTAAGATGATGCAAAAGCCTCCACCGGAGGATTTCTTACTGAAAGAGACGAATCCTCATCTTGGAGGAGGGAAGGTCACTGGTGACAAACTAGCGAGCACCTATGACCTTGTTGAGCAAATGTATTATCTCTATGTTCGGGTCGTCAAGGCTAAAGACTTGCCTGGGAAAGATGTCACCGGTAGCTGCGATCCGTATGTGGAGGTTAAGCTTGGAAACTACAAAGGTACGACTCGGCATTTTGAGAAGAAGTCGAATCCTGAATGGAACCAGGTGTTTGCATTTTCGAAGGATCGGATACAGGCTTCGGTGCTTGAGGTTACTGTGAAGGATAAGGATTTTGTGAAGGATGATTTCATGGGGAGAGTTCTTTTTGACTTGAATGAAATTCCAAAAAGGGTACCGCCGGATAGTCCTTTGGCACCGCAGTGGTATCGGTTGGATGATAAGAAAATGGACAAGGTGAAAGGAGAGCTGATGTTGGCTGTTTGGATGGGAACACAAGCAGATGAAGCATTTCCTGAGGCTTGGAATTCAGATGCTGCGACTGTGAGCGGAGCCGATGGGCTTGCTAATATTCGGTCTAAGGTGTATCTTTCTCCTAAGCTTTGGTATTTGAGAGTGAATATCATTGAAGCTCAAGATCTGCAGCCAACTGATAAGGGTCGGTATCCGGAGGTTTTTGTTAAGGCTATACTTGGAAATCAAGCTTTGAGGACTAGAATTTCCCAATCTAGAACCATCAACCCAATGTGGAATGAAGATTTGATGTTTGTTGCTGCTGAACCATTTGAAGAGCATTTGATGTTAAGTGTAGAAGATCGAGTTGCTCCAAACAAGGATGAGGTTTTGGGACGGTGTACGATTCCGTTGCAGTATATAGACAGGAGATTGGACCATAGACCTGTGAACACAAGATGGTTCAATCTTGAGAAACATGTTGTTATTGTTGAAGGGGAGAAGAAGAAGGAAATCAAGTTTTCTAGTAGGATTCATATGAGGATATGTTTGGAAGGTGGCTACCATGTTTTGGATGAATCAACACATTACAGTAGCGATCTTCGCCCCACAGCAAAACAGCTCTGGAAGAACAGCATTGGGGTCTTAGAATTGGGGATTCTGAATGCTCAGGGGTTAATGCCCATGAAGACAAAAGATGGACGTGGAACGACTGATGCATACTGTGTGGCTAAGTATGGGCAGAAGTGGGTTCGAACAAGGACAATCGTAGACAGTTTCATACCCAAGTGGAATGAGCAGTACACTTGGGAGATTTTCGATCCCTGTACTGTCATTACAATTGGGGTTTTTGACAACTGCCATTTGCACGGTGGGGGGGACAAGGCTGGAGGTTCAAAAGATTCACGAATAGGGAAAGTAAGAATACGCCTTTCCACGCTCGAAACTGATCGAGTTTATACTCATTCATATCCTCTGCTGGTTCTGCACCCAAATGGGGTGAAGAAGATGGGTGAGATTCACTTGGCTGTGAGGTTTTCATGCTCTTCTTTGCTAAACATGTTACACATGTACTCACATCCCCTCCTCCCCAAAATGCACTATATTCACCCTTTAACGGTGAGCCAGCTCGATAGCCTTCGGCACCAGGCGACTCAGATTGTGTCTATGAGGCTTAGCCGTGCCGAGCCACCATTGCGAAAAGAGGTTGTCGAGTATATGCTTGATGTTGGCTCCCATATGTGGAGCATGAGAAGAAGCAAGGCTAATTTCTTCAGAATCATGGGAGTTTTCAGTGGTCTGATTGCAGTTGGAAAATGGTTTGATCAGATTTGCAATTGGAGAAACCCCATAACAACTGTGCTTATACACATTTTGTTCATAATTCTTGTGATGTACCCTGAGCTCATTCTTCCCACCATATTCCTCTACCTGTTCCTAATTGGGGTGTGGCATTATAGATGGAGGCCAAGGCACCCACCTCACATGGACACTCGCCTCTCCCATGCGGACAATGCTCACCCGGACGAACTTGACGAGGAGTTTGACACCTTCCCAACTTCCCGACCTGCCGACATTGTGAGGATGAGGTATGATCGGCTTAGGAGCATTGCAGGGAGGATCCAGACTGTAGTTGGGGACTTGGCAACGCAGGGTGAGAGGCTGCAATCTCTACTCAGCTGGCGTGACCCGAGAGCTTCCGCATTGTTTGTACTCTTCTGCTTGGTTTCTGCCATAGTTCTGTATGTCACACCATTCCAAGTTGTGGCGCTTCTTTCGGGGATTTACGTTCTCAGACATCCGAGGTTTCGGTACAAGCTCCCGTCCGTGCCGCTCAACTTCTTCCGGAGGCTGCCAGCCAGAACAGATTGCATGCTATGATGAACTTTTCTTTCTTGGCTCTATTGGTAAAATGAAGGGGAAAGCAACATGGAGCTTTTGTTTGCTGTTTATCTTAATATCTTGTTTAGGGGCAATTTTTTGAGCATTCAAGAGGTAAATGTATGATGGATGGCCTTCCCCAGAAGGTGATGGTAGTTTTTATTTATGGATTTGTGTTCTGTTAATTATCTTTTTAATATAATTTCTTGGCATTAAGTGTTTATAAGCTTTCTTTTTCTTCTTCCTTGCTTTAGATTATGAGTAGAATTCCATTGAAACAGACCATGTTGTGACTCTTATAACTGGTTTGGGACTTTTAGTTAGTCTATTCTGTACACAATGGATGAAGGAGCAAGTTAATCATCTTTTCCTATTATTATTTCATACATTTTTGTTTAAATGATTTTAACTCTTATTATTGTTTTTGTTTTATTATTATTTTTATAAATATTTTACATATGAATGATTATACCTTATGACACGAGTACATGCCAAAAAACAATTCAGATAGTTATGGATTATATCGCCAATAAAAAATAGGATTAGAGGTTTAAAATTTTCATTCTTGCATATTGTTTGATCTATAAAACAATTGTCAGCCTCATTTTTTAAAAAATAAAAAATTTAGTTCAACAATAATTAGAGGTAGGAATCAAATTCATAATTTCTTTTGTTTATAGACATACATTAATGTTATTGAACTATTCATTTGTTAATCATATATATTCATGGTTAAGTGTTCATTTATTTATATGTTAATTATATATACTCAACCATGAGTGGATGTAACAAATGCAAATATTATATTTAAATTATAAATTATATGATAAAAGAATAGTGAATTTCTAAATGGATTTAAATGAAATGCATAACAAAAATTGTACATTAAAAGGTTTATTAGCCCAAATCAAATGAATTTAAAAGAATAAAAGAATAAAAAATAAAAAATAAAAGACTCGAAAAATAGTGTAATATTAAGTTATCAATAATATATGTTGACATAAGAGTTGCCACCAAAAAATGAAAATAATCAATTTTGGTGATGAACAGACAAACAATGATGAATTGATTTTAACAAATTTATATCAACACATTTGAACATATGAGGAATTAATTATGAACTTTTAATGTCAACTAGAGGATATACCTTAACAACATGAGTTGGAATTACCAACCTTTTAATTTGTTAAACTCAAAAAAATTACGATTTTTTTATTGTATTAAATATAAAAAAGAAAGAATTACTGAAAAGATGGAGTATTTGACAAAAAAGAAGAAACAAAGAGTCCAAATTGCATTAAATAGAAATAAAAAGTAAGAATATTAATAATTTTATTTTTCCAAGACACCGACCAAATTCTGTGCTGTCAATTGCTAAAAAGCAAAGCTACCTTCTTCTCTATTCTTTTTAGTGAAAAGAACCGACTTTTTTCCATACGTTTCTGCCTTTGCATTTTGGACACTTGCCTCCTATATATTTACCCTAATTTTTGTTCTAACCAAATTTCTCTCTCTACATATAAAATACAATACTAATTTAAATAAACGGTAATTTGATGATTTTATTATTTGTTGTTAATTCAGATTAACATAATTGTCATAGGTTTGATCTTGAAAATCAATATTTGTCTTTCATTTATTTGAGAATAGTAGTATCTCTTTATAGGATTTTGTGGTCCCCTTCTTCCAACCCAACTTGTATTAAAAAACAACACTATTTAAATATGGTGTGATAATGCCAATGTATCTTTAAAACATACATGTGTTAGTTGAGCTCTTGAAAGATATGAGCTAATTAAATTTACTTTTCTAGAGGCTTTAAAGGTGTTTGTTTGTTGAATTTATGAAAGATTTAAAACAAGTATTTATTGACTATTTTTTAAAAAATTACATCTAAATAAATTTTTGTAACTAATCAAAATAACTCTACTATTAAAAATAACTTCTTATTTATAACAACTCATTTCTAATAATTCATTTCCAACTACTCAAAATAATTTATTATTTCTAATCATTCATTTCCAACTACTCAAAATAATTCATTTTTAACTACTCATTTTTAATCATTTTTTTAACTACTCAAAATAATTTTTTATTTCAAATCCACATCTAAACAAGTTATTGTTTTTAACTTCTTTATATAAAAAACACATCTAAACAAATTTTTTTGTTGCAACTCTCAACTTTCAACTTCTCAAAATAACTCCTCATCCAAAATCTCATTATTCTATACCAATTTAGTTTTTACATTTTTTTTAATGATCGGGAATTAGAACGTGGTTCTTCTATATCCAGAGGCATTCACGCTAGGCTTACAATGACATCCTTTCCAACAAAACGCTGTACATTGTTGAAGTTCTTACTTTATACATTTCTTTCACATACTTCATTTTGAATCTCAGTAAAATACTTATCTACAAGTTAGACAAGTTTTTCTCTAAAAAAAAAATGATTAAAAATGAGTGAATAAAAATAAATTATTTTGAAAAATTAGAAATGAATGATTAAAATTGAGTGGTTAGAAATAAAATATTATTTTAAATAGTTATAAATGAATGATTAAAAATAAGTGATTAAAAATGAGATGTTATTTTGAATAGTAAAAAAGAGGAATTATTTGAGTAGTTGCAAAAACTCGTTTACATTTAATTGTTTGAAGATAGTTAATAAATACTCATTTTAAATCTTTCTAACTAACATCCCCTTTTGAAGTATTAGTATTTTAAACATAAAATTGTTTTATTTGGGTTCTTAATAATAATTTTAATACAGGTTGCATTTTATTTGGGTTCTTAGTATTTGTGGACTTCTTTTCAAATTAAGGCACAATTGAGAGTCATTTCAAAAAACAATAGCGACATTAATTGGGAAGAGAGAGATCTAATTGTCAAAATTATTGGATTCTGAACTGTGGTTTCTTAATAACTGAAGTAATAAAAGAACAAAAATTGGCTTAATTAATTCATGAGCGATTGGCCAATTGAAAAGAATAATTATTCGCCCTTTATCTTTTCCTTTTTCTTTCTCTCTCTTTTTCTATACATATAAATATATAATTACATTCTAAAAAAATAAAAGAGAAATTGTATAAACATTTTAAAAAATTTAAAAATATAGAATGAATTTTACAACTTTTAAAATTTCGATTTTATCATTTTTCGTCTTCCCACTTTTTCTTCTATAATTGAAGTTGATCATTAATACTAGCGTCTGAGTTCAATCAATATTACCAATTAAAGTCTATTAAAGTTAGTAAAAAGTTTATAAGTAATTTGTCTAATCAAAATCTAACAATATCACTAACTAAAGATGTTAGTGAACTCAATTAGAAATAAATAATTTGTTAGTGACAACAAATTCTAGCATCTATATTTAAATTTTGATAATTTTTTAAAAGTATTTTATACGTAGTAAAATATTTCAATTTTTATTGATTTAAATCAATTTTACTTGATTCTCATAAATCAATTTTTCTAGATTTTAAAAAAAAGTAATTTCACTTGATTGAATCCATCAATTTGTGAGTTGTAATGTCACAAATGAGTGAATTCCATACCCAATTTTTTTTTTCTTCTTGTGCAAAATTACTAGATCTATACTCTAAATCAAATTCCAAATGATAGATCTAATCCAAATCCAAGATCAAACAAATTAACTAATAGAGATGAAATCAAACCAAACAAGTAAAGAAAGAGGAGAAGAAATTAACACACCGATGTAAAGTGGTTCGGACTAGCCTACTCCACTGTTGAAAATGTGAGATGATCAATCTTGATCACTCACTCATAATTGCCATTGATGAATATTGAGAGCTCTCAAATTTGGTGGCTAGGGTTTCTCTCAAATGATGAAGGGAGATCCTTAGTGCTTTATATACTAGCACAATTTACACACCCTCATAGTTAGTTAACCTAACCCAAAGACTAACTCAAGTTCATTAAACTCACCATATGGGTTAATACAAGATAATGTGTAATTCACTAAATAACAAAATACTCTCTTGAAGTACATATCATAAAAGGCATCAAAATTCCAAACAAAACAGGATCATAACTTTGCTCGGCACGACGGTGAACTAAATCCACCAACGGCAACTAGACTTGTCTTCAAAAGAACATTTTCGAAAACAGACATTATAAAACAAATGTTGCAAAGTAACATGGAATCAAGCAAATGAGGAAATACCCTCACGGAACGACATAAGTAGCACAAACTAGAGTTAATATACCTGAAACGAATCAACTCTTCATAAAAAAAATGTATTCAGAACCCAAATGACCCTAAAAAATAATAGTCCAAATAAAAAATCTGAATGCTCAGAACACTGCACCAAATATGTCAAACATCCATGTAACTGCAAAACAAACTCACAAAAATGTGCTATCAGAATGGCAAGAAACAAAGCACAAAACAAATAATCCATACGAACAGAAACAAACCTCTTCTATATCAAACTCACAAACCAAGAAATCTTCAAATGGCAACAAGTCAAGAATTTGTAAACTCCACAACAAAACAACCACAAAAAAAATTATCTACAAGTGGCCAAAAAGCAGATGATGCAACTTACACTAGAAGTCTCGCTAAAAACATAATGAGCAAAACGATCCCTTGCAAAGCCATAATCAAAACAGATTTCTTGCAAATGAGTAGACAATCATGAAAGAGATAAACTGCTCAAAACACTGCAACCAACACTGATCAATGCAATTAAAGCCCAACAATGAGGATACATACAAGAACACAAACGGAGAAAAAACATCTATCCCCTGTTCATGTATGTAACTGAAAGCAAACGAATTTGCATCAGAACGAGAGTACACAATACCCTCTACATCGGACTTAATCACAAACCAGCAAAAGCAGACAATGAGCAAACAAATTTCAGGTCTCACCACAAACATCCTACATGAAAAATCCAACAAACAAGCCAACTCCCTATCCAACAACTGAACGTTACACTCCAAACCAACAGGAACATCCTCGAGTACAGAAGCAACTAAGATAGGATCAGAACATGCAATGTCACTGACAAGCACTGATGACTCTACAAAAGGATTTTCAGATGCATAAGCAGAAGCAAAAAAATTAATTTCAGGTGAAGAACCTATCAATTTTTCAAATGGAGTCTTAACAATCAAATAAAAAACTACATCAATCTCTCGGTGAAAAGCTTTGCCTTGCAGAATGTATAAACCATTTTTAAGCTTTCCAGTCAACTTAATTTTCTCATTTTTACTCATTGAGAGTAATCCATTTCGAGATGAGTAGTTATAACCAGCAGCATCTAAAACACCTAACGAGATAAGGTTTCGCTGAAGACTTGGAATAAATTTCACATCTGTTAGCATCTTGACGGAATCGTCATCCATGCTAAACTGAACATAACCTACTCCCTTAATCTTAAGCTGAAGGTTATTAGCCAACAAAACTTTACCATTTTTTAGAATTTCCAAATTTTCAAAATTGTGCTAAAATGGGGACATGTGGAAAGAACAATCAGAATCCATGATCCACAAATTATTAGAACGGTCCAAATTTTCAAAATTGTCGGCTAAAAGCACCTCAGCCGAATCATAATTCTCGAGGAAGTTAGCTAAATCATCAACTAACCTAATAGGTAACTTACATTTCCTCTTCAGAATGGGACAATCATACTTCGTATGACCTTTTTCCCTGCAGTAATTGCAAGTAAAATTTCTTCTGCTTTAATGGTTGTTTCTCCTTTGCAGAATTAAAGCTCGATTAACTTGATGAACTGCCTTGGCCTTTAGAAGACTTAATCTTCGCAAACAAGGTCTTAGAATCCTTATTTTCCATTTGCATCTCTAACTCCCTAGATCTCCAAAGCAATGTCTAGGGTCAAATTCTCTCTGTCGTACTTAATGACTGATTTAAGCTCTTTGAAATTTTTGGGTAACGAATTTAGGAGAATGATAGTTTGATTTTCAGAATCTAGCTCCTCCCCACAATTGGCCAGGTCGCCACAAATTTTTTTGAACATGTCAATGTTTTCCTCCAATCCCTTAGAAGGATCCATCCTAAATCCAAATAGCATTTCCTTCAAATAAATCTTATTGGATAGAGATTTAGACATGTAGAATTCTTCAAGTTTGGACCACAAAGTGGCTACATCGTCTATATTACTAACCCTTCTTAAGACATTATCAGATAAATGAAGGAAGATGGTGCTATAGGCTATCTCACATGACTCTAATTTCTCATCATCTGTCATGGTGGCAGACCACTTAGGAGGATTATCTAAGGCTTTTGTAACTTTCTATTGCACTAAAAAGGCTTTCATTTTCTTTTTCCACAAACCAAAGTCCCCTAACCCATCAAATTTGATTAACTGAAATCTAGCAGACATCTTATGTGGATAATCAAAATTCCAGAAGAACAGTGAAACACAGAAAATTAAAAAAGCCACAAACCGAAAACAACACAAACGACGAGTCAACCAACTCAAAATCTTCACAACAATGACATGCTTATAACAAAATTCAGCTTGCAATTTAAAACGAACAAGCCTGAAAATTTTTTCTAGCTACAACTAATTACCAATTTATAACATAGAATCAGAATTTATAGCATGTCAAATCAACAAATTCAGCTCAAATATCATTTCAAATCAACAATAATATATTAAATTCCAGCATAGTAGCAAAATATATCAACAATCTATTTGAATATGCTAGAAAACAAGGGAGCTAACCTTACTGCTTAAAAAAAAAATTGCCAAAAATAAGAAAAATCCCCTTTAATTGCAAAATTTATCACCTGACTTGCAATATAATTGATTTTCTCAGTTTACTTGTGCAGATCGTAAACTAAAGATACTCGAACGAATTGCAAAACAAAAGAATCTCAAAATGTCAAGTGATGCACAAAATCAAAAGATCCCAATCGATTAAATCGATCATCAAAACAACGAGGATTAAAATCGAACTATTTCCCAAACTAACGCAGCTAAGATCGATCAAACATCCTGACGCTTCAGAATGAAATTAGCTCACAAATAGCTGCCAATTTTGAAGATGAACGCTGAAATCATCATGAATGGTAGAGCAAAAATGATTGCAGATCGTGAAGATAACCACAACGCAGATACAATCTGAAATCTACCGCACAACATTGCCGATTAAAAATAGAGACCCAAACAAAGTGAAACTCCAATGATCGTCAATCTGATTTACCCAAAACGTAAATCTCAAAATCGAACTGAATCTGCCATAAATTTGAGCTCAAGAGATCGTTTGTCGACTATAACAAATTGCCATCGCAAATTGTTCAACGGCATATGTAGAAGCCTTGATTCTTCTGGTGAAGACGTCCTAAAACTGGCAACTCAATTTCTCTAAAATTTTTGATTCAGCAAACCCAGAAATTGCCGTGATTGCAAAGCTGAAAACATGCCGCCTAATAAAAACTGGTGCTGATTGTTAAAAAGACACAAACTAGAAGCAAAAATTGACCCAAATTTGATCGATTGAACAGCCAAAGAAAATGCCCAAACGTAGAATTAGAGAATCGCAAAGCAAATCGAAAACCAATAGATGCGAAATTCTCAAATAAAAATCCCCAAATTCAACATACAACAGAAATCAATTTCCATAAAAGCCTATATCAAGCTCTGATAACAATTTGTTGTGCAAAATTGCTAGATCTACTCTAAATCAAATTCCAAATGATAGATCTAATCTAAATCCAAGATCAAACAAAACTAATAGAGATGAAATCAAACCAAACAAGTGAAGAAAGAGGAGAAGAAATTAACACACCGATGTAAAGTGCTTCAGACTAGCCTACTCCACTGTTCAGAATGTGGGATGATCAATCTTAATCACTCACTCATAATTGCCATTGATGAATATCAAGAGCTCTCAAATTTGGTGGCTAGGGTTTCT
>JBBMKA010000026.1:12555452-12609362 GCA_037833695.1 Sechiopsis laciniata | reverse complement strand
TTTATTTTTCTAGTAGTTAATATTTTAAAAAATAATAAAAATAAGAAACAAAATTTAATAAAGTTAAGTAAGAAAAATAAATAAATATTTTGAAGTTAGGAATTTTTTCTTCTTCTATTTCTGTGTTAGGAAACAAACATTTTAACTATTATATAATATATTTTGTTTACTTTTGCTTAATAAAACCATTATATTCTACTATTTTCTATTTTTTTATTTTCTAGAAGAATATATTTTTACAAGTTTTTGGTAAATATATTTCTACTACTTCCTTAATAATTTACATTTTAACTGTCTATTAAATGGTAAATTTAGTGTAAATTTTTAAAATTTATTATTGTTTGTTTAATTCATGTTACTAAACACTAATATGTTTAGTAACAAAATATAAAACTAAAAATTGATTAACAATTCAATATGATAGTTTTTAATTATCTTAAAGGTGTATATGTGTGTCAATAAATTAAAATGCCACGAATTTAAATTATTATTAAATTTAAAAAATATAAAACTGTTTTTTAAGACCAGTCAAGAACAATTCATAATTTTTTTAATTATAAGTACATAATTTTTATTATTAACTTCAACCACATTTTCAAAAAAAAAAAAAATTATATCAACCACTCTTAACCTCAATCTTCAAACAAGTAGTTGATTACTCAACTTCTATTAACTTCAATCTCCAAACGAGTAGTTAACCACCTCATATTATTATTAACCACTTCATTCCACTCTTATGTCCAAAAAATAAATACACTCTAAATGGAAAGTCTTTCTCACGACAATAATTTTTAAAAATCCAGTAAACAAATATTGAAAAGAAAAAAAAAAATAGTAGAGAAATACCATTGAAAAAGGCTCCCTTCTCTTCACTTTGTATATACTCTTCAGTGTTCACTCAGATCCTATCTCACACCCACTACCTAAAAATCACTTTTCTTCTCTCTCTTTCTCTCTCTCCTCAAAACCCACCTACATTTTCTTCGGCAATGGGTTTCTTTTTTGGGCCTTTTTCTGAAGAATGCCATTGAAGAAGAAGAGGGTTTTGTAAATTCATCACTTGGTACTTTTACAGATGGGTTTTTTGTTTGGTTTCTATTTTTTGTCTGTGCAAAAATGAGGGAGATTTTGTTCTCAGCAGCCAAACAACATTGCTGTGGATTTCACTTTCTTTTTTTTTTTTTTTTTGCTTTTTTTGTTATCTTTTCTTTGGATCTCCTGCTGTTTATGAACTTACTTGCTTTGCATTTCCATTTTCTCTTCAGGGTGTGACAACTTTTCAGATCTGAAGCTTTTGAAGACTTGACAAAAATTTTCTTCTTTTCTTCACAGTATTTGCCTTTTCAGGTGAGCTTTCAGACCCTTTAATCTCATAGTGAATTTTTAAAAAAATTAAATTCTTTTAACAATCTAGAGATCAAGAAGTGTTCTTTTGTTTTCAATCCGACGTCGTTTTTGAGTTCTGCAAACGGTAAAATTCAGAGATTTTTGTTTTTGGGCGATTTTTGTGGTAACGTCTTGACTGTGACTCTGTTTCCTATGTTTAAGGTTTTTTTAGGGGGAAATTTTTGAATTTGTGTTCTTTGAAATGTAGATTAAAATGGGGTTTATTTTTGGATTTTGTAGGTGTGTTTGAAGATCAATTGAACTGTAAAAATGATGCATAAGCCTCCACCAGAGGATTTCTTACTGAAAGAGACCAACCCCCACCTTGGAGGGGGAAAGGTCACTGGTGACAAACTATCAAGCACCTATGACCTTGTTGAGCAAATGGGTTACCTCTATGTTCGGGTCGTCAAGGCGAAAGACTTGCCCGGGAAAGATGTCACCGGTAGCTGCGATCCGTATGTGGAGGTAAAGCTTGGTAATTACAAAGGTACGACTCGGCATTTCGAGAAGAAATCAAATCCTGAATGGAACCAAGTGTTTGCCTTTTCGAAGGATCGGATTCAAGCTTCAGTGCTTGAGGTGACTGTGAAGGATAAGGATTTCGTGAAGGATGATTTCATGGGGAGAGTTCTTTTTGACTTGAATGAGGTTCCGAGAAGGGTTCCGCCCGATAGTCCTTTGGCATCGCAATGGTATCGGTTGGATGATAAGAAAGGGGACAAGGTGAAAGGAGAGCTGATGTTGGCTGTTTGGATGGGAACACAAGCAGATGAAGCATTTCCTGAGGCTTGGAATTCAGATGCTGCTACTGTGAGCGGAGCTGATGGGATTGCAAATATTCGATCTAAGGTGTATGTTTCTCCTAAGCTTTGGTATTTGAGAGTGAATATCATTGAAGCTCAAGATCTGCAGCCGACTGATAAGGGTCGGTATCCGGAGGTTTTTGTTAAGGCTATACTTGGAAATCAGGTTTTGAGGACTAGAATTTCCCAGTCTAGAACCATCAACCCAATGTGGAATGAGGATTTGATGTTTGTTGCATCTGAACCATTTGAAGATCATTTGATGTTAAGTGTGGAAGATCGAGTGGCACCAAACAAGGACGAGGTCTTGGGACGGTGTGCAATTCCGCTGCAGTATATTGATAGGAGATTGGACCATAGACCTGTGAACACAAGGTGGTTCAATATGGAGAAACATGTTGTTATAATGGAAGGGGAGAAGAAGAAGGAAATCAAGTTTTCTAGTAGGATTCACATGAGGATATGTTTGGAAGGCGGCTACCATGTTTTGGATGAATCAACACATTACAGTAGCGATCTTCGACCTACAGCAAAACAGCTCTGGAAGAACAGCATCGGGGTTTTAGAGTTGGGGATTCTGAATGCTCAGGGGTTAATGCCGATGAAGATGAAAGATGGGCGTGGAACGACAGATGCATATTGTGTGACTAAGTATGGGCAGAAATGGGTACGAACAAGGACGATCATCGACAGTTTCGTACCCAAGTGGAATGAGCAGTACACGTGGGAGGTTTTCGATCCATGTACTGTCATTACCATTGGGGTTTTTGACAACAACAATTTGCATGGTGGGGACAAGGCTGGAGGACCAAAAGACGCGCGGATAGGGAAGGTGAGAATTCGCCTTTCCACGCTCGAAACTGATCGAGTTTATACTCATTCATATCCTCTGCTTGTTCTGCATCCAAATGGGGTGAAGAAAATGGGTGAAATTCATTTGGCTGTGAGGTTTTCATGCTCTTCTTTGCTAAACATGTTACACATGTATTCACATCCCCTCCTCCCCAAAATGCACTACATTCACCCGTTAACAGTGAGCCAGCTCGATAGTCTTCGGCACCAGGCAACTCAGATCGTGTCGATGAGGCTGAGCCGTGCCGAGCCACCATTGCGAAAAGAGGTAGTCGAATATATGCTTGATGTAGGCTCCCATATGTGGAGCATGAGAAGAAGCAAGGCTAATTTCTTTAGAATCATGGGAGTTTTCAGTGGCCTGATTGCAGTTGGAAAATGGTTTGATCAGATTTGCCATTGGAGAAACCCCATTACAACCGTTCTTATACACATTTTGTTCATCATCCTTGTGATGTACCCTGAGCTCATTCTCCCCACAATTTTCCTCTACCTGTTCCTCATTGGAGTTTGGCATTATAGATGGAGGCCAAGACACCCCCCTCACATGGACACCCGCCTCTCCCATGCGGACTCTGCTCACCCCGACGAACTTGATGAGGAGTTTGACACCTTCCCGACATCCCGCCCTGCTGACGTTGTGAGGATGAGGTACGATAGACTGAGGAGCATTGCTGGGAGGATCCAGACTGTAGTTGGGGACTTGGCGACACAGGGCGAGAGACTGCAATCTCTACTCAGTTGGCGTGACCCAAGAGCTTCGGCATTGTTCGTGATCTTCTGTCTGGTTTCGGCTATAGTTCTGTATGTTACACCATTCCAAGTTGTGGCACTTCTTTCAGGGATTTACGTGCTGAGGCATCCGAGGTTTCGGTACAAGCTCCCGTCTGTGCCGCTCAATTTCTTCCGGAGGCTGCCAGCCAGAACAGACTGCATGCTTTGATGAACTTGGCTCTGTTGGTAAGATGAAGGGGAAAGCAGCATGAAGCTTTTGTTTGATGTTAATCATATCTTGTTTGGGGCATTTTTTGGGCATTCAAGTGGCACTCCCCAGAAGGTGAAGACAGTTTTTATTTATTGGTTTGTATTATGTTAATTATCTTTTCAATAGAATATCTTGGCATTAAGTGTTTATGAGCCCTTTTTATTCTTCACTCAAGATTATGATTAGAATTCCATTGAGACAGGCCATTTTGTGGCTCTTTATCTTTTAGCTGTTTGGACTTTTGAATTAGTCTATTCTGTACATAATGGATAAAAAGACCATATTCTTGTTTCATATATCTTTGCTTAAAAAGTTTAAGGGCTTCTATTTTAGTTGTTAAGTTTTAACAATGGTTTAGCTCTTTTGGATATTTGTTTTAAATGAGTGACCATACCTTATTATTAACTGTATTTGATACGTTGTAATTTTTTTAAAAAAAAATATGTTGTCTAGTTCGATTAAAAGTGTGTTTGTGCCACTTAAAATGGAGAGAAAGGAAATTGAGATGATTCTCGGTATTTGGGCGGAGAATCGTTCTCTCCAAAATTACAATTTTATTCTTTTTCTAACAATTTTTTATTCTTCGTGTAACAACTTTTTATTCTTTCCATAGTTATTTTTCACTCTCATTATATTCATTATTATATTTTCGTCATGATCATTTCCTTTATCTCAAACATACATAATAATTTTCTCAGTAATAATTTTTTTCACTCCTAAACACAATTAATTATTCTTTTCATAATTTTTCTTGTTCCTATTTTCTCGTTAATTCGCATTCTCTCATAATCATTCTTATTCTCATTCCTCAAACTTTTCCTAAAGGATTTGGAATATTCGGCATATATATTTGTTGTTTAAAAATGAATACATATGGGTGTTTGGATGAAACAGGATGTTTTTCTTGATGAAATCCAGGAGACAGGTTCAACTAGCGTTCCAATTATGAACCATTGGTTTGGTTCAACATTTTAATATATAGGAATAAACATACACAAAGTAACACATATTATGTTAATATGAAATAATAATTTTTAGGGAAAAATACATATTTAGTCCTAGGTTTGAAATATACTTTCTGACATATAAAAAATGTGTAGTTTTAGTTATGACATTTCAACATTGCTCAATTTTGGCCATTGAAATTAAAAATAATAAATAAAAAAATCATTAGTTACCTAACATAATATTGACTACGATAATGATTAGATTGATATTTAATTTCAATATATTGATGAAATGATTATTTTTATATTGACGTAAAATAAATTTATAAAAAAATAACAAGTGTAAACCTAAATTCAAAAAGCACACAAAAATTAAAATTGAGTATTATTAAAATGTCAAAAGTAAAATGGTTTGATTTTGAAATCTAAGACTAAATTGATACTAAACCTCAAACCTAGGGACTAAAAAAGTATTTTCTCCCCAGTTTTTTTAACCATTTTTATATAAATCTTTATTTATTATTTATAGAGAATTTTCTAAGAGTTAAAAAAACTAAAATAATTTTACAAATTTCTAAATTTCTAAAAATAAACCTGGAATGACAAAGAAAAAAGAGGTGATCATGGTGAAATTACAAAAGGTTTAATGACTTCAATCAATAATACTAATTGAAGGCAATCAGTGACATTGACTGAAGGCAATCCGTGATACTTATAAAGGCAATTAGTGATATTGATTGAAGGCAAACATTGACATTAACTGAAGGCAATTTGTGACACTGATAAAAGCAATCCGTGATATTGATTGAAGGTAATTAGTGAAACTGATTGAAGGCAAACGGTGAAATTGATTGAAGGCAAACTGTGACACTTATTGAAGGCAAACGGTGACACTAATTGAAGGTAATCAGTAACATTGATTGAAGTAAATCGTTGATATTGATTGAAGTCAATCGACGACACTGATGGAAGCAAATATGTAACATTGATTGAAGTCAATCGATAACACTGATTAAAATCAATCGGTGCGCAGTCGATTCAACTAATTCCATATTTGCAATTCGTGTCACCGATTGAAGTCAATTAGTGTCATTGATTGGAATCAATTGGTGTAGGCTTGATTGAACTAATCTCACATTGTCATATTTGCAATGAGTGTTATCGACTAAACTCTATTGATTGAAATCAATGAGTGACACTAATTGAAATCACTGATTAAAGTCTATTGAGGACATGATTAATGTTTTTTTAAAAAAACAAGAACATGATTAGTGTTGATTAGTCTATCAAGTACCTTATAGACTTATACTAGTGTTACAGATAGACTTCAATAAATATTATGGACTAACTTCAATAAATAAGCTTCAATTAGTGACAAAGCAATCTGTATCTTAATTTTTTATTTATTTTTATTGAAGTCTTTAATTAAACTTAAAAAGTTGATTTAAGCTTACTTATTGACTTCAATTAGTGTTATGGATTGAAATTATTAATTGAAGTCTATTGATTGAAGTTGATGAGTGACGTTGATCGAAGTCACATGTCTATTAATAATAATTAAAGTCAGTCAATCATATATGAATGAATTTAGTGACTTCATTTTTTTTATTCAAGCCAGTAACTTCCGTTTATTCATTGACGTCAGTAAATCATAATAATTGAAATCCATGGATTGATTTTAATTTTTTTTAGGAATGAATTCATCGAATGGATTAGTTGCACAATGGTTTTATTATTTGGTTGTATATTAGTTCAACACCAGCGTCACAAGTTTGACCTTGAGAATCAGTATTTGTCCCCCTCCCCCGATACTCAAAAAAAAATCTATGGACTGGTTTTAATTTAAGGAATGAATTCAGTTACTTGCATTTTTTTTTTTACTAAAGTCAATAACTTGAGTTTATTGATTGAATTCAATCTATCAGTTTTAGGATTTGCCTCCTAAGTACATTTCTTATTAATCAAGTATTCAATCAAAGCAGCCAATTGTTTTATATTTTAAGAACAAGTTCATATCGTTGTTGTATACTCAATCTCGTTAGCACTATTCATCTCTAGTTTTGCAGTGGTGGAGGCTGCCTCTATTGTTGCATGCTTGATTTTTGTAAATCGAGATCAATTGTAACATCCTTGGTTAGATCAACTCTTTATCAATTCCATTTCTCTTTACTTTAAGCAAGTTTTTGGTGTGTATTTCTCTTTGTTTCATTATCGAAAAGAGAGAAAGAATGAGAGATTTTGATCAATATCGTTGTATCTGGTCATTTGCTAAATATTGGTTCATTTGATCTTTTCTTCCACAAGAGGGAAGCCAAGAAGAAAGCCTTATCATCTTATTTTGTTTGGGTTTCAGACTTCCCCAAACTCGAGCAAATTTCTAAGATTGGTATTAAAGCACCAAAAATTAGAGTAGGAAAACCGTTCAAACCCTCCAATGAAGTCCAAACACTACTAAAAATTCCACATACCATGATTATAATAGTCAAGTCATGAAAGGTCATGAACACCTTTCATGACTAAAACAAAGAGTCGTAGTATTCGGTGTCACATAAGGTTCAATCATGACACTATAATAAAAGTGTCATAGTAGAACCAATTATCACACAACATTATAGTCATGGAAGAACCGTTAATGACAAAGATATATAGTCATTGATAACAAAATAACGACAGTTTAGAAGTGTCATCGTATTATCAGTTATGACATTTTTTTATAGTCATGGTTGATCCATTAATGACACATATTTATAATCATGATTGAGCTATTTATGACATTTTGTTTTAGTCATGGTTGATCCATTAATGACATGTATTTATAATCATGATGTCATTATCAAGCCATATATGACATTATATTATAGTCATTGTTGATTCATTTATGACAATTTATTTACGTCATATTATCAATTTGTATGACACTTTTTTTATTCTATTTACAACTTATTTTGTTTGTGTTTTTACCTGTTAAAAAAGATTTACAATATAGCGCCACAAATCTAAACAAAAGAGGTTTTAACAAATATCATTTCATATATGACTTAAACAATTTGTACGTCTTACTTGGAAAAAAAAAAATCATAGCAATAACAATACACTTGATAATCCTTAAAATGTCTACAAAATGTTGGAAACTAGAAAGTCTAAAGCATTACAAAGAAGTGTGGTGCACTATCCCGTATGCGAAGTATACGTGAACAAATGATCATTACCTTGAACAAAGTACCTATCAAATGTAGTAATAAAACTTTGATTTAAAAATTGTAATGAATAATAGAAGTATTCATAATATATTATTCATATCAAATAACAATGACTCATTTATTCCAAAAACTAAACTTCATGCAAATGTCATAACTGCACCACTCCAAAAACTAACCTTAGGATGATAAGACTTTTATTGTGGCGAATTTCTTCTATGTTTTAAGATTAAAATTCAAAAGTAGAGTATTTCATAATAATTTAGTATTTGCATCTCATTTTTTATTCTTTCGAATGGGCACACTAATCTAAAGTCTAAATCTACTTCTTATCAACCACTCTGCAATAACTCTTTGCAAGTAAATGAATCAAACAGGAAACTAATGTACAAATTATAGATAAAAACACAATTAGCCTACACCAAAAGCTCCACGAGATATAGAGAGAAAAGAATCTCACATTGGATATAATGCAGAGGAAAAACCTTTTTTTTTTTTGGATAAGAAACCTTTCATTGATATATGAAATTACAATATATGATAAGATATTACAAAATAGGATATTAGATTCAAAGATCATATGATGGCTCGCCAATGATTAATTAGACAATCATAACTATAATAATAAAAAAGAGGGCAAGTTTAAATCGAGATATGACATGTAGGGTGATGGTGTCAAAAAAACGGCTATAGTTTGATGAAGAATCATGAAAAATCCTCTTGTTTCGCTCGTTCCACAGTCCAGTAAAATGCTCTTATAAAATGCTCTCATAATAATTTCTTTTCATGATGAAAAGGGTGGCCAAGAATAGCATAAGTAATGAGAGATTGATTATCTCTGGGAAGGATCATCTGCCATCCAAAGACATTTTTGATGAACTTCCAGAAGATAGTAGCAAAGAAACATTTGAGGAATAAATGATTGGTTGTTTCAGATCCATTTTTACAAATCACACACCATTGTGATGAAATGGTACAGAGAGGGAGGCGTATTTGCAGTTTATCATGCGTTAATATAGCTCCATGAGACAATTCCCATAAGAAAATTTTGATCTTTTTGGGAAATTTTCCTTTCCAAATTGCATCTGTATAATTGAATGTGTTAGCCTCGAGAACATGGGATAATGATTTCACCATCGAGTGCACAGAGTAGTTTCCCATTGGATATCCAGAGGAAAAACTGGAAGTGTCCATCATCAGAAAGAGACTTCTTCCACCCAAAATCACAATCACATTCAAACAAAAAGTTTCATTACCACAGAGAATAATCTCACAATTGGATAACAATTGGATAAAAACACAAAGTTAAATTATGGGTATCACAACATAAACCGATCAATCAACTCACGCGTTTATATAAACGAACATGTTTATGTCGCAAGTAATACACCACTAAACCATATAATAAGAGCAACTTTTTAATCCACAAAAGAAAAATTACAATATCCAACGACGTAACAACCAACAGCACAACAAATGTATTTAATTAAAATATCTAAATATTTATATCCATTCACAAGCATAATTGAATCCTAAAGAGAACGAATTCATAACTACTTACCTTCTAAAGAGGTTTAAACCAAAAACCGTTACAAATCTTGAAAACAAGCTCCAAAGTACCTGATAGAGACACAAATTTGCTTTTTTCCTGTAACATTGATAATAAGACTACTATTTTTTTTTGCAATGATATTGGAGAGTCATACCCGAAATGAAAAAACTGAATATAGAATGTGTTTGCCAAAAATAACAAGAAAATTGTAGACAACTAACTTGTAAAATTATACAAATTACGACATAACTTTGTAGGATAACATTTTCCCTGGTGTTTCTTGTTCACAAGGCTTACCCTGCAGGTCAAACAGTATAAGATAAGTATAAGATGTATAAGATTTAAAGATGAAAACCAATTCTTCACCATACACTAGATCAATAACCACCATATGTTCGGACTATACTCGACATGAAGAAAGATAGGTAGTTGTAACACTTGCAAAACCCATATGAAATCATTTTCTAGGTAGATGAACACCATGAATTGAACTCATCATAGTTACTTATGACACTCATGATCAGTACGTCACCCCATGATGATTCATCTACTAAACTTATTGGAATACAAAATCGACACCAACTCCTACTCATAGCCTTGGAAACAACCCTACTCGAGGGTTGAGAGATACCAACCAAAATAATGAAAATGAAAAGGAGATAGGAATCATAGGATCCCCTTGTATAATGTTTCTAGATGCAAGAGCTTTACCAAAAGAAATTCTATTATTAAGACAGAATACAAACAATTCACACCTGAGATCACCTCATAACCAATGCATTTGCACAGAACTTTATCCGAACTTCTGGAATCCTCTTAACCAAAGTCATAGTTGTTCTTGTAAAGAATAGACAAAAAACTTTTTTTTTTCTTGAATAGACTGGCCACCAAACTTATAATAAATTCAATTAGGTTAGCATTCACATACATTCTTAAGAAAAGATGAAAAACATTATAGGAAAGATATAACACATTGTAGGAAATTTCAGTAAAAATAAACTTAAATTTCAAAAAGCAAAAACAAAAAATCAAATGGTCATTCAAGCGGGACCTTAACTTTCGAATTTTGATTTAATTTTTAAAAACATAAGTAAAATGTAGACACCAAACTTTCAGGCTTCCCTATAAAACATCATTAATTTTGGAGTTTCTATAGCAACCTATATGCATTTAACCTACCAAAATATATGATCAATTGCACCTAAAGATAAAAACGAGATTAAGAAATGCATGTATTCCAAGAACATTATCATTTATCAATCAAAATGATGAACTGCAGTTTTGGTGAATTCAATTTTTCTTTTCCGAAACTTAATTCATTTAACTACCTGGCAATCAACAAGGAATATGATGACATGATTCTTCCACAGTTGTTGTAGCTTGCCTCTAAATCATTGACGACATCCTTGCAACAACTGTTTCCCTCGAAGCGAGGGAAATGCCATCCATGCCTATAGTTGTCGAGATAGCCAGTTCCTCCAAAAAATCATTTTGTGTTCTTGAAACAGAAAGAACCCCACCTGTATCCACCATCATAAGTTTCAAGTGAATGATGTAACCAATCTCATAAAACAAACCAGTCAATAAACCTTGATTTGTTTACCATGACCACCCAAAACATTAGAATGCCACTACCTTGCCGAAATCCACTCCTGACATCCCCAAATGCACATTAGTTTCAAGCCTTGATAATGATCCAAGTGAAAATTGAAGTATACAAATATTGGAATGTTCTACTAAGAAATTTGGTGAAAATAAAATGCCAACACATAACTTATATTTAATTATCAGCTAAAGAGGATGTCAATATCGTATTTGCTATACTTTCTTTTTTTTTTTGAAACCGGAAAATCGGAGCCCACTATACCCGGGGTAAATATCCTATTTGCTATACTCAAAATGAAAAAAAACCATTTCATACAAAATCTTGAACCAAAGTTAATGGAGACAATTCAAAAAGAAGCAAACAACCATTTACACCTCATTAGATATATTCTTCTAGCCACTAGTCTTGTTGCTAAAGCTCCAAGTTCCCAGATCATCATAAGAAAATTATGACTCGATGCTAAAATGCAATTTATGTACTAACTTCTTTGCAAGTTTATATTAAGAAAGAAAGCCATGCC
Source organism: Sechiopsis laciniata (assembly GCA_037833695.1). NCBI lineage: Eukaryota > Viridiplantae > Streptophyta > Magnoliopsida > Cucurbitales > Cucurbitaceae > Sechiopsis > Sechiopsis laciniata. The sequence goes on along the minus strand of JBBMKA010000026.1, from coordinate 12,597,511 downwards.
AACATCTAGGGGCGTGTTTGGGCCATCAAGAATAAGGGGGAAATGAGAATGGGATGATTCTCCGTGTTTGAGCCACCGGGAATCATTCCCCCATAATCACATTTGCCAAAAATCACTTTTTTCATTATTCTTCTAACTACTATTATTCTCTCTCCAACAACTTTTCAAACATCACATCACTATTTTTTACTCACATCATATTCATTATTTTATTTTCTCATAATCATTACTTTTATCTCAAACACAAATAATCATTCTTCCCATAATCATTACCTTCACCCCAAACACAAATAACCATTCCCTCCATAATCATTCTCCTTCCTATTCTCCTCCTTATTACCATTCCCCACTTAATCATTATCATTCCCCTTGCCCCAAACACACCCTAGATATTTCCCCCCACTTAGTATTAGATGGAGTATGTTCCAAATTCAGTCAAGTGATACAAAATCAAACTTAGATTCATAAAAATCAACTGGCAGAGAAAGATATACATACATGATCTTTTTTGTATTCAACAAGCAGGAGTACTATCATACCAAATCTACAAAAACATGGTTCTCATCATCTATACGAATGATCACCAATTTCCAAGGATAAGAACAAAATTTTTATCAAGAAAATCCCAGTTCCAACAACTAGAGAAAGAAGGAAATGAACAGCACAATAAACCCCAATTTAAAAAAAAAATCCGAACAAAAACAAGAAAAATCATTTTGCTTTTTCTTCTCGTTCCTTTTTCATTTCGTTCCTCTTCAGGAGTCAGAAGACCTTCGTTAATCGTTATGGGTTTTGTTTCTCTTCTGATTTTATTTATTATTTGGAATTGATAAATCTTTACTAATATTGTGAAACTTTCTTTTGTTTTGAAGTATATAAATGAATGTTGAAACCTTCTATATTGAAAGTGATTAATATATATGTTTTGTGGTATATAAATATTTTTATTTTATTTTTTATACATGGTGCACCTTGAAAAGAAAAACCGCATCTTTTTTGCACCTTGCGCCTCAAGCTCCAGACAGCCTTTGCGCCTTTAAATACTAGATTTAACAACTAACTATTCAAATTCATTCTTGATATTCTCAACGTGTTCAGTATTACAACTATATTTTCTTAGAAAAATCGAGACTCATACATGCAAGAATCATAAATATTCAGTTTTAATTCATTAAAACCAAAGCCTTCCAAGAAAAAATGTTGACATGCAAGAATCATATGCATGAGAAAGATAACGAGAAGGTTTGGATGGTAGAGAGAATGTAAGAAAAAAGAAAGCTTTGAGTAATCATAATCAATTTCTAGTATGACTTCTAACTATAAAGGCCCTGCAATTTGTATGAATATCATATTCTTCCATTTTTTTCACATTTCATGTAATATAATAACATCCACAAGCACAACAAACTAATATACTTGGATATTTTCATATCCAAAGTGAATCCAGAAAGAAACTACCAATTTATTAGGAACTTCTCTCCTTGATTGAAAAGGGAGAAAAAAGGGGGACACTGCACAAGTTGAGAGTGAAATAAAAAAAGGTTTAGAAAAAGGAAGCGAGTCTCATATTTTCACTGGCTTTGACCTTTGATTGCCTTGAACTGACAATGACTAAAGCAATGTCCTCGTGTATTTGAGTAGAAGACCAAAACCGACATAAGCATTTCGAAACTCTTCATTTTTACTAAACATGTTCGGAAGGCTCGTAAGTGTGCGTACCTTACATTATGATTCAGCCAACTATAACTATAATTGCTATATGTTCTGCACGAACACGTAACCTCTTGATTAATAGTTGGTTATTAGGTTATATGTCATGCCAGAGTTATACTCTTGTTGACGTTGTTAATGCACCTCTTCGTCTTAATTAGCGACCCTCTATTTCTTTCAAAACAATAAATGATGAAAATTTAGAAAATAGAAAAAGTGAAAGCATATTGGCAACTGACATATATCATATATGTGCATGAAGTCTAAATACTAATAATGATTCATTGAGAAACTTTCTTCCAGGAACAAGAGATCTTACTACTAGTGAAAGAGAAAATGTAAAAACTACCATTAAAGCAAGCCCTTTCTTCAATTCATTCAATTAGATGTTAATGTAAATGGGCCTGCATGAAGGAGTCAGATGCTTCTTCTATTCTTTTATTCTTTTCCTTAGCGTAGCTGGGCCATCCTGGACTTGAACTAAAATAATGTAACAATATGAATAAGAGGTTTCAAATACAAGAATCCCACATTTTCTTCATTCTTGTAGACCCTTCAATAATTTAAGGGCTTTATAAAATTGATATCATTTTCTCACAGTCAAGTGGGTGTTCTTCGAATAAATTAAGGCGCTCAAAAGATAGAATCTAGCATACTGAGTTACAATAATAAGAATCGAGCCAAATTTTTCAATAAATAAGGAAGCTGTAATTTTAATTTCTTATAAAAATAAGGGAAAAAAAAAGGCAGATTAAGCAATTACCTCTTTGATCCAACTCGACAACATGAGGGACTTAGTGAAAAAAACACCTATTATATTATCAATGATTTTTTGTCTAAGGCGAAGAACCTGATTGAAGCAACACCATTGTCTAGCAAGATGTCTGCTAAGTGAAGATGCAGAAGAAGAAAAATAAATTAGGGCTCAAAACTGAAACCTAGAAATGATGAAAGAAAAAAACAAATCCCTCCAGGTGTGTGTTGCAGAGAAGGAGATGAGGAATTTTATTCAACTTTTTTTAGCGTCTTTCTTTTCCGCTTTTTTTTCTAGCTAATTTTGTTACTATTTTTTTTTTTGTTATAACTATTTAAGTGAATGATTCGAACTTGTGACCTCTTAATCACCATGTAGACACGGATGCTATTGAGCTAATGTTGTTATTTCCTAAAAAAAAAAAATGTTAGAGATAATTGTTGTTGGAGTGAAAACTACAACCTATATCCTCAAAAATAATAATAATAATAATAATTGATGACTCTAAAATGTTGTCATAATTGGGAGAAAAGAAAACCATGATTTTCTTGTTTTTCCAATGAAAACACGCAATTTTTTGCCTATTGTGATACTTATTTTTCTTTTTCTCAAGCAAAATGGAAAATAAGAAGGGTCCTGATAGGCATATTTTTAATAGTGAAGTATGTAGTTTTTTTACATTTTATGAATTTCAAACGGTATTAATGGTGGAGACACAGTATCATTTCACAAAATTTTGATGGAACTAGAGACTTTTCTTTGTGGAAAGTGAATTTAAAAGTTTTTATAGGGCAATAGAAGGTCCAATAAAACAAAAGACAAGCAGTGAGTGTAGATGTACTTTTATGGGTTCAACAACTCATCTATAGTAAGTAATTTTTAATTTTGTTCAAAGTTTATATATATATATATATATATATATATATATATATTCACCCAAAATTTTTCTTCTAGGAGTTGACTAACTCGACGATTAAAAGTGCTTAAGTTGAGAGAGGAACAAATGAATCTTTAATTATTGAAACGCGAGACTTTTCCAACAATTAGAAAAATAAGAAGAAAGAAAGTTAAACAACCTTGATCTAGGACTTTTTTTCAATCTTTGTTTAAGGTTATAAAAATACTTTTATTACGATCGGCCTATGTTTGATACTAACATTACTTTGTTGGTGGTTATCTTTATATTAGGACACTTATGCAAAGATAATCTTTGTTTTATGAAAGGTTGATTGTAGGACATGAACAATTTTTTTTTGTTGTTTTGGATATTTTGGAACTTTATAATATTTTGTTTAAATCCCTAATTTATTTTTTATAATGTATAAGCTACATGTCTAAATTAATATATATATATATATATATATATATATTTATATATGTGATGTTTTTGAGTTGTAGAAACCAAAGAACCACAATTACAATCGAACAAAAAAAAAAAATTAGAAGGTGAAAAATCATTATATTTATTCAATCTAAAAATGTGAAAAGTTGGCTGTTACACAATCCACGAGGGCACTAAGTACATTACTGTTCATCTATTGAAAAGTACTGTTTCTATTACACCTTTCACAAGTATATCTATATATTTTATACTGAATTCACTTTACAAGTATATATCTGTAAATGCTTCTATTGAGGTGATGGAGTTAGAAACTTCTCAATAACTTTGCTTTATTTGTTGTTGATTAGTTAGAGTATGTTATCACAGCTCCAATTGCTTGCCGTTTCATTATCTTCAACTGCCAGAGCTACATCCGATAAGTGTGATCCAATGCTTGCTTGTTTGTACATTCTAGTTTATTAAGACCACCTTATTGTTACTGTTTTGTTTGTAACTCATAAGTGACCCAAGCATAAAGACCTCATTCATTAAGACAAATTATGTGTTTGGAGTTCATTGTTTTATATTTATAACAATGTGTATTTTAAGGTTTCATTTTAATTATTTCATTTTATTAAATAAAATATGGAAGCACCTAATAACCATATCATCAATTTATTGGATTTTAAAATTAACTTAGTCATCATCTAGTCAGCATTTTGCCATCTCTCTAACTGTTCATTTATCTACAAAATTTAAATAGATTATTATTAAAATAATAGAGATAAAAATGTTTGATTTTGAAGTATAAATTCGCATGTAAAAACTAACAAGGGTGTTCAAACAACTCGACAACTCGAATAACACGAACCAACTCAACTCAATTTGACGAGTTGGATTGAATTAAATACATTTTTGGTTTTGGTTCAATATCATGGTCAATGATTGACCTAAAATTAACCAAATCCAACCCGAAGTTATTATTTAGTTTATTATTATTATTTTTTTACTTATAACATAATTATTATGTTATTTAATTATTTAGATTATATGTATATTTATTTTATTTAATTATTATTGTTATTTTATATTTTTCAAGTCTTTATAATCTATTTATCGTGATAAAAATATATACTAAAATTATGTCATCTATTTTTGTTCGTTTTAATTATCTTTTTGTTTTAAGGAAATCGAATTATGTCATTTATTTATTTTATGTTATATAATTGAGATCTTTTATATGAATCATGATGAAATGACTAATAGTAAGTGACATTTGATTGAATAATGTGCATATTTAATATTTATATTAATTTCATCGACTAAATACGATAATGATTGAATATTATATTTTGTTTATGTAGAGGGTATGACTAATTTGATAAAAAATATTTATATTTATTTTGTTTCAAAAAAATATTTATATTTGTTAAGGAACTCGATAACCCAATCAAAAAAAGTAAAAGTTAGGTTGAATTATCTATTTAATTAAGTTAAGTCAGGAAAAGTGATGAATCCAAAACATAACCAACAGTCATTATGGGTGGGGTTGGAAAACTACAATAAAAACGTATTTTTTATTTTAATTTTATTATTATTTTTGAATGTATTTTAACCTAGACAAGGAAACGAAGAAATGGCCAAAAATTTCCCAAAATAATTAAGCGAAAGAATTAGAAACGAGTCTTTCGAGTAAAGCTGCAGCCTGTATCAGTCCAATCTTCGTTTCCCATTTCAGCTGTACTCCAATGGAAGAAGATGAAGGTGAACTTCTTCTATGGAAGTCGGATTCAGCTCCCCAATCTATGGTCTCAGTCACGGTTGGCAGAGTTATGGCCACTCTGCTCGGCGCCCGCCCAAAGAAACTTCACGATGCCATTTCCCGTCTCTCACCCGACCACCGCCATGGATCTTCTTCACTAGGTTCGTCTCTCATTTCAACTATTTTCCTTCAATCGTTTCCGTTTCACTACACTGTAATGAATTACACTGGTTTAGCAGATTCTTTGGACGAATCGCTTTGGTTTCTGCACAAGTATGTTAGGGATGCTGCTCAAAACGATGCCTCTTTAGATGAGATACTTGTTCCCATGATTGAACATGTAACTTCATTTATCATACTTTTAATGTTTGCTTATGGGATTTGCTAGTTTGTTTATATAAAATTTGGAATGTAATTGTGCAGACGTTGAGATTTAAGGATAAGAGCTGGAAGCGAGGTGGTCAAGTTATGGTGCTTCTTAACTGGCTGTTCCTTGAAGAGCTCATTTTTCGGTCGCTTATTGAAAATCTTGCTGATGTTATTGTGAGAAAGGATGATCGCTATGTTGCCCTTGGGTGGTGTATCCTTGTCCGTAATCTTGTGGAGTACGAGTCTGTCGCCAGTGAAATTTCGATGAACGGTAGTTATATTCTATGCTGAAATTTGAATACCCTTTCGTGCGGGTGTATATTGGAATTTCTATTTGTATTCATAAGCTAGAATGTTGTGAATGATGTTGTTTGTTTTTGGTATTATCTTCAATTTTGTTGTTCTTTATTTTCTTCTTGGATAGGATTAAGGGAGAGATTCAGTGATATGTTGAAGGTTTTCTGTTCGTGCATTCCACGTTTGACGTGCATTTTAAGTAAAGGAAGGTAAATTCTTCTCATGGTCAATAAGGCTGTTAGCTGTTGCTTTTCATGTTTTGTTTTTGTTTATTTCGCTATATCTTTTTAAATGTCGTAAAAATTGGTTAATGCTGCAATGTGTGCCATCTTTATCACCTATATGTTATAATTCTTTTTAACACAAGTCATCTCTTTGCTTCTTAATGTGGGAGTAGGCTATGACTATCTACTTTTGTTCGTGTACACCTTATTGGTTTTTACATCTCACATAATACTTAATTTTGCAGTATTCTACAAGAAGGGTTTGAGTTGCCTTCTCGCCTTTCAGTTTGTGCTGCTGATTGTGTTGTATCTCTTACTAATGCACTGACAAGAATGGCTGAGGTTCAAAATAGGCAGAAAAGATCAAGTGCAAGTTCATCATATCAACAAACTACTTTATTTTCAACTGCTGTCAATGACCAGCGAGGGAAACCAATTAGTAAATCTTTAAAAGACTCAGACTTAGACATGGAATATATACTTTGGCATCAACTGAAGGATCTTGGGATTTTAGTTCAGAGGCTTCTTGCAGTATGTTTCTGTTTTCATGTTATTTTTCTCTCTTTTTTTTCTTCTATTTTGCTTGGTACAATTTTAATTTCGAAGATGTTATTTTTATCTCTCTTCTTGATATTACTTGGGCAGAAAAAGACTCAAAACACATATGAAATGAAGTATTCTTTTCTTTTCAAATCGTAAATCATTTGTATCGAATCAAATGCCTACCTATAAGAACATTAAATCTTAGAAACTCTGATATGGGTGCAAGACACGGATAAGATATGCATGGGCATGGTGAAACGTCATTTTTTAAAAATCTACACTGACGCGTTTATTGAAATAAATATTTTTAAAACATATTTAACATTCAAAGTCATTAAGTTTATGCATTTGTATGCTGAAGTAAATTAGTTTGATGTGTTTTGCTCTTAAAATTTACTAATTTCGTCTCATATATGATATTATGATTTAGTATACTTTTTTTTAATGAAAGAAAAGAGGAATGGACATATATGTTTCGAGTCTTTTCTCCTCTTTGGTTGGGGGGTTAGTGGGGGTCATGACATTTCTAGTAACCCTTGGAAAGACATTGTTGAGAATACTTCAAAAGTGTTTGAATGTGTATTTAACAAATGTTGGATCCATATTGACTTTGTCCAACTAGGGTCTAACACATATGTATTGTGCTAACAAGTATCCAATATGTGTCCAACAAATGTTAGTGTTGTGTTGGATGAAGGTCATCGCAAATCTGTGGAGGAGTTGTTACTCTAAGTTACCTGTGGTTGTGCCGTTCATGATCTCTTCCTTCGAATCACGACCAAAAGACGAAGTCACGAAACCAATTGGAAAGCTCTCAATTTCGATGAATGCAAGGGATGCGTTCTTAATGGTTCAAAGTTGTCGAGGAACATAGTCTTTCAATGTGGAGTTGCTGGGAAACGCAGATGCGATCACGTCAGAAAAAGGAAGAAATGGAGGTCAGTGTTTTGTTTTCGGCGAGGATGGAAAGTGGAGGAGAAGAAAGGGGCACCGTCGTTACTGGGAGCTTGTGTTGGTGTTTCTCTTTCGACGCCGGTGAGGGGATGGGTAAGTATTTGTGTTTGTGTTTAGAGAGTGTTTAGTAGAGAGAGAGTCACCACCACAAAATATAGTAAGAAAGCCAACAATACATCAATATAAACACAGCCAACAATACATCAATATAAATACAATGTATATTCGAATTTAAATAAAATATATATACCTCAAACAAAGAATATCTTAATTGAATAAGATAGTCTATGACTCTATCTAATAAATAGAATGGCAAGAATACCTTACTTTATAGACAATTTTCAATACTCTTATCCAAAAAATATATACTTGAAGCTTTCTATGTCCAGTAAAAATTTTCATGCAGAGGAGTGAAAGCCCAAGTGCCTCCCTTTTGGATCTGGTACCATATTATGTGCAGACTACCAAGGATTATTGGTTATCTTAGACACTCGCCTGAAGAGTAATCCTTCCTTCAATATCGACTATCTAAATCTAAAATAGAGAATAAAGTTGAATGACTTGCCATTCTGGTTTTGAACGATGTTTCGTATTCTAGTTTGAACTTTATTCACCTAGCCGATTTATCTCCCAGATAAATAATTGGTCCATGTTGATTGATATAATTAAATTTACCCCAAGCCACTAGCTTAAGCTTTTGGGTTGATTAGTGGTTTAACATAACTCAACATGGTATCAAAGCAGGAGGTCATGTGTTCGAATCCCTGCCAAGTCATTTCCTCCCCAATTAAATTTAAATTCCACTTTTAGGGCATTTCTCAAATTTCAAAGCCTACAAGTGAGGGGAAGTGTTGGTTGACATAATCAAATTTACCCCAACCTACTAGCTTAAGCTTTTGGGTTGATTGGTGGTTTAACATAACTCAACAATCCATGACCTAAAATTTTAGGATTCAGTTGGAATACTGAGCTATATAATGTAATTTTGAGCTAAATGTACCCGATCGGTGATATTTAATACGAATGTCAGATTGCACTTTTGGATGTGTGGAGTTTGCCAACATTTTTATATGTCTTAACAAGTGCAATAACGCTTTCCATTTGTTTTCTTTGAACCTTTAGAGTTTAGACAACAAATAATTTATACTCTCTCTTGGTTTGAATTTCGTATAGTTTTTTTTTTTTTTGATGAGAAACAAATACTTTTCATTGATGAATTTCATATAGTTCAAATTCTTTTATTATCAAATTTGATGTGCCCAGGATGTCTAGCACAAATAATTTGGTTGCTAACTACCTATTTTGACTCAAGAGCCGAGTTGATTCATTTGAACTGATATACTTCCCTTGTACTTTAGTGGAGCAGGAAAAGTCGGCCATTACATGCAAAGGGTCTAGAGCAAGTGCTTAAGTGGTTGCAGGAGATAAATGTGCATTATGGTAGCTTCGAAAATGAGGCAGGTCCTATACCCAGTAAATTATTCAAATCATATTTTATTTAATCAGTTAATGTTGTATGTTAAATCATTTGTTTGGTTTGCCATAGGGAAGGCAAATTCAAAGATTCTCCAAACTGGAGCACTGCTACTTTCTTCTTGTTGGAGGCATTACGGCATCTTATTATTTTTGGAAGATTGCCAATTTTCTCAGCATTACGAAGAATGGTTGAACCAGTACTTATCAGGCATTGAGGTTAAATTTTTGAAGTCTAGTTTTGATGACTTATGCCATGATTTCTTTTGAGGTTTTAATTTTAGGTAGTGCAGTTTGGTACTTATTAGAAAATTGGATTTGCTGTGTATGAGGAACTGGTGTAGGGTCTTCCAATTTGTCTTTTTTATTATTTTTTTTCTTTTCATTTTTGTCCTATCTAATATGTTTTTTATGTTTTCTATGTATGGCTACATTACTTTATTTTGTATGTTCAGCTTGAATGTTTTTCTTCCCTTTGTCTGCATAAAAATAGTAGAGTGCATATGCTTCACAGAAGAAAGAAAAATATTTTGGTATTGTCTCATGGTAGGGACTTTGACCAATTGGGGGGTTTTCATGCAGTTTCTTGTTCTTTGCTCTTTGCTTCATTTCTACCTTGCTCATTTTTTTTCCCTTGTATTCTCTTCCTTATCAATGAAAAGACTTATTTCCTTTTTAAAAAAGAACTTGTGCGTGGCTGGAGGCTATTCTTAGAGCATCAAAGATTATAGCATATCTATTGAGTTTAAAATTTTCCTTTTTAAAAATTTTAAAAAAGAACTTGTGTGTGGCTGGAGGCTATTCTTAGAGCATCAAAGACTACATATCTATTGAATTTAAATTATGGGCTTCTGAATTTATATTTTATTTTTTTTCATAGCATTATTCAGGGCACCACACTGGGGAAAGTATTGGAAATAAGGATGGTAGAGAGACCATAATTTTTTTCCTGAATTGCTTATGCCTTTTGTTGGGACGACTTGACAGCAAAAAATTTGAAAGAACGTTATCAGATTATGGAACTCAGATTTCTCAGGTTCTACTATTGCAGGTAGTTATGCATTTAAACACCTCAAGCTGCTAACCATAATATCAAAAGTAATTTGACACATACACTTCCATCTTTAAATTAAATGAGTGCTCAACTGTCAACTGAAAGTCCTGTAGTATTCTTTTCCTTTTATAAGCTGCTGTAATTGTCCTTGTACGTTTAGTTTCTTACTAGTCTAACATGCATTCCAGTAATGAACGTGGTTTTTTATTTTATACTTTTGAAAAGAGACGAGCTATTTTTCCTTTTCATTCTATCATCGAAAAGTTGTCTCTGGTTTAAAAAAACAAAAGGAACAGCCTACGGCCAGCCAAAACCCCTATCAGGTAGGAGGCTGTCAACTTTGTAATGTCGTACAAAGTAACAAGTAAACCCCTATTCATACAAGAAAACTCATCCTCGAAGATCCCTTGATTTCTTGTAGGCCAAAGACACTGCAAAAGCGCTTTAATCGTTTTTTTTTTGTTTCTTTTTAAGAAACTAAACTTTCATTGACCGACCCACAAAGAACTATAATTACACTAGCTAAAACCAAGACTCAAACCCAAAATAACAAGACTAATTACAAAAGGCCTATTGAATGACCCACAAAGAAGCATTCACGCGATTTCTCAATCTCCCCAAAAATCTCATTAATTCTCTCCAAATATCCACAAAACGACAAAAAAGCTACCATGCCACGAACACTTTGCTCCACTCCCTGAAGGAAGGGTTGAGAAGCACCTCTGAAGCTATGTATAATTATTAAAATTGTTGTATTTCATCGAGTGTGGCCAATATATTTATACATGGAGTACCCCAACAAACAGTAGAATTCTCATATATTCCTATATTAACATATGATACAACCATAATATAAATACAAGAAGAACTAAGAGAGAATGCAAATCTAACTTATACAACACACCTCCTAAACGGGAGATCTCAACATATTTAAATAAATTTAGACAAAATAATTTCCTACTTTAGAAATTCCCAACTTTGACATTAATTTCAACACTCCTCACACCGTTTATTTGTATTTATTATTATATAAAAAATTATATACATGTTTATATGTTTGAATGACCTTTGAACTTTGTTTGACCTTCGATTATGAACTCTAATCGTTAAATTTAAGGTTCTATTAGTTGTTTTATGACATATGAGATATTGTGTGAATTAATTGACATGTTTGAATCACTTTAACTCCTATGTATGGATAAGTTTTTTGATTATCCATACATAAGAGTTAAAGTGGTTGATAACTTAATATTTTTGATATTTGGTATATTGGTTGAATAACATAATATGAAATATACATATATATATATACACACATATATCCACATATATACATATATATACATATATACACATATATACATATATATACACATATATACATATATATACACATATATACATATAAATACACATATACATATATACACATACATATATATACATATATATATTTCATTTAAGATGTTTAAGATTTTTAAAAATAGAGATTTAACAATTTAAATGAAGATTCATAGTGAATTTTTGTCTATTTAATAGAATATTTTTCTGAAAAAAATTATTCAATTATTTTTTTTTGAAAAATTTAAACAAGAAATCATTTCCTGTTGGAATCCATTATCCAACTATTGTGAATTTTGACTAGGATGAAGATTGAAATGGGGGGCAAGAATGGGCTAAAACCGAGTGGATTTATTTTTTGTTCCATAATCCCCATTATTATTGTTGGTTTATGTTAATCTTAGTAAAATAGTATTTCTTAATTAATTTTTCCTTTTAGGATTAGATTAAATATTATTTTATATCTTTAACTTTTATGATTAGGTATTATCCTTTCCTTTTATAATTAGGTATCTCTTGTACTCTATTTAAACTCATTGTTGGGTTTATTATGAATTGAAGAATTTAGAGAATTTGAATTTCCATATTTCAACATGGTATCAGAGCCTCAAATTTTTCCTTTCAATCCGGGTAAACTTTTTTTCTAGTCCTCTTTCACTTTTTTTCATCACCTTCGTCCTCGTTTTCTAAAAATTTCTTTTTCTTCATCACCTTCTTCCTCTTTTCCTAATTTTTTTTTCCCATCATCTTCTTCCTCTTTTTTTATAAACTTTTTCCTACATCATCTTCTTCCTCTGTTAGAAAAAAAAAGATAGACAGTTTGTTCGCAAACCTCTATTTTCTTTTTCTCACCTCAAAACCTATAAAATACAAATCACCATATTTAGATTCATAAATTTCAAAAAAAAAAAAAAAAACCCAATCAAACTCCTTCCAATCCCAATTGATCACCATCCGGCTTTCCCAGTTGGCCGTGGCATTGGTCTCCTTTCCCGGTTGGCCGTGGCATCTTCATTTCCAGCTGGCCCTGGCATCTTCTTTTCCAGTTGGCTTTCCAGTTGGCCCTGACATCTCCTTTCCCAGTTGGCCCTGGCATCTCCTTTCCCAGCTGGCCCTGACATCTCCTTTCCCAGCTGGCCCTGACATCTTCTTTCCCAGCTGGCCATGGCATCTCCTTTCCCAATTGGCCCTGACATCTCTTTTCCCAATTGGCCCTGACTAGATTTCCTAAATTGGCCCTGACCAGCATTTTCAAATTGACCCTGACCAGTATTCCCAAATTGGCCCTAACCAGCATTTCCAAATTGGCCCTGGCAACACTCTCAAATTGTCCCTGGCAGCACTCATCCAATTTATCCCTAGCAGCACTCATCCAATTGGTCCTGACAGCTATCATCATCCCAATTGGCGCATCATCATCATAATTGGTGCATCATCATCCAAAGACCAACTCTGATTAATTTAACTCCAAGCTTGGCTTGTATTCCATATACAATCTAGCTTGAGGGGGAGTGTTGGTTTATGTTAATTTTAGTAAAATAGTATTTCTTAATTAATTTTTCCTTTTAGGATTAAATTAAATATTATTTTATATCTTTACCTTTTATGATTTGGTATTATCCTTTCCTTTTATAATTAGGTATCTCTTGTCCTCTATTTAAACTCATTGTAGAATTTAGAGAATTTAAATTTCCATATTTCAACAATTATACATGTTATAACACGTCATATCTGTGTACTTTTCTTTAGTATCCATCCACCAATTTTGTTTAAGTCTACTAATATGTTGTATGGGTATCTTTGAAATTCTTCTTCATTGAAAGGTGTATTTTTCAATACAATAGTTATAGAACAAGTCAGTCGTTTTATGGGATAACTTCGCCCTCGAGCTTGATGTTTTTATTTTCTCATAGTAGTACTTTGGTTGACTTCTGCTTTACTAATGTCTCCCACGTTGAAACCCATACCACATTGTGACTAGCATTTGTTGCTGTCGAATAAACCAATCCAAAAAATGGGATAAGATGCTCAATAAGGCATGAGTTTGAGGATCCACATTCTTTCTTTTTCAGAAAGTCCGCGAATCAGATTAATTACTCTTCACGCTTTGTGAGGGGACATACATATATGTTGAATATCCTCATCCCCGCCCCAGCCCCCGAGAAATATCTACATACAATCCAATTTTTAGTTTAGGTCTTAGAAATGGCTTGGTGAAGATATATGCCAATTGTTGCTTTGTAGGCACATAGTGGAGTTTTGTTTTTCCTGGAGATAGACATATAGTGGAGTTGAACTACTTCATCATTGACTAGTACGAATACAATCACGACGACTATTCAGTCTCAATATTGTTTACCGCCCAGACACTCATGAATATAAAAAGGAAAAGATAAGGCCTAAAGGATGACTCAAGAAAATATGTTGTTTTTACCTTTGGAATTGCTTGGCTTACACCAATTTGGAGATTTTTTTTTGATAATTAGGAATTGAAGTTTCGCTACACTACATACCTGGGGCACCCGTGCCTGTCTTAAGACTCGGATCTGAGAGACGTCAAGAGATTTTACAATTAAGCACACTCGTGAGTTTCTCACTTGGGAGTTGGGACTTTCAAAGGAGCATACATTGGAGACTCCAAGCTTCTACGAACGAGGCCACTCTTTGGGGACACACCAATTTAGTGATTAAGATAGTACAATGTTAAGATTTCATTTTTTATTGAAATTTGGAGGGTCTTCCATAGCACATGTAACAAATGATTTTTTTTGTCTTCTTTGGTATCTTCAGTTTAGAGTAGAAGTTAAATTATTGACTCTCTCTCTATATTTCAAATTCTCCTGCCTTTATCTAAACAAACCCTAAAACCATGCCTCCCCCTCTCTTCCAACGTCGTTCACTATCGTCAGAGGGGAATGCCGCATCCACTCATGTTGTTTGATCTTGCACCAGCTTTGTCTCCTCCATTTAAAGCTCGTTCACTTATTTCCTCCTTTCCTCCCCTCTGTTGGTTACGAAGTACCTACACTCAAGCGTTTCTTCCCCCTTCCCGACGTGCGTCTACATCTACTTCGACCTCCTTCTATTGATGACAACAAGAAAAACATCGTCTCTCTCTTTTTGACCCGCATTGGCCTTAGTTGCAGCGCATTCTCTCCTTCCTCCGATGAGCAAGCTCCGACAACTTCTCCTTCGACCATCGACCAGTGTGGCAGCTGCGTCGTTTCTTGACCTGACGAATAGAGCTCAGTCGCTCCACCTTCTTTTCCTTCCTCCTCTCGATCAGTCGTTTCTTGACCGGACGAATGCTTCACTGCCTTTATTTTTCGTCCTGTTTGTAACAAAGGATTGACTTGTTTTTCTTCTTGTTGGTCTGGCTTTCATGGCCTTCTCCCCCTCTTGTAACTCTTTCATATATCAATGAAAAGGTTTTTCGTTTCCTATAAAAAAAATAGAGTTGAAATTAACTTCCCCTTATGATATGATTTGATGCTTATAAGTTAGACCATATACTATTTGTTTTATTTCTGTTAAACATGTGGTTTATGCTTGCTTACATTTTCTTTTCTGCGTTTTGTCTTAAGTTCCATAGTACAGATGAAGATATTATCGACGAGGTTGTTTGCATATTCAAGGCAGTTTTTCTCAATTCTAATATGTCATCTGGAGATAGCATTCCTAACATTAGGCAGTTGGATGTTGTGATGCCATTGTTGCTTAACCTTCTAGATGAGCAGGATGTCACTCCTAGAGCTGTCATCATTCTCATTGCCGAATCTTGTTTAATGTAATCTCTTTCTCTCTCTCTCTCTATGTGATTATAGAATTCACAGTTCTCATGGTTTCACACATTCACTTTGACCTGCTGTGGTTAATCAGGAGGAGAGATAATCAGTTTCTTTTGGAAGTCTTTAAGCGTCTTGATTCTGGTAAAATCATACAGAGGAGGAGTGCCATTGATGTGATATTTGAAATTGTTAAGATGCCACCAAATACAAGAAATTTACTTTCTCAGTCAGCATGGTATGTATGCATGTTACCGTGTTAAATATAATTAAATTTACCCCAATCTATTAGTCTAAGTTCTGATTGGTTATTTAACATGATATAAGTCTTGTGTTCAATCTCTTGTGAAGTTGTTTCCTTTGACTTAATATTGATTTCTATTTGTTGGGCATTCTTTGAGCCCACTAGTAATGGGGAGTGTTGAAGTGTTGATATAATTAAATATTCCCAAACCTATTAGCTTAAGCTTTTGAATTGATTGGTGATTTAACCATGCTTTATATTTTATCATTTATCATTTTTGCTTGATTAAATATCTAATACTGTAATAACTTTATCTGACATTTAATACGGCAGGCAAGATATAGCGAACCAATTACTCAAGTGCCTGGAAGATGAAGAAATTTTAATTCATAAACTGGCTGCTGATTTGCTTCCTTGCATTGGTTAGTTTTGATGTTTGCACTATTATTACAATTAATTTTTGCTTTACTTTTTAGTTCCAATTTGTGAATACAAAAACCAAAAGAAGAAGTGGAATCAATGTCTCCCACCTCTCTACTCTCTCCTCCGCCTCCTCCTTGCCTCACTGACCTTCACTAATGTCTTCATCAAAAGGGAGACAATGGCCTACCAGTGTACATCTCTATGGATTGGAAGGAAGAAGTTCACGTTTTCTAATGACAAGGACATCCACTCACAGATCTGCATCATTGAAAAACTAAGAGACCGAACCTTCTCTCTTAATCTGGAGAAAAGAACTTTGGAATGGGTTTTAGAAACTTTCAACAGGCTGAAGGATTATCCTCTAAACCAGAAGTTTTTTTACACTCTTCGAACTGGTGGCTCTGTCCATTGGATTGAAAAAGTTTCATCGAGGAAAGGTTACTCTGCAGAGATGCTTTGGTACAAGATAATATCGAACAAGCCGGTGCACGAGATGCTGTTCACTTACTCTTGCCCTATTGCACCTGCACGATCAATCAAATTCATTCGTAAGGTCATTCATAATAGCAAAATGGGGCAAATAGCAAAATCTTCATACCTACAGGTAACGATGGCAAAGGATGGAACGATTTCTATAAAAGTTTTAAGGCTTTTAATGAAGTGAAAGTTACAGAGAAGAATGTTGGGAGTATTTATTGCAACAAAGAAGCCATTAATCGGCCGCCTACTTTCAAAGAAGCATTGAATGCTGCTAACTCAGAGAAACCAAGTGAAAATAGAGCATGGCAAAAACAGAATATTAGACAAACACCAATTCTCACATCCAATGGATTGACCGGTGAAACCATCCTTCCTCTTGACTTAACTTCTACAGTCATCATTCAAAGAAGATGCTTCCATGATTCATGGTTGGATATTAGAAATGCTATTAGAACTGAATGGTCAGATGATGCGGCTATCATTCCCCTACTTCCAGACAAGGCCTTGCTTTCTTGCGAAAACAGAACTCAAGCGTGCACCATTGCAGAGATTCGAAACTGGTACCATTTTGGGAGATTCGCGGTTTGCTTTATGGCTTATAGTGCGAAAAATCTCTTGGAAAATCCACTAGTGGCTAGCTATGGAGGATGGATTAAGATTCGTGATCTTCCGCTTGATAAATGGGCGATTCAAAATTTTGCAGCCATCGGAATGAATGTGGAGGATATATTGAAACAGCCAAGAAGACACTTGAGAGAATAGATCTGATGGAGGTGAATATTAAGGTAAAAGCTAACCACTTTGGTTTCTTACAAGCTTCTGTACACATTCCATCCTCCTCTTCATCTGTTTCTGCTGTCAGGGTGGACCCTTTCTTTAATGGAAAACAAAGCAAGGGCTATTCCTACAACATCCATGGTAAGATCCCCTTGATAGAGAATGAAGATTTGAGTGCTAGCGTCAAACTACCAGAGAGCGGTATTGAAGCTTCATCGGTTTCCTTTTCCTCTGAACTGCCCAAGGAGACGCCCGCACCTCCAAAGCCATTGCTTCCAATGAAACCGCAATACCCATGTGTCGTGACTATGGAATGGGTTAAGGTTTCAAAAAAGAAGAATTGTAGTTGGTCAGATCTATCTGATGCTATTACTGTTTGTCCATCTCCCTATCAATTGGCGCCAGTAGACGAAGTACAGGTTGTCCAATCCCTCGCAGAAGAGCACACAAACATTCTCTCTTAACCAGTAAACGGGGCCCACCTTTCACCAATCTCAGAGGATTTATCCACAACCATTGTTCCATCTGTACCCTCTTTGGATAATAACCTAAAATTAATGCCCCATTTTATTATCCACCAGCAGACCTCTACTCCTAAAAAACCTTTTATCCATTGGTTTTCTGCTGGCAAACCCATTGTCATTAATAATCAACCTGCTATATTGGTTACTGGAACGAAACAATCCACCAATGCTCCTCATCCTCTCTCCGAGTCAGATGCAGGTTGCTCTTCACCTCGGGAACCTCCTACTTGCGGCAGAGCTTTGACATTGAGCCATGAACAGATATTGGCTGATTTTGGTGATCCACAGACAGAACACGTGGACAATCACTTTATGATGGAACTAGAACCTATTCGTATCGATAACTCACAGATGTATGATCGGCAGTCAATGGACCATGTTAAAAGACTATGGAATGAAATTCTTGAAATAGAGATCCCTGAGGAAGTTGCTACATTTATTCCATATTTCTTTCCTTGGCTTGCAAAGAATAAGCTCTTTATTGCTCCAATGTCGGGTAGTAAAGGACAACTTACTTCACAGAAGAATCGGAAGAGGGAGGTAGAAAATTTGAAGACTTCTATTAACTATGATATCTCATCTGTTTCCGAACAGAACATTGGCCCCTCTGGTTTATCATGAAAATTATCTCTTGGAATGTTAGAGGACTCGGATTATGGGGGAAAAGATCATTGGTGAAGGACTTTCTAAAAGTTCATAACCCTGCTATTGTCATATTACAAGAGACTAAAAGATCTTCTATGGACAAACCTTTTATTAAATCGTTTTGGAGCTCTAGAAACTTGGCTTGGTGTACTCTTGACGCTGTTGGATCATCTGGGGGTATTGTCATAGCATGGAATGAGTCTTATTTCAAAGACATTGAGGTTATCAAAGTTACTCATTCTATCTCTCTCCATTTGGAACTTATATCAGGGTTTGATTTTGGGTCACAGGTGTCTATGGACCGAATGATTGCATTGATAGAGATCTGTTATGGAAAGAATTGGAAGCATTTTACTTGAAATACAATCCGAATTGGATTATTGGGGGGGACTTTAACGTTACAAGATGGACGTGGGAGAAATCTTCTGGTGGAATCCAAAACAGGGGTATGAAGATTTTCAACCATTTTATTGATTCGCATTGCTTGATTGATGTGCCTCTTGCTAATGGAAAATATACCTGGACTAGTGGCAGACACCCTCCCACCCTGACTCTTATTGACAGGTTTTTGATCTCTGGAAGCATTTCGGCCAAGTTCGACTCTATCTCGGTCCGCCCCCTTGAGAGAATTACATCAAACCACTTCCTTTTATGCCTTAATCTTTGTAAAGAGAAATGGGGACCGACACCCTTCAGATTTATCAACAGATGGATGGAGCATACCTCTTTCAAAGGTATGATGGAGAAATGGTGGAACGAAAATTTGATGACCGGATGGCCTGGGCATGGTTTTATCCAGAACCTCAAAGGACTTAAACAAGAGATCAAGACATGGAATATCGAGACATATGGAAACCATAAAGCTAAGTGTTTTGAGCTAAGAGGCGTCATCACTGCCATTGATGATAAAGAAGAAATCTCTAATCTGGATAGAGAGGATATTGATAGGCATATTGAAGCAAAAGCTGAAATTATGATCATTTGAGCGAAAGAAGAATCCATATGGATACAAAGAAGTAAGGCGCATTGGCTTGCTCCGGGGGACGAGAACACTAGCTTCTTTCATAGATGTGTGGCAGCCAATAGAAGGAGGAGTACGATTGTGGAGATTTCAACTCAACAGGGCAACAGTTTGGCGACAGACAGTGATATTGAGAATGAATTTATCTCCTTCTATAAGAGACTTTACACTAAGAAGCAGAATAAAGCTCCTTTCCCAAATATTGAGGAATGGGAACCCATTTCTTTTGAACAAAGCAAATCATTGGAAGTTCCATTACAGAGGCTGAAATCTTGAAAGCGGTCAATGACTTAGGTACTAACAAGACACCAGGACCAGATGGATTTACGGCAGAGTTTTACAAAAATCTTAGAACACTCTTAAGAAAGATATTCTAACTGTGTTCAAGGATTTTTTCGAAAATGGTAAAATCAATGATAGCCTTACTGAAACTTATATTTGCCTCATACCAAAAAGGACCAATGCAGCAATAGTCTTTAATTATAGATCGATTAGCTTGACTACCTGTATGTACAAGGTGATTGCCAGAGTCCTTTCTGAGAGGCTTAAATCGATTCTTCCTAGCACCATTACTCAGTATCAGTCTGCTTTTGTGAGTAATAGGAAAATCCTTGACGTGATCCTTATTGCTAATGAGCTTATTGATGAATGGGATAAAAGACAGAAAAAGGGTGTTGTCCTAAAACTTGACATTGAAAAAGCTTTTGACATGGTTGATTGGGATTTTTTGGATGACATTTTGAAAGCGAAAGGTGTCGGTTTTGTATGGAGAAGATGGGTTAGAGGATAGAGGATGTTTATCTTCTACTAATTTCTCCATCATCGTCAATAGAAAGCCTCGGCGGAAAATTCTTGCTTCTAGGGGCCTCCGTCAAGGTGATCCTCTCTCACCTTTTTTATTTGTATTGATTATGGATTGCCTTAGTCGACAGCTTGAGTTGGCTAAACAATTGAATTTTATTGAAGGCTTTCATCTTGGCAATGGGACAAGAGAATTGAGTATAACACATTTACTTTTTGCTGATGGTACTATCCTCTTTTCTTCTATGGAAAAGGATTCTTTGGAAAATATGATGCATACGGTTAAATCTTTCGAGGCCTCCTCTGGATTGAATATTAATTGCCATAAATCTTCTTTTCTGTCCCTTGGTATGGATCAAGTCGAGACATCACTGGTTGCTGCTCCCTTTGGGTTTAAGATTGAACATTGGCCCACCGAATATCTTGGCCTACCGCTCAAAGGTAACCCTAAATCGATCCAGTTTTGGAATTCTGTTATTGAGAAAATTAGTAAGAGGCTTCATAATTGAAGCTCTTCCCATATATCAAAGGGTGGTCGACTTACTCTACTCAATGCAGTGCTTGCTAATATCCCTATATATTATTTATCACTCTTTCTTGCTCCTAAGAAAGTCACCAACTCAATTGAAAGACTGATGAGAAATTATCTGTGGAGGGGAAACGAAAGGTCTAGTCTTAGTCACTTACTTAA
The DNA here is from genome assembly GCA_037833695.1 of Sechiopsis laciniata. NCBI lineage: Eukaryota > Viridiplantae > Streptophyta > Magnoliopsida > Cucurbitales > Cucurbitaceae > Sechiopsis > Sechiopsis laciniata. Next base: position 12,576,318 of record JBBMKA010000026.1, on the reverse strand, counting down.
ATGGGAGAAGGTGACTCTTCCTCTCCAGCATGGTGGATTGGGCATTATTGATATTCATCGAAAGAACATATCCCTCTTGGCTAAATGGCATTGGAGATTTTATGATGAGACAAATGCTCTTTGGAGGCAATGTGTTGGCACTAGATATGGATTATCCACCGATCCCAAGAAAGTCGACAGTTATTCGTGTATCAAAAGGCCCATGGAAAGACATTGATAGATGGAAGCATCTTATTTATAACAACTCCTCCATAAAGATTGGGAATGGAGAACATACCTCCTTCTGGCTTGACAAATGGTGCAGCTCTAACAGACTCAACATGAATTACCCAGTTATTTACAACTTATCTATCAGCAAGAATGATAGTGTTGCTTCACTTTGGGACTCCAATACTGGAACTTGGGATATTAAATTAAGGAGGCACCTAAAGGATGAAGAGATTAATGAATGGGCTGGTTTTTTGCACAACATGGAAGGAATTTCTCCGGCCATTGGAAGGGATAGTTGGCATTGGGACCTAGAACCGTCGGGTATCTTTTCTACAAAGTCCTTGCTTGATCATCTATCATCCAATAGTCCACATGCTAAGATTGATATGTACAAGGAAATTTGGAGTGGCCCTCACCCCAAAAAAATCAAGTTTTTTGTATGGGAATTGAGTCATGGAATTCTAAACACGAATGATAATATTTAGTGCAAGGCACCTAAACTCTCGATCTCACCAAATTGTTGTATTCTGTGCTATGCTGATCACGAGACTCAGTTTCATCTTTTTAGTCAATGCATTAAGGCTAAAAGGATTTGGGATTTTGTTATCAGTGCATTCAAATGGAACTTGACTTTGCCCGGGAACATACAAGATTTAGTCCTTTATTCTCTTGTTGGCCACCCTTTTAAGGATGTGAAGAAGACACTTTGGAAATCTTTTATTATTGCATCCTGGTGGAGTATGTGGAATAGGAGAAATGCTATACTCTTTGAAGATGGTGAACAAGACAGACATGATATTATTGAATCCATTTTTGTATTGGCCTTAACATGGACTCATTCTATACCTGCTTTCAAAGATTATAGCTTTTCTACTTTACTATCACATTGGCAAAGTTTTTTGTAATCACACTATAGATGATATTTTGTAATTTTCATTTATCAATGTAAGTATCGTTTCCTATCAAAAAAATTTTTGCTTTACTTTTTTGACTATGTACTCTGTGAAGTCAAGCATTTTATTATTAGACCTCCCAAGGGGTTGAGTGTGATGAATTATTGAGTTTATTAGCACTTCTGGTTTTATTCTTATTAAAAATCAGCTTGATGGGGGTTGTGTGGTTGGTTGTGTTGTTTGTAACAGTTTGAGTTGCATTCCTGTCTATCAGAGGTATATGGCTAGTGATTCTACTTCCTTTGAATTCCCAACCATTGTCAACCCGTTAAATTCTTCGTCCCATATTGCATCAATTGAATCTCCATCTATCCTCCCTCCCAAACCTCTGAATAACAACCGGTTCTCGTTAACCAATCCTCCCCTGTGCAGGATTGGTTAGATATATGTGCAGCCCTACTGAACAACCCAGGAATAACATTTATGTGGACATTTGGAAGGGAAAATTCCCTAAAAAGGTTAATTTCTTCCTTTGGGAGCTCTTTAAGAAGGCCATTAACACTAGTGAAATGCTACAAAGGAGGCTTCCCAGTATGAACTTATCTCCTAGTTGGTGTATGATTTGCAAGGACACAGAAACACAGTAACACTTACTCATATCATGCCCATTTGCTGCCACCTTCTGGGATTTCATGCGTGATAGCTTCTCCTGGCCGTTGGTGCTCCCTGGAGATTCACATTCCCTTCTTCATGCTACTCTTATTGGCCATCCTTTCAAGGAAAAGAAGAAGCTATTGTGGGAGAATTTTGTGCGGGCTTGAATCATCGTTCTCGAGTTTTATAGATAGTTTGACTATTGTGATCTCTTGGTGCAAGCTATCTCCATTGTTTTATGATTTCAACTATGACATTCTTGTAAGAAATTGGAGATCTATTTTGTAATTGGCCTTGTGCCCCTTTTGTAATTTCATACATATAATGAAATTGGTTCTTATCCAAAAAAAACCAATTCTCCCCTGTCATTTCCCCCACCTCCCCTCTTAAACTTCCAATTGAGGAACTTCCCTTGCATTATACCCGAAGAAACAAAAACCTTTCTATCTCTCCCTTTGACCAAAATGCCAAGTTGAATTCTGATCATCTAGATGACGTCTGTCCTCTTGTGCTCTCTTTCTAACTGGCTCTTAAAATTAAGAATCATTCTCCTTTGAAAAAATCTGCTCATTCATTTGCACAAGAAAAGTTCTCCCCATCAACAAAGATGTTCCCCCTGAACCTGGCATAATTAAAAGGGGTTGCTTCTCCTCACAACTCTCATTCAGAAGGTGAGATTGATCTGAAAGAGCATCTGACTTTGACTCTGTATTTAGTGTTAGTTCCTTGGACTCCTCTCTTTATATTGATGAAATTGAAGCATAGCCCCAGAAGGCAGAATATTTTCCTGCGGTCCTGATTGGATTTTCCTCAGCAGAGGTAGAATTGCGAGAGAAATTCTCTAATATTATTGAAGCCAGTGATTTATGTTTGAAGGTCATTCATTCTCCAAGCGGTCAGCAGCCCTTTAGTCATTATATCCACTGAAAATTCTTTTATGGAATACTAGGGGGCTAGATGATTTCTCTTGCATAGCTCATGGATTAATAGTTCTTGGAAAGCTGCTCAGTATTTGGCTCGTTTGAAGATAGGCAATGGGTGTAGAAGCTTTTTCTGACATGTCTTATGGATAGATGATTTATGATTCGATGTTTTGTCTTGATCTTTGGAAACCTTAGGATGATTCCCGATGAATCCAGCATCAACTTATTTTGATCAAGATTTTATGCAAGGCTATATGGTCTCATCTTCCTTGGATTGTTGCTTTTAAAGTCTGCTGTAAGAGTTTAGAATCCAGAGGATTTTTCAAGTCTTCCCATTGCCATGGCTTTCAAGTCTGGAGCTTGCTTGGATTATATTTTTATCTTGGCGCTCTTCGTCCAAAGATTTTGTTGGCTATCTTATTCAAGTCATTCTCATCATCTGGGCAGCACTCCTTTTGTTGTTTTATTCTGTATCTATTCAAACTTTCCTTTGTAATTTTCATTATGTCTTCTGTTTGTTTTTCTCTGTTTTCTTTTTTCGCTTGTATCTTTCTTTTTCCTCTCTCCCAGTTTGGGAGCTTGTATCTTGAGCTTTGTCTCTTTTCATTCACTCAATGAAAAGCTTGTCTCTTGTTTCAAAAAAAAAAGAAAGCACTAACACTCCCTTTGAAGATGTCTTCCATTGCCAATATCATTTTGTCATCTGCATTTTTGTGGAAGCTATGGCACTTGAGGAATGAACTCTTATTTTCGGATAAAGATCCCAGGAAGAGAGGATCATTAAATCCATCACATTCCTGGCGATGACACGGGCCCACAAAATTTTTCCTCTCAAAGATTATAGTCTTTCAACTCTTTTAACACATTGGAAAGGACTTTTGTAATTATAAATATTTTTTTCTAACTTTTCATCATATCAATCAAAGTTTTCATATCTTATCAAAAAAAAAAAAAAGAACACATCAGCCACTTATGATAAATAAAGAAAAATAAGGAAATAACCCACAAAAAAATCAAGATATTCTTTCAGGAAAATTATGAATTGGCAACCATATCGAACTGTAATAACTGCTTTTACTCCATATTTTTCCTGTACGAAATATTTTGAATACTTGGGTTGTTTCAATTTATTAGTTTCCTCTTTGCCTTAGTTATTTAAGAAGACCAACATTTTCTGTGCTGCTGTTTAGTGTTTCTTACTGATTTTTGTTTTTGGTTCTTTTTCATTATATTGCTGCAGATCCTTCCCTGTTTTTATCTTCTTTAGTACGTCTTGTCTACTCATCAAATGATAGAGTTCTAGCTTCTGCTGGCGAGGCTCTCACTGGGGTGCTCAAACGTCATAATCAGAACATTGAATTGATTTTGATGCTACTTGATTGTGTTAGGTATTTTTCTTGGTCTTTGTTCCCTCTACAGCTCAAAATGAGAAGATGCATGGACCTATTCATTTGTTATCATCTTATCGGGTGTTAAGATCAAACTGGGATAAAAGTGAGAGAGACATTCTGTTATGTTCTAACTTTTGTGTTTTTTTTCTTTGTCGGAGAATGATAGACTAAAACTGACGTTAGTGGGTCTCTTATTGTTTTTAGCGTGGAAAGATGAAATTCAAATTCTTCTAATTCTTCCTTTAATAATTGTTGGTTGATATAATTAAATTTACCCCAATCGATTAGCTTAGGCTTTTGGATTAATTGGCGGTTTAACATAATTCAACTTGGTATCAGAGCAGGAGGTCATGAGTTTGAATCCCTGCCAAGTCGTTTCCTCCCCAATTAAAATTAAATTCCACTTGTTGGGCATTTCTCAAATTTCAAAGCCCACAAGTGAGGTGGAGTATTGGTTGATATAATTAAATTTACCCAAATCCATTTGCTTATGCTTTTGGATTGATTGGTGGTTTAACATAATTCAACAATAATGAACCTAATATTGGGTTTAAATAGACTACAAGAGATGACCTAATTATAAAAGGAAAAGATACTGCTGAATCATAAAAGGAAAAGATGGCCTAATCTTAAAGGGAGAAAATAAGATTTAACTAATTCTAAAAAGAAAACATAATTAAAAAGATAAAAATACTATTTTACTAAAATTAACATAAACCAACGCTCCCCTTAAGCTAGAATGCATATGGAATACAAGCCAAGCTTGGAGTTAAATTTATTAGAATTGGTCCTTAGGATGATGATATGCCAATTGTGATGATGAGGCGCCAGTTGGAAAAAACGCCGCCAACTGGGAAAAACGCAGTCAGGGCCAATTGGGAATGCTGATGCTAGGGCCAATTGGGAATACTGATGCTAGGGCCAATTGGGAATACTGATGCTACGACCAATTGAGAATACTGATAGGGCCAATTGGGAATACTGGTGCCAGAACTAATTGAGAATACTGATGTCAATATCAATTGGGAATACTGATGCTAGGGCCAATCAAGAATACTGATGCCAGGGCCAATTGGGAATACTGATGCCAGAGCCAATTAGGAATACTGGTGCAGGGTCAATTGGGAATACTGATGCCAGAGCCAATTGGGATTACTGATGCCAAGGCCAATTGAGAATATTAATGCCCGGGCCAATTGAGAATACTGATGCCAGGGTCAATTGGGAATACTGATGCCAGAGCCAATTGGGAATACTGATGCTAGGGCCAATTGGAAATAATGGACATGACCAATTGAGAATACTAGACAGGGCCAATTGGGAAACCTGGAGAAGGCCAATTGGGAAGATGAGTAAGAAGTTTTTGTGAAGGAATTTGAATGAAATCATAGTTTTTTTTTTTATGAATCTGAAGGAAAAAAAAGAGTAAGGACAATAAAGAAATTGCTTTGTATTTTTTAGGGTTTGAGATGAAGAAAAGGAGATAGAAGTTTGAAGAGAAGTTTTTTTTTTTAAAGAAAAAAAAGGAGGAAGAAGATGATGAAGAAGGAGGAGAAGAGAAAAGGTTTACGGTTTACCCGGATCAAAAGGAAAAATTTGAGACTCTGATACCATGTTAAAAGATGTAATTCAAATTCTTCATTTAATAATGAACACAATATTGACTATAAGAGATGACCTGATTATAAAAGGAAAAGATACCAACTAATCTTTTATTTTATTTTTTTATTTATTATTTTTTTTATGGATAAGAAACAATTTTATTTAATCATGAAATTACAATATAGCATAATAGACTACTAGAGATCATTGATCTCCAGTGGTTAAGCAGTGTATCAAAACTATAATTAGTAAATAGAGAATTAAGTTTACACCAGGATATAACTTGAAAATAATGGTGTCCAAAAAGCTTGAGAAGGATGAGTATTTGTCTTGAAATATTCTTTTTTTCTCTCCAACCAAATGTTCCAACAAAAAGCCTTGATGAAGTGCTCCCATAGAAGTTTCTTTTCCTTCTTAAAAGGATGACCGAGTAAGGCAGATAGAAGCAACGGATAAGGCTCTGATTGAAGAGTAATAGGCCATCTGAAGGTACTTTTAAGTTGATTCCAAAACAGTGTCGCATATTTACAATTACTGAATAGGTGTGAGCTAGATTTTGAAGCCTTCTGGCAAATAGAGCACCACTGCGGAGAGATGGATCTATTGACAAGTCTCCTTTGTAATTTATCATGCGTTAAGATAGCCCCGTGTGATAATTCCCCCAAGAAAAATTTAATTTTCTTGGGGTATTTCCTTTTCCAGATTGCATCATATAGGGAATAAGATTGATCCTGTGGGTTGTGTGACAAAAGCTTCACCATAGACTGAACCGAAAAATGCCTAGATGGATCCTCCCTCCAAACAACAAGGTCGTCACCTTCCTCGAAAAGCACAGTATTAAGCATGTGGGACAATGAGCTATATTCGACAATTTCTTCCTCCTTCAAGTTTCTTCTGAGCCCAAGATTCCATGTCAGTTGTTTATGATCCCACAGTGATTTAATCACTCTTCTTTTATGCTTTGACAAGGAGTATATCAGAGGAAAATGTTGGGCTAAAGGAGTCTCATGGATCCAAACATCTTCCCAGAAAAGAATATCATTTTCATTCTTCATAATATAAGATATTCTATCAAGAACCATTTGCTTCATAGATAGGATGGATCTCCATGGACCCTTGGAAGATTTTCGAGTCAACAATGCAGGCTTGTATGTGCTATCTGATTGCCCAAATTTCGCATCGATCAGTCTTTTCTAAAGAGCACCTCTTTCAGCCCCATATCTCCAAATCCATTTTGATAGAAGAGCCTCATTCTTGATCTTCATATTAGTTATCTCAAGGTCACTCTGTTCATGAGTAAGAGAGACTGTTTTCCAGTTAATAAGATGAAGCCCTTTATTGTCGGTGGTGCCTTTCTATAAGAAATTTTGGATCAATCTTTCAAGGTGAAGGACAACTTTATTGGGCATTTTGAACAATGACATGAAGTAAGTAGGGAGGTTAGCAAGTGTAGCTTTGATTAATGTAAGTCTTTCACCCTTGGAAATATGGCTATTCTTCCAAGAAGAGATCTTCTTTTCAACTTTCTCAAGCATTAAAAGATTTAACTAATCATAAAAAGTAAAAGATGACCTAATCATAAAAGGAGAAAATAAGATTTAACTAATCCTAAAAAGAAAACATAATTAAAAAGATAAAAATACTATTTTACTAAAATAAACATAAACCAACACAAAGTAAATATCAGGTTAAGTATGAAAGTTGTAAATCAGTTGCCCAGATGTTGCCTATAATTTTTTGTAAAATAATAAGTTGCCCTACCAACTGTTGTGTTACATACCTTTAGTTTTTTAAAACAAGAAACAAAATTTTCATTAAGTAAATGAAAAGAAGCAAAAGCATTGGTTATAACTCCGGAAGGAAGAAGTGCAGAGATATGCTTCTAAATGAAAACAAAGTGAATTAAAGGACAATAAACAATTGAAAAGCCTAAAAACAATCGAAAACTGAAACAAAGAACTAGTTAAGAACATGGAACAAGAGCTTGCAAATTCAAACTTAAATCTTCAAAATCCGTGAAAAAGATAGAGCTTCCAAAGTTATCTATTTTGCTCTTGTTTTGGAAATTATGAAAAATTTATTGAGTTTGGTTTTGTTTGGCCTTTTTACATCTTGGTGTTCGAGCTCAGAAGATAAAATTTGGCCTTGATATTCTGTTTTTTTTTGTTTCCATGCAAGATGGATTCTGTTATGAAAGCCGTTTCTTGGTTTCAGTATTAGTTTTCTGCTATCAAGTTATAGTCCTTGTTTTTCCCTTTAACTATTCTTACTGTTCTTGTTGGTTTTATTCTTATTTCTTTTTAATTGTTTTTGTTCATTCATTTTGAAGCTTGAACATTTATTCTTTTTCATTACATCAATGAAAAGTTATTCCATGGTAAAAAATTCAGTTTCTCATTTAGTCAAATAAAAAAGAAATAATCCTCTTGTTTCCCTTTACAGTGATTTTAGCCTAAACGCAACTTTTACAACTACTGATGGTAAAAGTCAAGGTATATTTTTAACTTAGCTGCAAATGCATGCCATTTCTCTTTTTCATGGTATTGTGTATTGTGTAATGTGTTCTCGATATAAGTACATGACCTACAAGGAAGATTTTGATTTTTTTTAAGCATTTTTTGATAAAAAATCATCCAGTCTCAATAATTTTGTGTACATTTTCTAAAAACCACAAATTCACTGTCTCTCGACTATAGGGCCTTTGCTCGGGTCTCGGTGCTATTCAACTGCATGGTGCTTTTCAAGATCCTTTGATAATGATTCCATGGCTAAATTTGGACAGTTAGTGAGCTCCAAAATCCATTTAATGTTTTGGGTCATTCCGTGCACCTTCTATTCCAGTGCCACGTACTTATTCACTAGATCTTTTTAGTCAACATGAATTGAATCGACAAGCTCCCTCGTTGGTTGGTCTCTGCTGTTTGAACATCTTGTTCTCTAACGACCATTCACCTTATTTTGGTTTTTTTTTAGACTCCTCTTCATTGTTCACTTAGTTATTCCGACTCACATTGTTAGTCATAGCTTCGTATAAAAAAATTAAGAATAGAAGAGAAGAAAACTTTTAAGCTCACTAAGTGTGGATAATATCATCTATTTTTTTTTTACCAAGATGCTCTCTCTTCTCTCCTCTCCCCTCCTATCTATTCGTCCCAACTCCCCCTTATCCAGCCTCTGGCCACTGATGTCTCTCCGTTTCATTCAACCATGGCTCCAATACGGCTTGGGAGGAAGTACTACACCTTCGTAGTTGACCATCAAACCCTGACTCTGTTCGCATCACAGAAGCTACCAAGGACCAAAGCTTTATCTCCTCACATTTTATAGGAAGATTTTGTCTGACACGTTAAATATACTCAAAGACTACCTTCTGAATCAAAAGTTTTTTTTACGAGATTAGATAAAAGGGGGATATCCCTTATCCACTAGGTTGAGAAGCTAACAACCAAGAGAGGTCATTGTGCTGAAGTTGTCAAGATAGAGCAAAATAGTGGATTTAAAAGTTAGTGGTACCGATAGGCATAGATGGAAAGGGATGGAAGGATTTCTATAGAGGAATCTTCGATCTTCATGGGACAAGATCTAACTGGAACAATGAAGATCAAGACAAGGCTCCCACTAACCAACCGGCCTCTATCAATACCAAAAAGGTGGTCCACAACATTCATGGGGATGCACCACATTCAATGCCCACTCAGAGTGACACTTTAGAAGATCTAGACCACTCAAGGATTGTTATTATTAATAGAGAACGATTCCATGACTCTTGGAAAGACACTCAAGAAGCTTTTAGAATAGAAGTATCATCCTTTTGCTCCATTAGCCCTTTGTTTCCAGACAGAGCTATTCTTACTTGTGAAGATGTAGAACAAGCCAAAGTTATGGCAACATCCACGAATGGTTTATGGTCGGTAAATTTCAAGTCCGATTCCTACCCTATTTTGATGAGAACTTGCTTGTTAATCCAGAGGTGGCTAGTTTCGGTGGTTGGATTACTATCAGGAATCTACCCTCGGGTCAATGGTCGATCGAAAATGTTTTCTTCATGAGCAGTCTATCTGGTGAGGATAGACCCTCTATTTGACACAAAATGAAGCAACGACTACAATCTAAGTGTTCACGATGCAAAAGCCTTGGAGAATATAATATTCAACATGAAATAATACTTCAAGGCCACAAATATAGTGTTTGAAGATTTGTAAGTCACGTTTGCAATGATGCATTTGGTAGAGGACTTCAACTGTGATGAAGGTCCTGTTATATGGACATCCAAAAAGGAATATGTACCATTGATACTTGGGAGAAGTTGTGGCAAGGGTTATGTTTAGGCGCAAGTTGAGGACTCTGAAACACCCTGAACAATCAGAGAGTATGTTCAACAATTGCTCGACTCAATACTCGATATATGTGACTTGTTAGAAAAAGTCAAGGTTTTCATTTTTAATGAGGGTTGAAGTCGTCTGCCAAGACCAAACTTTATGAATAGAGTGTTTAAAGTTTGACAAAAGCATATGTCGTCAAGGTCTTCAATTTCAATTTGATTAGTGAGCCCACGGAAGAGCAACCTCAAGAGGTGAGGGAGAGTAAAACCTCCCCACATAGAGACAATAGACATTATAGGCCTACCTCTTCTATGAGTTGGGGAGGAGACTGACTGAGGAGTGAAAGTGGGTAGCGTAGGCCTTTCCCACCCATAAGTGAGAACTTGTAGGAAAGGCCAAATCGTTAAAGAAAGCACTTCTAGAGATCATGCTTCTTGTGCGAAGGGGCCTATCTGGTGTATGCGTGTCTTTGGATTAGTATTTCTAAAACTGGAAGAAATATAAGCAAAATGGGTGTGTTTCTTTGGATCAATGCCGTCAAAGCACTCTTGTATGAATTATGGTTGGAGAGAAACCAAAGAATTTTTCAAGATAATCAGTTGCCATGGGTCTCGAGGTTTGATGTGGCAAGGCTCAAGCAGATTCTTAGTTTGGCTCGCTGGTTGTATTTCATTGTCTTTTGGATGCATTTTTATTTCTGTTTACATGTTTTTTTGTATCCCAATGTGGTTGACTCTTCAATATTTTTTTTCATATACTTAATGAAAAGCTTGTCTCCTTTTTAAAAATTAGTATCTTTTGAGCAGAATTTTGTCTTGTTTATCATGCCTGGCAACTACCATAGTAAATGAGTTGAAAAATATATACTCTTTCTCATGCTACACTGCAGGATGAGCCAACAATGTACGAGTTTAAATGCTCACCTGCATTCTTAGTTACTGAATTTCATGCCTTCTTCGCGTGAAAAATTTCATTTCAAATGGTACTTGTAACTTACATAGAACTTCTTTCAGGATCAAGGTTGCAAAGTGACCGAGTGCTCAGCCTGATACCTGAGTGGTCTAAAAGTGTAAGTTCTATAGCAAGAAACTCAATGTGTATGTGTTGTCTTCTACACCCTTGTTTACTGGAAAACATAACAGCAAGTGCTGTCTGTAACTTGATCACTCTTTCACACGTCTCCTGCTTGTGTGCAGTAATGCATGCTGGTCTCTGTTCAATATTTTTTTCTTCTTGGGTTGGGTTAGTACTCTTTAATTTTGGAAGATCGAGGAATTTCATAGTGGTGTGCTGTTTCTTATCGATATGGTGCTTCCATTTTCTTTTTATTTTTTGTTTGTTTTCTCTTCTCTTTTCACTCCTTTAGGAGTTTGTATCCTTGAGATTCAGTCTCTCTTAAGGAAAAGCTTGTTTATTGTTTCAAAAAAAAAAAATTGTTTCCTGGGAAAGGATAAGAAAGATTCTGAGTCGCATCATTTTTTTGCCTGTACTTTGTGTCTTCATTTCCAAAATGCACAAAAGTTCTGTGGTTGATGATGATTCTCCTTTTTCATTCTCGTTTTGCAATTTTGTTTTCTTGTCTGTTTGAAAACTATGCAATATGTTTAAGTTCTATTTTCTTACTTATTGTTGATAGTTTGCATCAACTGTCAGAAAGAAATAATGGGTTGGTTGTTTTGATAATTTTCAGATTCAAGATTGGAAGTTCTTGATAGGACCGTTGATTGATAAGTTGTTTGCAGAACCATCTAATGCAGTTATAGTTAGATTCCTGAGTATTATAAATGAGCACTTGGTGAAAGCTACTGATGTTGTCCTAACGCGTATTTTGTTATATGTCAAAGGACAGAAAGAGTACGTAACCCTTACAAGCCTTAATTTAACACTTCTGCCTTCCATTAATGAAAACAGAAAATTTGGCATTGATTATTGAGATACATTTAAAAATCCATGTAATTTATATCTGGTTGAAACCTTTTTTTTTCAAGCACTTATAGGAAGAAATTCCAATTTGGAAGTCTTAAAACTTTCTGATTACATTATTTCCTCTCACAGCCTATTTAAATAGGTTATTCTGTAATCTTCTTTGGAAATTTTTTCTCTTCTTCCTTTAGCATTTTTCCTTTAAAGAATTTGCTAAGTCTTTGCTTTCTCCATGCTTGAATATTATTAGATAGTAAAATATTTTTTTGATGGCCGAGAATTGGAGCTTTGCTCCCTTAATACGTGGGGTATTACTGACCCGTCTCTAGGCTACAGCACTGGGATACATCGGAGGAGTAGAGACACAATTAGGAGGTGTCTACAAATTAATGTCACAAGTGGGTCTTAAACTTGGGACCTCAAGGGGAGCATACCTTCAAAGCCCAAACCTTCGGTCAATTGCACCTCGCCTTGGGGACAATTTAGACAGTAGAACATGACCATGACATTTAACCGTACATTTTACATCTTTGGTTCTTCTCGATTATGTTATAGACTACAGAGTAAATTGGAAGGAAAGTCTTGCCAGGTTTCAGTTTAAAGGAGATGCATGAACACTTTGGATTTCTTAGTTTGTAACTTCGTCGGTTTTCATTTTTGTTATGTCTTTGATATTATTCCTTTGTTTTTTAACATATTCAATTTTACACTTTGTATTTATTTTCTCCATAGGACCTCTTGGCCGCTCCTTTTTATACAATCTCCTATACTCACTTATTTCTCACTCCTAAAGGGCCTCTTGGCTTGGCCAGTTGAAGTTATCTTTGCTCAGCTTGTTGGTGGTTTGCTTTGCTTTGCTCCTCCCTCAGTTTCTCTTGGCGTCGTGGTCTCAGTTTGCATTTTTTTTTTGAAAAGTGAAGCTTGAAGTTTTTGGATGCTTGTTCTTCTTTTTTATTGTCTTGTTCTATATGTCACTTGGGCTCTGAGTTTGTTCTTTGTGTGGGTTTTTGTTGTTCGTGTGTCTGTTTATTTTTGTAGCTTGGATTGCGTTTCTTAGTCTTGTATCTTGTATCTTGTACTCCCCTTCGTTTTCTTAATAAAATTTTTGTTTCAATAAAAAAAAAACTCACTTATTTCTCACTAAAGAAGAGTGACAAATCTCAACTTTGAACCCATGAAGTTTTGAGTAAGTTTAATACATTTTCTGGAGACAGGATTGATGAAAGCTTCTACATTAAACGGGAAAGTCAAAACGAAGATCTCTCTCTGAACGTGCAGCAATCTCTATTTGCACGTCTTTGTCCATTACTTGTTATTAGGATGCTTCCTCTTGAAGGTTTTAATGACCTGAATTTGTCTGTCATGTATGGTCAACTTCCTAACCGAGCAATTATGCATGGTATGTTCTAGTAATGTTCATTATTTCTCTTTTTCTGTTTCTACGTGTATTTGCTGAGTTTAATGCTTCTTCGTTAAATTTAAACTGGCCATACATTGATTACTTATTCATTCTATTTCCTAAAATGCCAATTAAATATTAAGAGAACTCTTAGTGTGATATTGCATAATTAGTTTATTCAAGGTTAAAATATCATTTTGGTCCCTATACTTTCAATTGTCCAATTTTAATTCCTATACTTTCTATAAAACTTTAAGTTAGTCCCTATGATAAGCTTGAGTTAGTTATTAGCTTATTATTGGAATTGGTTGAACTATAATAATAACTTTAATACAAGAAAGGACACAATGTGAACATATTTATAAAATTATAGTAAGAAAATAAAGTAATTTAGGATTTGCTTTGCAGCTAGAGCATGATTAATGGAAAAAGAAAAAATCAAGTAATTTTTGTATCGACTATTCCATTTCTCCTTAACTAACTAGCAGCACTTTTCCCACGAGATCCTCCACACCAATGCCACAACAGTTAAACCTTTGAAAATATTACCTTCCACAAGTTCCCCATGCACTTCAGGGCTTAGAACCATCAGAATTTTGCTTCCTTATTAAACTGTCGAATCCCTTTAGTACTCTTCTACTATTTTATGCCTGTTTTGTTTCTAATCATCTACAAGTCATCTTTTATTTCAAGAGATGATTTTCATAATTGGCAAAATTAAGGATCCTCCGAGACCAGATGGGGTATAGCAATGATCTGAATACCAGATTGACTAATCATCGGTTGCAAATCTTTTGGAAGGGGAAATTTCAATCTCTTTTATGTAAACCACTACACTATAAATGGAGGCCGTGTGCTGTACAAATTCCAAACTGCTCATAAACGTATTGAAAATTCAGTTGTTTTTCTTTCTCAAATGAGCAAAAGTAAAGTTCTTTTGTAATTCTTCAGAGGACCCCAAGTGCGATGAAATTGTTTGATTATAGACCGAAGAACTGCCATTTTTTATATATTTGGTTGAGCTTCTTTTCCTTTTGTAATTCTCTTTCGATAGTAACCGTGTTTGTTTCCTACTTAAAAATTATATTTGACATGCCTAGTATAAACCTAATTTTTTTTTACAATATGTGGTGTTGGGGAATCAAACCTCAAGGTTATCAATACAAGCGTTACGCAAGTTGAGCTATAACTCATTTTGACAGTATAAACTTAAAAATTGAATTACTTAGTTTCATGGTCTGCAGATATCGACATTGTTGATCCTACATGTGTTGCAGCACTCTTACTAAACAGGTTAATCAGAAGATAAATATGTTTTTTCTCTCTCTTCTTTTGGGGGAGGGGGTTGTATGGTAGCTGTGCCTGATGTTTTCTACCCAATTTTACAGGGCATTTTCCAAGTTTGAATTTGATGATGTACGGAAGCTGGCTGCTGAGCTGTGTGGCCGCATTCATCCCCAGGTATACTGCTGCAGTTGTACCTGCTCTAGTTTGTTATCAAGTTGTACATTTGCCCAAATATTTGGTTGATGTTCTGTAATGTCTTCTATTGATGATGTCCTTGATGCTAGACAAGGGAGTTCTAAAAATCCTTATCTCCAATTCACGTTGGTTTTAGTTAAAACAGAGAGCCTTCTCAAAAGTATGATATTTATACTAGTCATCACTATTCCACTTTCATTCATTAGTGTCATATATTTGTAGTATAATCATGAGGGAGTGGCTATGGACACGGGAGAAAAAGAAAAATGCAGGGTTGAAATCTCTATTTTTTCAGAATTAACAATTCAAGAAGATTGCCTGACTCTCGAGTTGTTAGGAACTTAGGAGTAGTTTTTTTATATCATGTTAATCTTGCGTTTTGGCCCTTTAAATGAAGTTTTGGATGGGTTAGTATGAAAAAAATCGACAATTTTGTACCACCTTAACTAATAACTACCATTCTATCCATAATACTAGCCTATGAAGCATGGGCGTAGATAGTGATACGACAGGACATGGCAATATACCAATTTCTAAAAAAACTAGGACACGTATAAGCTGAGGAGACATTAATTTCTTTTTAGTAAATATGTAAATTTAGCATAAATACTAAATGTACTCTACTATAGAGCATATAATGTGAAATTAATTACTATGGGTGTTGGTTAGGTGTGGAAGGTGGTGACAAATGAGTATTTTAGTAAATGAAGATGAATTTTTTCATGAAGGAGAGGGAAGGCGATTGGTTTTGTTTTTGTTGGTGATAAATGGGAGAGGCAACTGTTTTGTTTTTCTTTTGTCTTTTCATTTTTATTATTTAGCTAACTATCACATTAATTTTTTTGAATTTGGGCCTTAACATTTGGGTTCAAAGATCATACATGTCCAATAGTTGTCCAAGGTCTGTCCGATTATGAAAAAAAATAATGACACTTAAAATGGCATGTGGGACATGTGTTCGGAAGAATCCGCATTCAATATGTGTCCGACACAGATTCTTTCTCTAAATTGAAGTGTTCGTGTTTCATAGATACTAGCAAACATTGGTATCAATTCTACAAATATTGGGTTTTAGGTTCTAGTTGGAGTGGCCCTTCCACTAAAGCTTGGGTTTGGGTTTAGGGTTTTGAAGGTGCGCTCCCCTCAAGGTTCAAGGTTCGAGACTCATCCGTGACATTAATTTTTAGATACCTCTTGTGTCTCCTTTCCTTCGATGTCTCTCGGTGCTTGGGTATAGTGGTGCGAAGCTCTGATTTCCCGATTTCTGAAAGAGAAAAAAAAAAACCAAGGGTTATACTGATCTGGTTGGGGTTATATTATAGTATATAGATTTGTATTTAAGTGTATTATTTTGTTTGTCCTTTTTGATAATGGTACATTCTCTAGTTAGAGCTTCCTTTAATCTATCATATTACTTTTGCTCTAATTTTCCTGACGTTCTTTGTTTTGTCTAGGTGCTATATCCTTTTGTTAGTTCGATACTTGAAGATGCCACCAGTTCTCGCAATTTACCAAGAATAAAAGCCTGCCTTTTTTCAATGTGCACCTCCCTTGCGGTAATCCGTTTCCTGTTAATATTTACCATGTCCATGACATCATGCTTTGGGAACTGTTACATTCTGTTTTGTCTTAGGATCTATGCATGGTTTTATCTATTTGGACAACACTCATAATTAGAATTTCTTTTGGTTTGCAGGTAAGAGGTGAGCGTAAGTTTTCACATTTTGACATGTTTGAAATTGTACGAACCTTGGAAGTAGTTCTATCATGGCCGTCTCAGATTGGGGATGAAGGTGTGTGGCTGACAAATTCTCCTTATTTTTCTTCTCTGTTACTCTCTACAGTAATCCTGTTGTGGTTTATTTTTATTTTTCAGTTTCCAAATCACAACATGGGTGCATTGATTGTATGGCCTTGATGATATGTGCTGAACTACAAGCTCCAGACTCATTGAACACCTCCAGTTTGGAGAAGGTTAACATTGATAAGAAGAAAGGTGACTGATTGTTGAACATGAGGTATTTTGACTTTGTGGACTTCTAAACTTACGAGCTAAATGTACAGGGCATTCCACCTTCAAAGGTTCTATCCTCGGTTATGTGATCTATCAATTGATAAATGGTACGAAAGAACTAGTTTCAACCTATGACTTGGACAATAATGACAACAAGACATCTGACCGTTCAGCTCTATCCTTTCGCCTTTGCATGGCAAATGTGCTCATCAGTGCCTGTCAAAAGCTTTCTGATTCTAGGAAGAAACGATTTGCTCAAAAAGTTCTTCCACATCTCATTTGTGTTTTTGAGGTTATTTAATTTTCCAGTTACCATTAGATTGAATCCTTGTGTTAGTTTCATTTTATATGATACTTATGATAGTGTCAAATGTTACAGGCAACAAGTACACAGGTAGTGGTAGATGTTAGAGCTGCATGTATCGAAGTCATCTTTTCAGCTGTATATCATCTGAAGTCAGCTGTTCTACCATATGCTAATGATATTTTCAGGGTCTCATTGAACGCTCTGAAAAATGGGTCAGAAAAGGTATAAAATTAAAAGCACTTGAGAGATGATGTTTATTAATTCCTGTTTTATTTCAATCTTCAGTAAATGAATTAAACTGAACCCACCCTCAACTCCCTGATCATTGTCACCATCAACACTATTTGTCTCTTATCTCTTGCAAATCAACTCAAAGTTTCCTTCTGATAGTATTGTAGCCTGTAGGGTGGTTTAAATATGATTGTTTTTTAAGCCATACAATATCAATTATTGAAGACACCACTAATGATGGAATATGAATAGGCATTTCGATGCTCTCTCTGGAAAAATACTCTCCTCTTTCTTCTCTCTCCTCTTCTCTCCTCACTCACCAATCTTCTTCCCCTTCAATGCTTGCTTCACCATGGGACCTCCTATGTCCTTTGAGATCGACAGAAGAATCTTCTCTTTGCACACTTCCCTTATTTTATTCTGCCGAGACCTTTCCCTTATTTCCCCATTTCCCTTATTTTATTCTTTTATCCATTTCCCTTATTTTATTCTGCCGAGACCTTTCCCTCATCAAATTCTTTTATCCATTTTGGATGTCATTTCTTTCTCCATTTTACCCTTTTTCCCTTCCTCATCTTCACTTCAACCTACTTGCTTTATCCATAAAGCTCCTTCTGCCTTAACCCCCTCTTTATCCTGATCCTCCTTCCCCTGTTGCTGCTTCTTGCCCTGCTTTACCAAGTTTCCCTGCCATCAGCAAAACCAGTGATGCTGAGATTATTGAGGGTAAGTCAACCTCTCTAGTCAAAGGCACTTTTTACTCCACCAACAATGAAAGTACGCATTCTATCTCTTCCCATTCAAATGAAGAATGTTGCTGCAAAGAAGAAGACAATAGGGACTCTGTAGCTTCTTAATCTCTATTTATCAGTCCAATCAAACAATAAGACTTCCTCTTCTTGCAGTCTAGGATCGAGCAATCTTGATTTTCAACCATTAGATTTTGGATAGGAAAATAATTTATTTGTTCTCATAAAAGTCCTCCTTTTATTGATTTCATTGATACCTGGGTTTTTTTGTTGGGTATCTCCATAGGTTGGTTTAACCTTTTTGTGTTTTTGTTTCCTCTGTATTGACCCTCTCTATTTTTTTTTTCTTTTTTTTTCCCTTCTCCTGTTTTTGCGGTGAGTTGTTTGTACATTTCATTTATCAATGAAATATTTTTAGTTTCCTATGAAAAAAACATACAAATTGTATGATACAATATCATTTGCCAACTGCTAACCCATTTGATGGTCAATTCTCTGCAACTGCAATAGAATTTTTGTTCTGTTTGTTCATGTTTGCTCATAACTCACTTCATCAGCTGAAATTTTCTGTTGTTTAGTAGACTTTTTCTAAAGCAATTCTGTAAATTAAATCCTAGCTAGTTTTATCATGTTTGTCATAATCGTAACTCCTGATTTTCGGCCGCTTATTTCTCGTTCTATTGAGGATAGTGAATGTACTGTTGAAATGTGGTTGCTTCTTTTCTGTGTTCAACAGGAAAGGATAGCTGGTGCTAAGTTGATGGTATCCCTCATGTCAAGTGAAGATTCAATTTTGCAGTGTATTTCTGGAGGACTCTTAGAAGCAAAAGATGTGCTGTCAAGTGTATCTTCTTTAGATCCTTCAATTGAGGTTCAACAGATTTGCCAAAAGATGCTCCAGTGTTTGCTTTCACCATGAGTTCATGTGAGTTGCTCATCCTTCCCATAAGTACACTCAAGTAATATTAGTTATTTAAGTAGAAAAGTCATTGTAAATAGTGATAATATGTAAATGATAGTTCTTGGGCAATTGAGGTCATAGGCAAATGTTTAGGATGGGATTGTTGTTAATTATTATGGAATTAGCTTGGTGTTTGTTGTGGCTTTAGAAAATATATTTTGGTTAATTTACAAATTTATTATGGTGATTTATGCTCTCATTTCTTAACTTTCACATATAGAATTGTTTAAGAGTTTTTATTTTTTTTCATTGTGGTTGGATTATATCATGCTTAGATATAAATATGGTAGGTTTTCAAGGGAATGAAAGGAAAACGTAATAGGTAAAAGGCCCCCCCTTTTTTTCTTTTTACTAATGAAGTAAATTTCTCTTTCCTACTCCCTTCACCATTCCTATGCTCAATTGAAACAATGATATCATTTTTGTTAATGAAATGAACATACTCTTGTCAATAGCTCAAACGATACAAGTGTATTAAAGATATGAGTTTGAATTCCTACTATTTGTTGAACTAAAATATATATTATTTCAAAAAAGAAAAAAAACTAAAAAAAATATTTGATGTTTGTTAAAAATAGTTTATTCTGCCACGTTAGCAATGTCAATAAATAATTATTATATAATATTAGACGAGTACTATCACTATTTAACCATATCAATTATTGCTGGTATTCATGATTGTTAACGATCATTTGATTACTATTAAGAGAAATAAACTAAATAGTTTATATTTGAAAAAATAAACATGAACAATCATCATATTCCGGAGGAAGTAATTGGTGATAATAAATGATTGGAAGTTATTTTTGTCAAAATGCTTAGTAACTAGACATTATTTTTGTTTTAAAATAGGGAATTTTACATGTATAACAAAAAAAAAAAAAAAAAAAACCATCCATAGCAATTTTTTGAAAATATTCCATATATAGTAGAAAAATGGGGCGCCCCTCGTAAAATGACCAAAAAGCCCTTCTATCAATTTTCAGTTGATAGCTTTCTATTAGTTTTAGGTGATAGCCTTCTATCAATTTCATGCGATAGCCTTCGATCATTTTTCAATTGATAGTATTCAATCAATTTCAGTTGATAGCTTTCAGTCATTTTTTAACTGATAGCCTTTAATTAGTTATTTGTTGATAGCTTCATTAGTTTGCTAGTAGATTCTATCACTAAGAAGCTGATAGATTCTATCACTAGGAAATGATAGATTTTATCCTTAAGAAGTTGATAGATTCTATAACTGGGAAATGATAGATTTTATCCCTAAGAAACTGATAGATTCTATCAGTAAGAAGTTGATAGATTCTATCACTAGGAAATGATAAATTCTATCATTAAGAAGCTGATAGATTCTATCACTGAAAAACGATAGATTCAATCACTAAACAACTCACGGTTAAGCTAATTCATTTGATAGCCTTCTATTAGAGTAACTAGGTTGAATCTTCAACATTAACTACAACACCTTCATCAATTCGCTAATTGATCCGATCGTCGACGACTTTTCTACGAGAACATCGCCAATGACTAGGGGTGTTCATCGAAAATACTAAAACCGATCCAACCGATAAAAACCGACCGAACCGACGTCGGTCGGTCGATTTTATATAGTAATCGGTCGGAGTCGATTTAAGCATATTAAAAAATATATATTAACCGACCGACCGAAAAAATTTGCGATAAAGAAAAACTGGGATAACATTTACAACTAGTTTGACAACACACCACCATACACACTATTCTAAATATGTATCATCATTACTTTTTATTATATTTAGTATTTTCTAAACAAACAAACATTTAAA
>JBBMKA010000026.1:12498777-12548481 GCA_037833695.1 Sechiopsis laciniata | reverse complement strand
CGTAAACAGATGGGAAAAACTTGCGCAAAAAGGGAGCCATGGAAGTGACACCACCTAAGAAACACAAAAGAAAAAAAAAAGATGGATGAGTTAGTCAAAAGATTAATCCACATATTTTTGGAGGGAAAGAAAGAGAGTTGAAGAAACTATAAATTACCAGAGATGCCGATATCGTAACCGAAAATGAGTCCGCCCATGGCGGCAACAATGCAGGTGATCAAGACATAAAAAGTGAGTTCTCCAGGATAGTTCTTCATGGGACTGGCTTTATTATGGCTCAGCTCGAAACCACCCGCCATAATGCTTGCTTGCTTGCTAATTCTGTTTGTGAATTATGAAGAAATTAGTAAGTTCTGGTGTAGTGTGAAGAATAGAGAAGCGAATGGCAGATTAATATATACATTCAAATGTTTTCCCAATCCTATTTGGAGTTCTTTTCCTAGTTCCTACTATCGAATCCAAATCCAAATCCACTATATCATCCTAAATTAATTTATATAATATTTGCTTTATAAGATATTAATTATCGACAATTCATATAATAATTGCTTGATAAGATATTGTTTATCGGTAATTCATATAATATTTGCTTATTAAGATATTATTTATTGGCAATTCATATAATATTTGCTTAATAAGATATTTATCAAGCCGATAATTCCGTTTATCTTTTTTAAGTTCAAGTCCTTTGGCTATTAAGATTTTATATTTTCATAAAAGAAGAGGAACAATGATAAATTAAAGTTTTAATTTTCAGTCTTTTTGTATTTAGTACTAAATTTAGAAACTGTTTTCTAATTTAATCAGGGGAAATTATATTTGATGTGTTATTTTCAAAAAATAATAATTTTTTTTTTGAGATTACAATAATTGGGGTGACGGATTCAAACTCATGAACTCTTGAATCGGGTGTACACTAATGCTGCTGCTCTTATTGACTTTCATAAAATAATTTAGAATATAAGTAACATTTAAAACATTTACATATATAGTCATTAATACCATATTATAAATACTCATTAATACAGTATTATGTATTATTAATATCAATGACTATAATTATTTTTTTTTTTTACAAAATGACCATATTTGTAATTATTTTTTATATTTAACTTAATCTTACCAGTTTCCCTTTAATAAATGATCACAATATATTAAATATTATATTATAAATATTTTTTTTTAAGTTTTATTTATCAACTAAATATTAGGTTGAACATCAAATACATTATCAATTGTTTTGTGAACAAATTTTATGTTATAAATTTTGGTCAACAAAAAAAATGTGTTGACATGATTAAGAGGTCATCAATTTGAATTCCTATTCCATGATCGTTGAGATTAAAAATAAGGTTACAAATTTTGTATAGTTAATAATTTACAAACAATAGAATTCATGATATATGGTATGATGTACATTCTAATTTAACATGTATGAAAGGGTTTTATAACATGAGATGCTAAAATTATATGTATCTAAAATATATACTTATAATTTTAGTATACTCGTTTTGGAGGATTGAACATTTAGATGATTATGGTAGGCAATATATTGCTACAACCATGTTTTGAGCTTGTATATTGCCTTATATTCTTATAGAGCATGTAGACTAGGCTAATAGATCATAAGGCTTGTGTTATATGCACTTCTTAAGTGGATCATAGGAATTAATTCGGTTAAATAAAACAAATATGAAAGTTGAGAGACTAAAATGGTATTTTAACTTTTAAAATTTGAATAAGATTGGTCAAAGAACCTTCTTAAATTTCGCATTGGTTGTTACAAAAAATCATACTTAATTTTTTTAAAAAACGGACAAGGACAAAGGGTATAATTGTGAAAAATATTTTATTTAATTAATAATTTGATTTCAAAAATTAAATTTAAACGTCTAAATAATTTTAGACACTTACTTAATATATGTCATAATTTTAAATATTTACCTAATTGTCCCATTTAAGGAGGACTCACTCAGCCTATTCAATATGTGGGAGTTACGCGCGGAGATCTAGATAATTCAATATTTAATTTCAAGAGATAAATCTCAAATTAAGATTTAGTACCTGAAAATGCCAGGGGTTTCAACCTACTAGACACTTTATAAAGTCCAATGAACAAATAAACATAAACTTTAAAATTCAAGCAGTTTAACTTTATTTCTTTTAACTAATATTTTTGTAAGAGCAAACAAAAACAGGCAGTATATGCATGTATAGCCACTACAAAAATGACATCCTTCAGTGTACAACATTGAAAATGTTAATAAAGGCAAGTGAATATTCCATTCTATTAAGTGTTACACAAAAGACCATACCCTTATAATAAATGGCAGCCCAAGTATAGGTCATAATATGTATGATATATTTCTTACCATTTATCATTTATGAAAGAAAGCTTTATCAACAATTTCTATATGGCTTCTAAAGCTTTTGAAGGTAATAAATACAAGTCACTTGAGATATGATAAAAATATTAAATTATGTACCTGTTGAAAGCAATGTAAGAATAAAAGCATGAATTTAGTGTCAAGTGCCAACATAG
Organism: Sechiopsis laciniata; assembly: GCA_037833695.1. Taxonomy (NCBI): domain Eukaryota; kingdom Viridiplantae; phylum Streptophyta; class Magnoliopsida; order Cucurbitales; family Cucurbitaceae; genus Sechiopsis; species Sechiopsis laciniata. Next base: position 12,545,939 of record JBBMKA010000026.1, on the reverse strand, counting down.
GGACCAGGTGTGGAGATGGGAGGGCCATAGGAATATCTCCATTCCCCACAAGCTAAGCATCTCTCTGCATCAGTACAATTGTTGAGCGTACAGAACTTGCAAGCCCAAGTCTTTGTGTTGGTTTTGTTCTTGCCGTTCCCACAAGCTTCACAGATCAGAGCCAATGGCTGAAATTCCAAGTATTTTAAAATGAAGTGAGAATGTATTCTATGCAACTTGATCGGTTAAACGTGAAGTAAGCCTTTAAAGCGGTAGGTCAAGTTATTCCTACGTATATCATGAGCTGTTTTAGGATTTCTTAATCTTTTAACGAGGATTTGGAAAGGTTATGAGCCAAATTCTAATGTGGTGAGACAGATAATAGGAGGCACTTGCATTGAGTTAGCGGGAAGAAGTTGAGGAAGGGTCGTGGTTTTGTAATTTAAATCTTTTTAACCAAACCTTGTTTGCCAAGCATAGCTAGAGAATTCTTAGGAATCCCGATAGAATGTTGTAGATTTATGTAATCAAAATTTATTTGATTTTATTTTGTTCCAATTATAGTTTTTTTTCCTTGTTAAAATAGATTCTATCTTAGGATACATTTTTGCTCTCTTGTTCCATTCTATTGTATTATATATACTCCTGTATTATTGAGTTAAAAGCAAAAAGAAAAAAAAAAAAAAAAAACCTTTTTTCCTCAAATATCTACATGGTATCAAAGCGTATGTCAAAATAGAATCCTAGCCGCCCATCTCTCTTGCCACCTCCGACGAGCGCCTCCTCCGGCGAGCCCTTCTCCTCCAATTAGCGCCTCTTCCGACTACGTTCGCCAACCGGCGACTCATTTTTTACGCCATCTTCTGCGTCGTTTCTCTTTGTGAAGGACTCCCATCTTCAAGCGTCGTCCCAGTTCAAATCGTTGGCTGCCTCTTGTTTTCCAGGTTCGTCAAATTTTTTTTTCCATCCATTTTTTTTCCTCATTTTTTTTTCCATCAGGAAAAAGAACCCATTTTCCTCTAAAATTCCAAATTTTTTATTCTAACTTAACCTAAATTCCATATCTTCATCTCATCACCTAACCCAAATTCTGACCCAACCTAAAACCCGACCCCACCCGGAATCTGATCCCAATCCGATCTGACCCATTTCTGAAACAATTTTTTTTTCCTTGTCTCTGTTAAACCTTTTACACAGTAAATCATATAATCTAGTATACTTCAAGGAAAAATAACAAAACATGGGCCTGGAGGTGTGAGTTTCGACAACTCTCAATCTCAATCTCAACCCCAATTTCATGATTCCTCCTCTCATATTGTGACTAATCACGAACTTCAAGGTCACAATTTTCTCTAATGGAATCAATCGGTGCTTATATATATTTGTGGGCGAGGCTAGGATGGTCATTTAACAGGAGATATTATTGTCCCTAAAGAAGAAGATCCAAAATATCGATTGTGGAAAATTTATGATCATTTAGTCATGTCTTGGCTCCTAAACTCCATGACACCCGAGTTTGGAGAGAATTTTCTACTGTTCAAAAGTGCAAAAGAAATATGGGATGCTGCTCGTGAAACCTATTCCAGTTCTGAGATCTCATCTGCTCTCTTGGCAATTGAAACTCGGTCGTATAATTTGCAACAAGGAGAATTAAATGTCACACAATATTACAACCTTCTTGTTCGAAACTGGCAACAGTTAGATATGTATGAAGTTTACACTTGGAAGTGTGGAGACGACATGAAATTTTACAAAGGTATTGTTGAGAAAAAGAGAGTTTTGAGATTTCTTCTGGGCCTCAACAAGGACCTAAACGATGTCAGAGGAAGAATTATGGGTGCAAAAACTCTTCATTCTCTCAGAGAAGCCTTTTCTGAAGTCCGTAGGGAGGAGAGTAGAAAGGAATTAATGATGCCTACGACAGAGTCATTTGTCGGACCAAAAGCTTCAGCCATGGTAACACACAACTCTTCTCAAGACAACAGATTTAAGAGAGGGAATCATCCTTGGTGTGATCACTGTAAGAAAGCAGGTCATACTCGAGAAACTTGTTGGAAAATACATGGCAAGCCTACGTATTGGAAATCTACTAAGAAAGTGAATGGTGGCAATCAAGTCCATGCTCATGTTGTTACTACTCCACAGAATTCTCCATCTTCTGTTGTGTTCTCAAAAGAACAACTAAAAGCATTACAAAATATGATTGGTCACCTCTCTTTCTCAGACTCTACGTCCACATCCTCGAGCGAGAAACCCCCCAACAATCTTGCATACCAAGGGACGAGTTTTTCTTGTCTATCTATGCAACGTGACAACCATAAACCTTGGATCGTGGACTCTGGTGCATCTGACCACATGACAGGGGACATCACCCTTTTTCAGAACTTCAAATCTCATCCTGGATACTCATCAGTTCATATCGCAGATGGTTTTCTCTCCGAAGTTACTGGAACAGGGTCTATAAAATTGAGCGACGACCTCAATCTCTCTAATGTGCTTTATGTTCCTAAATTGAACTTCAATTTGATTTCTGTGAGCAAACTTACAAGTGATTCAAATTGCATATCTAACTTTCATTCAAATTTGTGTGAATTTCAGGAGGTGGATTCGGGGAAGGTGATTGGCTGTGCTAGGCAACATGGTGGCCCCTATCTTCTTTAAGACAAATGGCATTCGAGTTCGGTCGTCAGTCCAAGTCCTAATTTATGTGTTAAGTCTGTTAGTTTTGTTTCCAAATCGGAGTCTTTATCAATTGAAAGTCAAGTCATGTTATGGCATTTTCGCCTTGGTCATCCAAACTTCATGTACCTTGAAAAACTATTTCCTGCTTTATTTATTGATACCAAATCGAACCTTTTTCAGTGTCAAATTTGCCAACTCTCTAAACATACAAGAAATGTTTATTTGAGTATCCCTTATAAATCCTCTATGCCTTTTTCTTTAATTCATAGTGACATATGGGGACCTTCTCGGGTGAAGAATATATCAGGAGCACGATGGTTCCTCACATTTATTAATGACCATACCAGAATGACTAGGATTCCTAATGAAAGAAAAATCTGAAACTTCCAATCTCTTTCGTTCCTTCCATGCCATGATTTGTAATCAATTTGGGAGTAAATCCAAGTCCTTAGAACGGACAACGCTCGAGACTATTTTAATTCCAATCTTGGCCCATATCTCTTATCTCATGGCATTGTTCACACTAGTTCATGTGTGGACACTCCTCAACCAAACGATATTGCCGAAAGGAAGAATAGACATCTCTTTGAGGTTGCTCATTCTCTCATGTTTTCCTCCAATGTACCGAAGCATTTTTTGGGGGAAGCTATCCTCACTGCCACCTTTCTCATAAATCGTTTGCCCAACCGCATCCTCACTTTTAAATCCCCCCGCAATGTTCTAATCAAAATTCATCCACAATTCCAAAACCTCTCTTCAACCTTACCTCTTCGTGTGTTTGGTTGCTCTTCTTTTGTCCATAATCATTCTCCTCAAAAGTCCAAACTTGATTCGAAAGCCATTAAGTGTATTTTCCTAGGGTATGCATCTCACAACAAGGGGTACAAATGTTTTTCTCCAATCACTAGGAAATTCTATACATCCATGGATGTCACTCTCTTTGAAAACCAACCTTTCTCCACCAAATCTCAAATTCAGGGGGAGAATACGAAGGAATTTGAGCCCTTTGTTGTGGAACCCCTTATTCCTGTTATTACTCAAATATAGTCATCTGTTCCTCAACCCAGTATTCCCATTATTCCTAAAATAGAGCAACCTGTCTCTCAGTTAAGCATCCCTGAAGTTCCTGAACCTTGAATGCCTATTGTCTACACTAGACGAAAAGAGGTTGTTGTGCAAAACTAAGAATGCCAATCATTTGAACCAGATTCATCACCAGTAAATTCCACTAATGAGAATACTATTGTTATGGCACCTGTGGTTGATGATCTAACATTACCTATTGCTCAGAGAAAAGGTGTTAGGAGCTGTACTAGCCATCCCATCGAAAAGTATGTTGCATATGGAAAATTACTTCCTTCTTTTAAAGCTTTTGTGACTCAGTTGAACAACACTCACATTCCATATAACATCCAAGATGCTCTTAAAGATCCAAAATGGAAAGAGGCTGTTAATAAAGAAATCAGAGGGCTTGAAAACAATAAGACATGGGCTCTCACAAGGCTTCCCAATGGAAAGAGTCCAGTTAGTTGCAAATGGATTTTCAAAGTAAAATACAAATCTGATGGGAGTGTGGATCGATTCAAAGCAAGACTGGTTGCAAAAGGGTTCACACAATCTTACGGGATAGATTACGAAGAAACGTTTGCCCCTATTGCAAAACTGAATATTGTACGTGTTTTGTTGTCACTAGCTGTGAACCTAGATTGGCCACTTCACTAACTTGACGTCAAAAATGCATTCCTGAATGGTGATCTCGAAGAAGAAGTTTATATGCAAGTTCCTCTTGGAATGGAAGATGATTTCAATAGAAATTTGGTGTGTAAGCTAAACAAAGCATTGTATGGTTTGAAACAATCTCCTCGTGCATGGTTCGACAGATTCTCTAAAACTCTCATCAAAAGTGGCTATTATCAATGTCAAGCTGACCATACCTTGTTTATAAAATCTTCAACTAACAAAGTTGCAATCTTAATTGTTTATGTTGATGATATCATCATTACAGGGAATGACAGTGAAGAGATCTACACACTGAAAAGGATACTTGCTACTGAATTTGAAATCAAAGAGTTAGGAAGCTTAAGATATTTTCTAGGTATGGAAGTGGCACGATCCAATGATGGGATTGCAATTTCTCAGAGAAAATATATCATAGACTTATTAAAGGAGACAGGAAATCTTAGTTGTAGACCTGCAGAGACTCCTATGGACCCAGATCTAGTCTTTCGACAAAGGGAAGATGACATTCCAATTGAAAAAGGCATGTATCAAAGATTGCTTGGAAAGTTAATCTACTTGTCACATATAAGACCTGATATTGCGTACTTCGTTAGTATCGTCAACCAACATATGAATAATCCAAATGAACAACATCTCAGTGCCGTGAATAGAATACTGAGATATTTGAAACGCACTCCTGGCCATGAATTATTATTTAAAAAGTCCTCAAACAGATCGGTAGAACTCTACACTGATGCTAGTTGGGCGGGTGAATTAACTTACCGAAAGTCCACTACTGGATATTGCTCATATGTTTGGGGTAATCTAGTCACATGGAGAAGTAAGAAACAAGCTGTTGTATCAAGAAGTAGTGCTGAAGCTGAATATAGAGAGCTTTTGCCTTGGGAATGTGTGAAGGAATATGGATTCAGAAACTCTTAACTGAACTGAAAGTTGAAACTCAAAACTCAACTAAAATGTTTTGTGATAGTCAATCCGCCATAAGTATTGCAAAGAATCTCGTTCAGCATGATAGAACAAAACACATAGAGATAGACCGACATTTCATATTTGAAAAGGTCAACAATAACATTGTGGAATTGAACTACATACCATCTCGTCGCCAAGTTGCCGATACACTCATTAAAGCATGACCAAGAGCAATTTTTGAAGAATACATCGCCAAGCTTGGCTTGTATAGTATTTATAATCCAGCTTGAGGGGGAGTGTAGATTTATGTAATCAAAATTTAATTGATTTTATTTTGTTCCAATTATAGTTTTTTTCCTTGTTAAAATAGATTCTATCTTAGGATACATTTTTTCCTCTTTTGTTCCATTCTTACATTTTTTTCCTCTTTTGTTCCATTCTATTCTATTATATATACTCCTGTATTATTGAGTTAAAGCAATAAGAAGAAAAAAAACCTTTTTCCTTAAATATCTACGCCTGTTGTGTAGAATCCTTTAAGGTAAGTATTTCCCTTCGAAGGATTTTTTTGAATGCTTTGTTGGGTATTGACTTGGGGACGGGAGTCATTCTAGAAAATGGAAATTAGAAAGTGAGAATGGGAGGAGATTTGTTATAAGTAGAGACCCTTGATTAAGTAGATAAGGGAATCCTTTTCCTGTTAGAGATTTGGGGGATTGGCAGATAAAAGAGTTTCCGATCTTACAATCGAGGAGAATAATTGGAATGTTTTTCATAAAGTGATGTCTATACTTTGCAAAGAAGGTTAGTTTTCGGGAGTGAAGGATGCACCTGCAATCAAAGTCGTAAGGATGTTTTTTTTAAGTGCTTATTATGTTGCTTATAGTTTGGTTGTAGCTAATTTTTTTTTGAAATCGAATAATCGGAGCTTCGCTCTACTATACCTAAGGTAACCACACTCATCCCTAAGCCAGGCACCGGGAGACATCGAAGGAATGGAAACACGAGAGATGTCTACAAATTAATGTCACATGTGAGTCTCGAACCTAGGACCTTGCGGAGAGCACACCTTCAAAGCTCAAGCCTTCAACCACTGGTTAATAAGAATGTTAATTCTTCTATTTAGATTTTTTTTGGAATGTTAAATCTCTTCGAATATCAAAATAGGGGCTTGAAGCATTATTGCTTATGTTATTCCCACAAAGAGTAATATTTTTTTGAATTCAACAAGGTTCGACCTCTTGGTTACTAGCTACATGATCCCACTTGAGCTATGCTCTTTTTGGCCACAAAGAGTATATTTATTCGACTAAGATAGATACTATGTGGTTTGTCCTTTGTGCAAGAGAAATAGAGAATCTAATTTGCATATTTTGAAGGATTGCAATGTTTTGATTCGAGCTTAGACGAATATTTTTCCTTGGTTTTTTTACCTTCCTCCTTTTCCAAGAATCAAGAATGTGGAGAACGGGATGGATTTTTGCAAGAGCCTCTATGCTTAAATTGATAAAAAAGAGCGGTTTAAAATGCTCATCGTTGTTTGGAGTGTTTTCAAGGACTAACTTTTTCTTTAAAAACTCATAACTTCATGAGATATGAACGAAAACAAACAGCTAAGGCCCCATTTGATAACCATTTGTTTTTTTTTTTTTTTTGGTTTTTGAAATTTAAACTTATTTGTATAAAAATTTCCTACAATGTGTTCCAACTTTCCTACAATATATCCATCTTTCCTAAGGAAAGTATGTGAATGCTAAGCAAATTTCAAAAATAAAAACAAGATATTGGAAGCTACTTTTTTTGTTTCCAAGTTTTGGTTTGAATTCTATAGGTAAGATGTAGATATCCAAGTAAGAAAATATATATGGTAAGATAGTTGTTGTAGGTTTAAATTTCAAAAACCAAAAACTAAAAACATAATAGTTATCAAACGGGGCCTAAGAAAACTTACCTGATTAAGAAGAGTACATGCACTGCACTGCCAATTTTCCGGATCATCCATAGCTCCCTGATGAGTAGGAAAAGAAGCAGCAGATGAAATTTGGGGTACAACGGAAGGTGTGAAAGCACTAGAAGTTCTGGAGGATCCTGAGGAAGAATGCATGTTTTTTGCTCTATCTGAATTGTTCTCCAAAGACTTGGAACCACACCACAAATCATCTTTCAATCTTCTTTCTGCTGCCATGGCAGCTGCTTGTATAGGACTAAGCACAGCCTTCATGTTCCTGTCACCTCCAAGGCGCTTAGGTCCCAACGGACCACCTCGAGCTCGATTTTCAGCAGCAGCTAAGGTAGTTTGCCTGAGGGATGATAACGGTGGGTGCTGAGAGATCCCTCCCAACCGTCTCCCATGAAGATCGAATCCTTTCCCAGTGCCTGTGATACCTTTACACATAAGTTCTTCACATTCCTGAAGGAAAGGAAAGAATGGAAGTTGATTAGCAAATATCATGGTGATGAAAAGGCAAACAAAATTAAATAAGCAATCCAATTGCCAAATTATGTTCTATATGATGCAGTTAGTTCAGTTCCTTGAAGCTTGAAAGTACAAAGCCTTGCAAATATACAAATACAGCAACGGTTCACTTTGCAAATAGAAAAATTTTACTAAATAACACACAAACTCCAACTCAAACACTGATAAGGATTATTAGGATTTGTGGTTCCTCTTAAAAAATGTTTGTTTTCCATTTTTTTCTGGAATAATTTACACATGCTGTATTTTTCTCAGTCAGGTATCTCTTCTAGAAAATTGACAACACTTCTAAATCTGATTTAGATTTTTCAAATGGATACAATTACAAAAAAAAAATAGTTTACATGATAAAATTCATGAACACTACTAATTTTGAGCACTTTTTTTTGTATATCTGTGACTGTCTGAGCCAACTTGCGCGCACCTCGACAAATGTAATGGACATACCATCTATCCCTACAACATTTGGATGTCAAGGAATTTTGAGCACTTCAACCCGAAGTTTGTATCAGTGGAGATGATTAAAAGTCCTCTCCTATGATTTTGAACTAAAATGCTAAAATGAAATAGTACTTGAATTCACACCATTTTGGCAACCAACCAAAAAACACAATGGCTTTTGACGAACTAGAACTCAGCATTGTGAGGGCCATGTACAAGGGATCACCTTTCTGAGTTCATCTAAAAGGCTGTAGAACTCAGCATTGTGAGGGCCATGTACAATGTGGCAAAGCTCATGCAGCATTGTGTCAAGAATCTGCTCATAAGGGAAGAAATCCCACTCTTTATTTGGCCTCCGAATTCGAAGCTTGATTTCCTGACCTCCCCCTATGTTCACCCCCATGAGACCTGGATTGTCAGGACTGCAATTCAAATTCAAGATTAAAAAACAAAGAACTGAAAGAAAAGAAAAAAAATCCCCAAATAGTTACAAATTTTAAAAGAGAATCGAAGAAAGTCAGTACTAGAACTCGGAAAGAATTTCCACTTTCCATCAACGTTTGCGCATTATAGGTTGCACCTGTTTAGCTATTTTATCAAGCACTTTCTGAGCATCTTCTTCCCCAATCTTTTTCAATGCTTTAATCTCCCAAACTTTGTTGAGATCGTTGAGATCCATAGCACAAAAAAGCTGCAGAAATTGGCACTGCAGTAAGAACCAATACTAAATTTCTCAAAAACTCAGTATGAATAACATCAACATGAGAACAAAGCAATAAAACAGTGTTATAGAAAATAAAGAAAATAGAAAAGGGAGTAACCCAAAATAAGAAGACAATGAAGAACAAAGGAGAAACTCTCTATATTGAGTTAGATTGGGATTTGGCTTGATGAATCACAACAATAAGTTCTACCTCTATTATAGTAGCCAAACATTAAGTAAAAATGATTGATAGAAACTAAAATGAAATACAAAAGATACAAGTTATCTAAAATAGTACAAATGGTAGGTAAAGGATTTGTCAATGACAAAAACATGTCTTAACATGAAAAACAGAACAACCATTTACGAAGTTCAAACTGTGTGTTAGCTATGTCTATGTCCACCCCAGAGGAGATAACTGTTTTAATAGGAGATAAGAATACAAATTGCCGATCAAATTTTCGGTCTAACCGGGCAGCAAGACCCCGACTAAGTAAAAGCATATCTTAACCAACAAACAGCAAGTTCAAGAAGCTAGGTACACAATTGTTATGCAATTTTAGAGCCCCAAAACGTTAAACGAGATTCAATATATCCCTCAAGAACAAAGCTATGAAAAAAATTCGATAAATCAAATCTCAACCCTTGTAGGCAAATGAAGAGGCTCGGCTATATAATTCATGAAACCCATTAGCTAGTTAAAAATCAACAACTATCTAATAATTACCCAGAAGAATTAAAGTCGAAAAATCCAGAGCGGAGGTGTTCAATTTGAACTAAATTCCTTGCTGTTAATGAATTGTTCTGCAATTTAGGGCAGAATCATATTCTGAGTTACGAAATTCATCAAAGAGTGGGAGGATTAAGTGATTAATCTCGAAATGACAATATCAAATTGAGTAAGGAGAGAGAGAGAGGCACCTTGGAGTTGAAGAAACCTGAAGCGAAATCCTCTTATTGGCGTTGAAAATGGCATAAAAAGAAGGGAAACTACGGGTGACTACCCACTTTGATTTTTTTTTTCCTTGTATTTTCCAACAAAGGGTTGGGATCGATGAACCAAAAGGTGGATTCTGAATCTACTAATTATAATTAAATATTACAACGATTGTCTACGTAGATTTTGAAACTTATGAACGGGGTGATTGGATTTAGAGGTTGGGAGAGGAGAGGAGAAATTATCATCTCTTTATTTGTTTTTAGTATATTATAACCTCTTTCAAATTTTCTTCAATTCTTCTTGATATTATATCAAATCTATTTAATCCTATCAAACTTCATTACAATAAATATATATATATATATATATAAAATAAAAATCGTCTCTCTACGCACTATTCCCCAAAAAGTTTTTCCAACATCTTCTTTCCAAAATATCAATTTTCAAACAAATACTTCATTCTTCTAAATTACTCTATTTCCTCTCTACTTCCTCTTCCTCTTCCTCTTCTTTCCTCCTCCAAACTCCAAAATTCAATCACCACCTAGGGGTGTTTGTTTGCCATATTTAAGGAGGATTTATGAACTCCTCCTCAAAAACCTATATTCAAACGAGGTTTTATTAACTCCTTCTCCTTTTACTTTTAAAAATAACTCTTCATTTTTAACCATTGATTTCTAATCATTCTTTTATAACTATTCAATCATTTCTAAAAACTCATTTCAAATCAATCAAAATAACATCTTTTTTTTAAACAAGGGTAACCACGCCCTTCACTAGGTCAGGCACCAGAGACATCGAAGGAGTAATGTCACAAGTGAGTCTCGAACCTAGGACTTTGGGGACACAAAATAACTAGTTTTTAACCACTCATTTTTAAACATTCATTTTTTAACTACTCAAAATAACTACTCATTTTAAATCTATATTCAAACAAGGTTTTGACTTTAACTCCTCTATACAAAAACAATATTCAAACAAGTTTTTTACTACAACTTTCAATTTTTAACTATTCAAAATAACTCCTCAAAACACCCCCTAGTGACTTGAAACAAACTAATGTTTTTTTTAGAAATGAAAGAGACTAATGTTGCTCACCTATTTTAATAATGTTCAATTTTAATTTTTCATAAACAAAATCGTGAGTGACATAATAAAATGTTAACTAAAATGATAACTAAAACAATTTACATTCTAATAGAATGATAATATGATTATTTTAATTTTGACATAAATTTTATTTTTAATAATAATAGCTTGTTTGGATGTATCTATTTGTACATGGTGTTTGGATGATAAATTGTGGAGAAGTTATAAAAATAACTCGTTTAAATATGCTTGTTTACAAGAGTTTTTTTTTTTTCCTTTTTTTTCTTTTTTGAGAATTTGTTTACAAGGGGTTTGTAGAATGATTATAAAAATAACTCATTTGTATGTAGTGGTTTGAAAAGGAATTGTAGATAACTTTGATATTTATGAATGATGCCATATTTATGAATTTTTTTAATAAAAAGTAATGTATTCTTATTGGTTTATTATTTCAAATCAAATATTATATTTATACTCGTTCTCAAAAAATATATGTATATATATTTATACTTGAAGCTCTCTTTGCTAATATTATTCTAATTATTTACCTTTCTACTTTTTTATTTCAGTATTTTTAATTTTCATCATAATATTTTTTATGATATGAATTTAATTTTATATTTTAAATAATCACATGAAAACTTTACAAATTAATTTATTTGATGATAATTAGTGAATTAATGATGACTTAATGCTATTATGTTGGATGAATACAAATAATTAAAAATTTAGAAACAAAATAAAATGAAGTATGAAACTACCAACAATTTCAAATTACTAAAAATATTTTAAAAATATGATATTATGTGAGTGAAAATAATTTTCAATTAATTACTTCAAACTTACTGTAGATGAAAAAAAATATTAGTAAAATTTTTTAAACAAAAAATAAAATTGATTATGAAACTACATCCTTAATTTTAAATTACGATATATATTTTTGAAATACAAATTTGATAATAAAATTGTTAGTTTTAAGTTACGAATATATTTTTGAAATATGAAATTTATTATAAAATTATCATTAATTTTAAATTTCAAAAAATATGTTTTAAAATATTTTATTATGTAAACGGAAATAATTTTCAATTAATTAGTAAAAAAAATTAGGTAGATAAAAAATATAAATAAAATGATAAATAAAAAATAAAATTGGTTACAAAAATACCACTAATTTAAAATTACAAAACATATTTAACAATAAAAGTGTTCAAAAAAATATTAAAAATTTGAAATTAAAAAATATATATAGAAAATGAGGAGTTATTTTAACTCCTTGTTTTGGTGGATGAGTTAATTTAACTCACAAATAAACACCTTCTTGAGTGACCTTAAACCTACACATTTTCACAACACTTTGTTGTAGTCAAACCTTTGAGTGAAAATGTGTTTTTCTATAACTCTTTCTCTGAAACTCCATGGTAGCCTCTCACTTGGAAATTGATATTTTTTCGGGACATAGTTTGGAATATTTTTTAGAGTTGCCCTTGAAGATCGAAGAAGCTCATTGGCCTGGTGAAAATGACCACCAACCCAAATCAACGGTTTCAACTTTTTAAGTTTTGATTGCTTTCCTATTGCATGTTCAAATAATTTGCAAATATAAACATGGGTTGCATGATCACAATCTTTAGCACGCACTTATGGAAACCTAAAATTTTCAATAATTTTGTTTTTAGTATTATATATATGTTGTGCTCCTTCTAGAGAGTCCTTATTAAGTATTTCCAATGCTCACTATTTCCCTAAAATTATGTTTCAGGTACATAACTTTATTAAGATGGTTGAGCTAGATATGCAGGTGACAGATCATGGACATATTTGTTGTTTATTAAGTCTATTTCTATTTTGCCTTAACTAAATTTATATTATTATTGTTTCTGTTTATTCTTTCAAATAAATGTATTTGAAGGATCCTAAACCTAATTTGTTAAGTATGGTTTATTTTTACTTAAAATATTTTATGAATACAATGCATAGTTTGAAGTATATTTTAAATTCTTAGTATTTTCTACTATTTTTATTATCGTGCATGAGTAAAGGTTTGGGTTTACACACGAGTTTGTCTCTCTGCACTACTAGTCTAACTTCATTAATGGACAACCACCACTACTTGACATAATTTATCAACACAAATGCACCACATCTTGCCCCCTAAACATCTAAATAGTTAATGCCGTGGAAGATCGTATCGATCTCTGACAACCACGTCTCAATTACATGTGTGTCCCTTGACCCGACATAAAAAGTGTGTAGATTCCAATTTATGGAAGTCCTTAATATACTTTCCTTCTTTTCTAGTATCGTGACTATCGCTAGACTTATAAGCCGCGATTGTCGCTAGACTTATAAGCCGCGATTGTCTGCACGATCAAATTTGTTTGAACTGATCGAACTGGCGACATAGTCGAGGTTGTGGGGCAGGTTAAACCACTTGAGCAACCTACATAATCTATGCACGTATCTTTGGAAGGTGCTCCTCAAACATCCCCTAACTATCCCTAAAGTGTGTAGAGGTAAAAAAAATAAATATTTATATATGAATATTATATTAAAAATGAAATTGAAAATAATAATTCATACGCGTAAGAATATATTTATTTATGAATATTATATTAAAAAAGATTAAAATATACAAAAAAAATTTCTTTTTCAATCTCGCACACATGTAGAAATTTAAACTTGTAATCATTGTTGATTACAAATTGAAAGTGTAGGACACAAATTCTACATAGAGAATACTACTTTATTTTCAAAATAAACAACGTAACTATGCTATTGAACTCAATTATCACCAAAAGCTCAAATAAATGGTGTTCAAAGTGGATAATTTGTTGCCTGCACACATGAAGCGCACCGTTTAGTGCAGACCTCATCCCCACCATCCTCCCGCTAATACGTTGCGGTAAAGTAAACCGACAAAAATCCTTCTCCCACTCTTAAACCCTCGTCTTCCCTCATCTCTCTCTCTCTCTCTCTCTCTTTGTTGCTAAGACTAAGAGAATCGCCGATGGAGAACTGAATTTCACAAGCCTTGCAGTTCTTAAGGAAATCCATCTCATGATTATGGCTTGTACATTTACTCAGCTTCTTTTTACTCCCAGGTTCTTTTTCATTTCCTTTCTGAACTTGCCTCATCTTTAAACATCTTGAATTTCCCATAAAGTAATTAATCAAGTAATTTTAGCACTACCCATGTTCTAGTTTATGTTGTTTGTTAACTCTAAGAAATGAAAATTGGGGGAAAAGGAAAACTTAGAATTACAATGTCACCGGGGTTTGCTTTGTTTGGATACTGTTGTGGATTTGGAAATGTGGGTATGTAAGGAAATGTTGAATTTGAGCTTAGAAATTGTAAAGATTAGCTTTCTTTGAGAGTTATCATGATTTGTTGTGACATTGTGTTAGGGTGGTTTGATATGACTCTGGAAATAGTTAAAAAGTATTTTTAGGCACTTTTCAAAATTTCTCTAGTGTTGGTTACGTGGTTTATAATACATTTCAAATTGAGTCCCTTAGGGCTGGCTTGGTAGTCGAAGACTTGAGCTTCGAAGGTGTGCTTCTTCAAGATCCTAGGTTCGAGACTCACCTATGCCATTAATTTGTAGACACCTTCCGTGTCTCCATCTCTTTGATGTCTCCAGGTGCCTATCCTAAGGACGACATAGTTACCTTGGTATAGTAGAGCGAAGCTCCGGTTTCCACAAAAAAAAAAAAAAAAAAAAAATTCATATTGAATTCAACAATATATAAGACTCAGAACCCTTGGTTACTTCAAAGCACTATCGTAAGAAGTGTTCAATAACAAATTGCTTTGAATTGATATTTGATTCAGCAATCTTAAAAGTTATTTTGAGAATCTAAGCGAAAAGCACTCCACAAGTTCTTTAGAAAGTGTTTTTACCATTTCAAAGAGTACGTTTGTCTTACTATCAAGCATGATTTTGTAAGATCTAGATTCGAAAAACAAAAACAATAAACACAAATAACAATCGCGCAAGCTTTTCGCTTCGGGATTGGAGAGACAATGCACACTACAATTTCTCTAAAACACTTTCCTTTATTTGTCAATTAAACTTTCTCTATAACGCTCTACACAACTTTTCCTCTATTCACTCTCTTTTGCTCTACGAACGATGTCTCTACAATTCACAATGAAGAAACTCTCTATTTATAGCCTATTACAAACTTGGTCGCCAAGTTCTTTCCATAAGTATTTCCCACTAATTGCTAAAACAATAAAATCTACTAATTCCTTAATTACTCTCTTAAATTGACAATCCATTAATTCCCTAATTGTCTACCCACTAATTCCTAAATTAATTATTCCATATTCCAAAAATACATTTAAGTTTATTCCAACAGATTTTCAGTGGGATGCATTTTTGGCTTCCCAAACAGAGCCTTAATAAATAATGTGTATAAGTCACTCTAATGATGCAGGTGTGAGTCAAAATGGTCATGCTTCCCATCACTTATCTTAAATCAACATCAGGAGCTTAGACTTCACAGTAAATGGGCTGTTACAGCTATTTCTAAGAGGAAAGTTTCAGAAAATTTATCCCAAGAGGGAGTTAGTGACAAGGAGATTGTAAAAAGTAAGACTCCTCGAGCACCTAAACGCAGCACCAAAAGAACTAGGAAGAAAGCTTCAGAAGATCCTGCAGAACCAAATGATGAATTAATATCTTCCGCTAATGAGATAGAAGCTGAGGAAAGCATTGAAAATGCATCTCTTGAAGATTCTAAGACAACCTCGAGAAGGTCTCGAAGCAAAGGTATTCCATTCCCATGTACTCCTTCATCCAAAATTTAAGCTCACAATGTGTGCCATTGAGCTTATTATTCATTCATTCGTATATACTTTAACTGCTGAATCGATACTTGAATTCATAGCTGAATCTACTTCTACTAGCATGGAGGGTAATAAAGTTGAGACGAAGGGAAAACGAGGGAGGAAGCCAAAGAAGAAGGATAACAGTATGGAGCTTCAGTTTAGTGAATCAGAAGTCAGCGACGGAGAAAATTCCTCACTCGTTGCAAATGATGTTGATGAGAGTGACGAGGAATTGGATATTGATACTGATGAGGGAGATGATGTAAGTATCACGTACGGTTGGCCTCCTCTTGTTTGTTGCTTTGGAACTGTACAACATGCTTTTGTGCCTTCAGGAAGGCCAGCAAACAGACTTCTTGATTATGAAATTCACGACAGAATGAAAGATGCATTCTGGGTACCCGAAAAGTTTGTTAGGGCACCTGGGGGATCTGCAGGAAGTGTTGCAATTGCCCTTTCAAGCTTAGGTGGAAAAGTAGCTTTCATGGGAAAACTTGGGGATGATGACTATGGTCAGGCCTTGTTGTATTATATGAATGTGAATAATGTTCAGACTCGATCTGTTCGTGTCGACAGTAAGCGGGCAACAGCTATATCGCATATGAAAATTGGCAAGAGGGGTCGCTTGAAAATGACTTGCATCAAATCTTGTGCAGAGGATTCTTTGTCAAAGGCAGAGATCAACATAGATGTCCTTAAGGAGGTAAAAAATCCAAAATTCTTTGTATTAACCAAGACTGAACATTAATCATTTTTTTACACGAAAGCTATCAGATTTCAGAAAATGTGGAGATAAGTAATGATTTTTGGAAAAGAAAAACCTATGAGCTCTGTGCACATTAAATTACTTACTTTTTAATTCAATAGTTGTGGATCATTGTCTGCAATATTATCTCAGCGTTCAGTTCAACTCTGATTTTGTTCATTCAAGGAGTATTCCTCTTATACAGCCATAATTATTCTTATGTATAATAAACATGAATTTAGAGTGAACATCTGCATAACCATTCTCAACGTTTACGATGCTTACTAGACCATTGAAAAAAGAAAAGAAAGGAAAAAAGCTTTCTAGCTTTGCTTATTCAGGTGATAATTGCCTTACTCAAATGTAACTTAAGCCTTTTGAATTGAATGCTGATTAGGTTTGTGCATCATGGTTTACTTATAGAAAGCTTAAACTTTCATTAATCAAAACCAATAGTCAACAAGGGGAATGAGGTAAGGTATCAGTCAAACCCAAGCCAGGAATTGAACTACAAGATGGCTTCCCTTGCTTTAATTTGGAGATTAGTAGATTGGTTATAAAAGTATATCTTAAGACTAATATAGTGTGCCTGGCCTAGGGACGGGCGTGGTTACCCCGGATATAGTAGAGCAAAGTTTCGATTTTCTGGTTTCCAAAAAAAAGACATAGTGGCAGGTCTAGAGTATTCCATAAGTCAGCTCATTCTCTAGAGAATGCTAAAACTGCCCCGCAATCACTTTGGAACCATTAGTCATAAAATAATGCACCTTAAAATTGTCTCTCTCTTTCATATATTCTGGAGTTTGTTACTAATATTGTTTGATTATAAACATCATATCTTCTACTTTATCTTACTCATCCTGTTTTGCAGGCTAAAATGTTTTACTTCAGTACACATTCCCTCCTTGATCAGAATATGAGATCAACCACAATGAAAGCCATTAAAATTGCCAGAAAGTTAGGGGGAGTTGTTTTTTATGACTTGAACCTTCCTTTGCCTCTCTGGCACTCTCGCGATGAGACGAAAAAGTTCATACAGCAAGTTTGGGATCTTGCAGATATTATTGAGGTCACAAAGCAAGAGCTTGAGTTCCTTTGTGGGATCCAGCCATCAGAGGAATTTGACACCAGAAACAATGATAGTTCAAAATTTGTTCACCATGAACCAGAAGTTATTAAGACACTTTGGCATGAGAATCTCAAAGTCCTGTTTGTAACTAATGGGACTTCTAAAATACACTACTATACAGAGGAGCATGATGGTGCTATTCTTGGAATGGAGGATCCCCCAGTTACCCCTTTCACTTCGGATATGTCCGCATCGGGAGATGGTATCGTTGCAGGTAAACATTCTTTATATTTCTTTTCCGGTAAAAGAAAATGACGAATGGTCGAATCTCAGTGGATCTTAACTATGGTTTTTTCTAACCCCTGCCCTTGCATCATTGCAGCTCTAATGAGAATGTTGTCAGTTCAGTCCCATATGATCACTGATAAAGGATACTTAGAGCACTCAATAAAGTATGCAATCAATTGTGGCGTTATCGACCAATGGTTACTTGGTCGAACATGTGGCTATCCTCCTAAAGACGATATAGACGAAGTGACCCCCGACGAAAATGGCATCCGATCTATATCTGAAGTGGACTACCGCACAGTCGCATCTGTAAGTTAATGTTACTGTTGGCACTAATGGGTGTAAGTTATTTGTTATATGCTTCAGAACAGGGAGTTTTGCTTTTTTGTCACCAACTTCCATGAGAAAATGTCTTCTTCCATTTGGCTTTAGCTATAATTGAGCTTTATTGCAATAGAAATTTTGTACTCTAGGCTGGTGGGATGTTCTGTTCTAGTTACCCTCTTTAGTGAAGAGTGTTTGTAGGACCAATTCTTTTAACATGAACAAAGCTTGTCCTGTATCCTGTCTCAACAAGATAGTAACTTTGAGAATTATTTTTCTTGACTAATCACACTCTTAATACGATTGATTTGTGTTGTAATGCTATTGCGACAAATCTCAATACAACGAGATCGATTGATTGACATCTTTAAATCTCTCATATAGATTTATTATAGTTATTGTGTAGGATCTCTGGCATCATAGGATTCTTAAGAACACATAAAAATGGTGTTTCTTTTTACTTGTGTATTTGTTTACTAGTGAATCCTGTATTTTACTAGATTAGATTTAATATTTAACCATTTTTTCTAAAACCATATATAGTTGCTACAACATTGGAAGTCTTTTTCCACTACATTACATCATGTAATGTACAAGAGAGCTTTAAGCATATCATAAAATAGATTCTAATAAAACTAATTGTTAAGGGATGACAAACATACCCCGATCTCTACAATGGTATGATATTGTCCACTTTTGGCCTAGGTCCTCATGACTTTGTTTTTGGGCATCTCCCAAAAGGTCTCATACCAATGGAGATGTTTGTCTTCCCTTATAAACCCAAGATCTACTCCTTATTTAACCAATATGGGATTCTACAACACTTTGTTTGTATTCCCAACAATCCTCCCCTCGAACAAAGTATTGCATGAAAGCCTCTCTGATAGTCATTTTCGATTTATACTTGAGCACGTCTTTACTCAAACCACGAATCCTTCCGAATTACACTTGAGCAAACTGTAAAGCTCAACCACGGATCCACTCGATTTATGTTTGAGCGCACAGCAGCTACCTCTCACCGAGACAACTATTTTAGAAGTACTCCCACCGGAGCACAAATAAGGTGTCTCAATCACAGATTTTTCATTCTGACTATTTCATACCCCACATATTAAAGCTCATAAATCTTTGTTTCTTATCGAGGGTCTTTCGATATGGCTAAGTCAGGAGCACAGCTCTGATACCACTTGTTAAGGGACGACAAACCTACCTGGATCTTCACAATGGTATGATATTGTCCACTTTGGGCCTAGACCCTCATGACTTTGTTTTTTGGCATCTCCCAAAAGACCACATACCTATGGAGATGTTTGTCTTCCCTTATAAACCCAAGATCTACTTTTTATTTAACCAATATGGAATTCTACAACACTTTGTTTATATTCCTAACAATCCTTCCCTCGAACAAAGTACTACATGCGAGCCTTTCTGATAGTCATTTCCGATTTATACTTGAGCACGCTTTTACTCAAACCACGAATCCTTCCGAATTACACTTGAGCAAACAGTAAAGTTCAACCACAGATCCACTCGATTTATGTTTGAGCGCACAGCAGCTACCTCTCACCGAGGCAAGGCAACTATTCAGAAGTACTCCCACTGAAGCACACATAAGGCGTATCAACCACGGATTTTTCATTCTGACTATTTCATATCCCACATATTGAAGCTCACAAATTTTTGTTTCATACTCGAGGTTCTTCCGATATGGTTAAGTCAGGAGCATAGCTCTGATACCACTTGTTAAGGGACGAAAAACCTACTCGGATCTCCACAATGGTATGATATTGTCCACTTTGGGCCTAGATTCTCATGGCTTTGTTTTTTGGCTTCTCCCTAATCTGTAATATGATTTAAGATAGTGCTCTATATAAGCTTGATAAGCCCCCTAATTTCAGTAGACAAAAAACATATGTATTCTTATCTCCTAAAGTAATAAAACTGTTCTCTCCTCTGCCCGTGGATTAGCTAATAAAATTAAATATATCAATAAAATAGGAAAAGTTTTTAGTTTAATGGGAATAGCAACTTTGATGGTCTATATGCAAGTATTTTTTTTCATCATTTTATTATGCCCGCCCATGCATGAATTTCTCCTTAAAAAATTACTATTCATAGATTTAAAAAAAAAAAATTATACATGAAAAAGTGTTTCAAGTTAAATCATTATTTAATGCTTATTTATTTTTGAGATTTAATAGTTTTATGCTTTTTACGATTTATTTTATTTTTTGAGCATTTGGAAATACTTACCCACCCTTACAACTATACATTTTTATTTTTTTGCATTTTTCTCTTCAATTTAACATTTCTCGCTCCATCAATCAAAGTCAATTTTTATTTTTAAAAAGTAAAAATATGTGACTCTGAGGCCCATCCTTTCCTAAGTATTTGTTCTTATTTTTTTATTCAAAATAAACTCATTTCGATAATAATTTGTTTTCTTTTATCTTTCTCAGCCAAAATTTACGTGTATTCAATCTTTATTTAAAATATAGAGACATTAAGTATGATAAAAGGAGATTTTGCCCGTAATTAAAAATTAAAAAAAAAAAAAAAAAAAAAAATCAACAAATGTTAAAATGTAAAAGAAATGGCAGGAATGACAAAAAACAAACAAACAAACCATAATAAAATTACAAAAACGACCACACGTTTAATGTCAATGGGTTTAAATTGATTTTAACTTTAATAAGTGACACAGATTGAAAATTTTGCGAGAATAAAATATAGATTATTTTTAAAAATTCGAAAAACTTGTTGGTGTGATGAGTCCTCCCATCACGAAGAGAGAATTTGTAGAATAAATTTAATTGCTATCATATTTGTTTGAAGTTTGACATTAACATTGCTTTAATGGAAGAAAAACTCATACTTTTTCTAAAGCTTCATCGTTTACATTTCATTCAAATTGGTTTTTGGTTGCTTGCAAGCTCAAACTGGAAAGGGATCAACTTATTACAACCAAACCAACACTGAAAAACAGAGCAAAAAATGAAAAAGAAAAATACCCCATAAAGAAATGGAAAATGAAAAATTATCAGCCACTTGGGATATATTAGCCCCTTCCTCACACTGCTATAAATAAACTCAGTTACTGGAGGCAGTAGGTAATGAGAATGGAACCTAGCAATGTCCCAACGACCGGCAAGGTAGCGGAGGCGCTACTCGATGGCCCGGGGGCTGGGGCCGGTGATTTGTTGGCGGCAAAAACCATGTTCGAAGAGGCGACAACAACAATGAAGGCAAAAACAGCCAACTTCTTCATTTCCATGTTGAAGGAAAATGAGGGGTAAAAAAATATATTAGAACTTAAGACCTGCTTCAGATGAGGGAAAGTTCCCCTTTTTTGTATATTTTTTTTTTCTTTCTTTTGTTGGTAAATAATGTAATGCAGGTGAGAAGAAATTTGAGGATGGCCAGGAAATTATTTATAGGGCCGAAATTGTTCTATTTTTGGATGTAAAATCTTTTTTTTTAATTTTAATTGGATGTAAGATAGTTCATTACATCAATAGTTGAGTTTCTAAATTAGTGGTTGTCTTGGTACGTTTGACCAAACAACTGATTATAACTAAATTTACTAGAAATAAAATGTTGTGGTTGAGTAATTTTCTAGATTATTGTGGTGGTTTATTTATTTATATTTTTATAATTGCGTTAAAAAAGAGTTAAGAATTAACTTTGTTTGAAAACTATTTTATTTTTGTTTTTAAAAATAAGCATACAAGAGTTATTTTAATGGATGATTTTCTTATCAGGATATCTATATTTTACCGATAACATGAAATCCCTTATAAAGAATTTAAGTAGAATCATATTCAAATTAAAAAAAAAAAAAAAAAAAAAAAGAAGAAAAAAAAAAGAAAGAAAGAAGAAGTTATCCAGGGGTTTTAAATCTTTTAGTTTAGAAATGAATAATTTTTGTCGTTGCTGTTATCTACTTTATATTGTCAATTCAAAGCCAACTCTTTGGAGCTAACTTATTCAATCGATACATCCAAAAAAAAAAAAAAAAAAAACTTATTCAATAGATGAATGAAAAGATTTCTAAAGCTTCATAAATTTTAGAAGTTCGTATTTCATTCTCTATATATTAGGTTAAAATTATAATTTTAAAATGATAGTAAACTAAATATTTGGTATCATTTTTTATATTCAACTTTTAATCTAATAAAAAAAAAGAGTTATGGTTGATTTTTTGGTCTAAAATCTTGTAATTAATATTCTTCAATAATAACTAGATTTTTTTTTTTGAAACTCTAATTAGAATTAAATTTAATTATAGGTGAAAGCATAATTATTTTTTAAATTTGAAACTTTAGGGTTATTTAATGAAAAACATGAACAATATAAAGTGGACATACCAACCGATCTTGTTTGAGTTAATTAATAACCAAAATATGTTTGTAGTATATGAAAATCGTTGGGTGTCAGGTGTCTTGTCCTAGTAATATTGGTGAGTGATACGACCCACATTGTAAATGTTGCAGATGACTTGATCTAAGTCATTCATGCAAAAACATGTGAGTTGGGTATCTTATGCAAAAAGTTTGTATACGACTGATCTATAAATATTTGATCGCTCTACGTAAATCTGTTATAGATTGAGAACAATATTTGATTGGGATTGTCTTATGTAGACTTGATCTGAATCCTGACTAAGTTTTTTTTTTTTTTAGAAAATCAGGAAATTGAAGCTTCGCTCCCCTAGGGCACCACTGGCCCGTCCCTTGACTGTGGCGCCGGATACTTCGAAAGGTATTCTATTTTAAGCGTTTTACAGCAGCCTCAAACCAGGGATTTCTTAAGTAAGCATGCCTTGAAGTCCTTGACTTCAACCATTGGGCTGCCTCTTGAGGACAAATCCTGACTAAGTTACGAAGTCCTATTTGTGGAAACAATATCCTTCGATGCGCATAGGTGAGATTAACCAACAATGTTGATTCAATAAGCCTTCAATGTCGGGGATTGTCATAACAATGAGTTGGGGAACACAAATTTAGATGATGGAATTCACTTTTTTCTCATTGTGGAAAGCAGATGAGTAGTTCCATATAAGTACTAATTTTGTGGCTTGAACAAAGGCTACCCGCCTCTTATTGGCCAGAGAGAATCCATGTAATGCCTTATGTTTCTACTCACCTTCATGTTTCTACCCACATATACAAGGTATTAATCTTGAGACTCTAGCCTTTATAATTGTTAGTTTAAGCTAAAAAGACCTTCGTAGCATTTTTTTCATTGGGATTTTAAGGAAAAAATGGTCAATTAAAGAACACTTGGTTAGGTCGTTTGGAAAACACTCATTAGAGCCACCAAAATAACCTCTCACGCAAATCTTTCTCGCACACCCATTCACTTGTCGCTAACCTCTCAATGGATGCCCATGCCCCTTTGATATCGCTTATCTCCACCCATAAGTGTCGCTCACCCCATCGCACGGCAACACCAGTCAAGCTCAAGCCTTTGAACCCATTGTCTACACCAGCACGACCCATCAAGTCTTGATTTGTCATACGTAGCCTTATGCCGTATGAAGAATCGCCCACATTATTTTCACGTAGAACTCCTCCGCCGTGTGCACGCTGCACTTTTCGTCACCAGCTTCTAGCACACACCCGCCTACGCCAGACGCATCATCACATGCCCCTCTACGTGTGCATCTTAGCAAGCGTTCCTGATTGCAAGCACCATTCTGTGCACGCAAGCCCGTCGTACGCTGACCTCGCGTGCAATTAGCCCGATCCACAACTTGTCTGTGTCACGTTCGTTCTCCTTCACACACGGTCTGTAAAAACACGACTTTTACAAAAACCTAAATAAAGTTCTTTACTAGCATGCATGTCTAAAATTCAATAAAAGACTCCATAGATAAAATAGAAATTGTGCATCTTCATTTTAGATCAGAAATAACAAATACTTCCCAAAAATAGTAAAACATGAAATAATTGTTCCTGGCCAAGTTAAAAAAATTTAACATAATAAAATAAATCAACAGTCAAATAATTTATGTAGAATAAGATAAACATAATTAAAAGACTAGACAACATCTATGATCTCTCAACAACATCCAACTCAACAGTCCTGGAATATTTTAGTACTTCGAAGGGAAAATGTGAGGGTAAGTATTGAGATATACTTTATAAGAAACCCAATCGGGGTATAGAATGCATACAATAACAATAACAAGAATTAATCAAATGCATGCATCATCTACAACTCAACACTCAAGACCATATTCCCGAGTACGAATCGGTCTTGGTCATATGATTAAGCCAGCTTAGGAGAATCGCACCCCTAGCTCTAGTGTTCAAGGGCTAACTCATCATTGGATAAATCAATCCTAAAGTTAAAACTCAGGCTCAAACAATACTCATGGAATTACCCAAAGGTGCAACTTAGGATCTCGACCAAGGGGTGCAAAATGAATCTCTGTTGTTAGTTTTATATTGTGGATGCAAGTGACAAAGAAAACAACGAAACAAACTTCATCGAGCTACTTGTGACTATCACGAGTGAAACAATCCTGACCTAGGTTGTTCTCGACCAAAGTAGTAAAAAAAGTGAAGGAATGAGTGATAAATATTACAAAAACAACATGGGAGCTAGAGGTTATATTTAAGAATGGAATTGAGGAAGAAAATAGCAACGAAACGGTCGGACTTCTGACTCTAGGTGTTCGTGGCTTGCTTGAGGAATCAAGAACGAACAACCATTTTCTTGGGTATATGTATATTCGAAACCAAGGATGGGGAAGGGTGAAGGAAATAGAGGAAAAATGCTTCAAGTCTCAAGCGGAAACAACGAACGAAAAATGAACTATAAACAGTCGTGGTGATGAAGTTTTTGGTCATAGGCAATCATGGGAGAATTTCGGCCTTCTCCTTATCTAATGAGCTTCCTAAACTTAACCTTGGTTTATAAGAGGTATTTATAAGGCCAAACTGCTAAATTTTGAGTTTGGTCCCTAAGTCTTTAAAAACCCTGAAATTGACCCCATGTTGGCCTTATTTAACTATTTGACGGGTGCTGAGTATCAAATACAACTTCAAATCTTTTAAGTTTATTACATAATTCAAGATTATAATTACGAGAAAATTACCTTAAGACATTTGGTTAGATATGTGGGGCGTTACAGGCCTGGACCAAGCATTGATGACCTTAACTTTGATGAGATCAATAGAAATACCATCCTAGGAAACAACGTGACCACGGAATGTTACCTTCTTCACATATAGCTAGTTCTCTCTCAACGTTGTCAGTACTTTCCTTAAATGACCCTTGTTGTTTGAATAGGTCAAGATGTCATCTATGAACATAATGACAAAGTTATCCAAGAACTTCTTGAATATCTTGTTCATGGTGTCTATAAATGTTGTTGTTGTGTTAGTCAAGTCAAACGACATGACCATGAACTCATAGTTACCATAGCAAAATTGAATGTTGTCTTCAAGATAACAACTTCCCTAATCCTCAATAATGTATTTATACTATAATAATATTGTATTATGATCTATAAATATATTATAATAGTGCATCTATGCAACTACGGTTCTTATTTTTTGGTTAGAGTTTTGTGATGGAGGGAATCATCATCTGTTGACATATGCCTTAAACGCACCAATGCCCTACGATTAGTAGTTGGGGGTCTTGCTGCCCGATCGGCGAGTAGGGGTGCGGGGGCAACGCCCCCGTTGCGAAAACGCATTCCGCATTTGCATGCGTGAATCCATTTGCATTCGCTTAGCGCATCCCGCGCACAAATGCATCTTGCATTGCTGCAATGCGTTCCGCAAGTGTTTGCACATCAGGATTTTGTTTTAATACTTACGCATTCTATAATAGGTTTTAATGAGAGTGCATATATAAACTCGAATTAAAACCTTAGTCGTCATATGACATTCATTCTGTACTCTGTATTGTTCGTTCTCCTTAATAAAACTCCGCCTCCTCTCTACCCGTGGACTAGCTAACACAACGTTGGTGAACCACGTAAATTCTGTGTTGTTTTCTTCTTCTCTCTCATGTTTACTTTATCTTCTTTTTACGATTGTTGATTGCCGTTTTCATAACATCATCGATTTTGTTTGGCAAAAATCACGGCGGCAATCATCCTTATCTTCCATCGATTTTGCTGCGTCTCAGATCATCCTTATCCTCCATCATTCCTCGCTAGAGTCGTGTATTCTATTTTTCTAGAAGGATGATTGCATGCCTCTGGTGTCAAGTGCTCCTCCGGCGACGACCTCATCGCGTCTCTGGCGTAGAAGAAGTGGAAGTCTGACAGTAATGGGTAGTAAGACATTAAGGTTGAAGAAATGTAATAAAGCTAAAATGGTATTAAAAATTATTATTTAATTAATAAAAAATAGAATAATAGCTTTGCAATTAATTTCATTTTTTTACTAGATTTATAATTAGTTTCTTAAATTACGTCGTCAATTACCTTTTTTCTTGACTAAATTATAATCTAAATAGGGAGTAAATAAAATTCAATTTAGAAATTCAAAGTTTGTATTTCAAAATCCATATATTGAATAAAGGCAAATTGGCATTTAAAAAATATTTTTTTATTTCATTTAATTCGAGTAAATTTTTTTGCTAATATTTTTAAACTTTGTCCAAGTTTCCTAAACATGGATAGTTATAAAAATAAATTGAAAAAAATAATATAATAAAAAAATTACCACAAAAATCTAAAAAGTTGGAAGTTATGGTCAACTGCTTCCTCAAACCTACCAATCCAGAGACAACCACACAGTTAGAAACTCTTCATCATTATTCCCATCAACTGTTTTACATCTAAAAATAGAATAAATTTCTACCTATAAATCTCTCTTCACCATTCTGTTTTACTCGCCAACAAAAGAAGAAGAAAAAACAAAACAAAAAAACAAAAAGGGGAAGATTTCTTCCTCTGGTCTTTCTCTAAATCTCTTTTACCCCTCATTTTCCTTAGCCATGGAAATGAAGAAGAAGTTGGCAGTTGTTGCCTTCATTGTTGTTTCAGCCTCTCTGAACATGGCTTTGGCCTCCAACGAAGTGCCAGCCCCCGCACCCAGCCCATCAAGCAGCGCCTCCGCTACCTTGCCCGTCGTTGGAGCAGTTGTAGGTGTAGCTGCTACCACTCTCATTGCCTATTGCCTCCAGTAACTGAGTTTAGCAGTACGAGTAATGGGACAAATAAATGAATGTGGGTGATTCTTTTTCATTTTTTATCTCTTGATGGGGATTTTCTTTTTCTTTTTTGGCTCAACTTTACAATGTTGGTTTGGTTGTAATAAGTTGATCTCTTTCCATTTTGAATGAAATGAAAACTATGAAGCTTAAGCAGAGTATGAGTTTCTTTTCCATTAAAGCAATGTTTATGTCAAACTTCAAACAAATATGAAACACTCACATCCTCAAATACTTAATCAGACAACAGAATGAACATATTATACATTTTAAAAAAAATGATGCGAATAAATTTATTAAACAAATATGCAGAAATTACTGGCAACTTTTCTTTATCTCTTTAGAAGTGTAAGGATACTAGGATCCACCATTAAATTTCTGCGACGACACGAGGCTGTTTGTCAACCAGATTGCTGTCTCTCTTGAAGATGGAGCATCTTCTCCGAATGGACTCAGCACGCCAGCAAGTTCTTCGAGCTTGTCTTGCTTAAGCAACCGCGCACAAAGCTCAAGTAGGGACTCGAGAGCATCGGCTCTTTGCTGGCTTGGATATTCTGATTCGGTACTTTTCGAATCATCTCCACCTGATGCTGTTAGTGTACTTGGTATTGATAGATCACTTGCTGCTCTATTGTGCAGATGAATGTCTTCACTTGCCAAGATTTGTGTAAAACAACTAATATTATCTGATTTTAGTTGAATTTCATCTTTACTTGGAAGCGTATCCTTTGTACTCTTGGACGACATACAATCGGCATTTGTTCCTTTCTCCGAAGACAAGCAATTGGTTAGTGCACTTGACAAGCATTCTGTCTGGTTAGTTTCTTTCTCAGGCGTTGGACAGTCGCTGCGAGCGACATCTGGAAGTCCTTTGAAGCTTTCCTGGTTGATGAAGCTTCTCGGTTCGACATTCAGTTGATCGACAGAGTTCGGTAAGCATATATCATCAAGCAATACAGATTTTTCAGGACTGTGTACAGAAGACACCAATAATTCCATGAAGTTTCCTTCACTAGTTCCCGAGGCCTTCATTCCATTTCCATTAGAAACTTGTATGCTGCAACTTTTTGGTTCATCCAGGTTGACAGTTTTAATGTCAACCTCAGATAATTTTTTAAAGTTTTCCAAATAAGGTTCTCTCTGTAGAGAATTCAGATTATTTTCTGATGAGACCTTGATGTCAAGTGCTTCCAAACTCGGGATGGCGATTTCTCCATTCTGTTCATCTCCATTGTAGATGGATGTTGCAGATGCAGACCTCGTGAGCCCATCAACCTGACTATCAACAGTATCCGATGTGGACACTTCATCAGGAAAGGACGTAGGATCGACCATCTTCGTTTCGAGTATGTCTTCTGAAATAGCTGTTAATGACATAATTTCATCGGTTGATGAGTTGCTATTGTGCATGTCAGCAGTTACCCCAACCAGATCAATACTTTCAAGCAAGTTGAAAGCTATGCTCGGTTTGGCTCGGCTCTCATGTCCACTATTGTATTTGTAAGAAGGTGATTTTTTTGGCGTTTTATCCTTGGGATTGATAGGTATGGGATATATGGGTAGTATATTAGCCGAAGCATTGCGGCAATGAAGAACATATGGTTGCAAGTGAGGATGCCTCAACAGTTCAGCAGCCTAATTATAAACCAAGCCATGGAATAGAAGGAATCGTAAATGTCCAAATTTGTTATTGAATAGATAGAGATCGAATCACTAACCGTCGGTCTGTGTTCGGGATTCTTCCTAAGCATGCTCTTGATGATCTGTTTCCTGCAAGGGGAAACCGAAGACTCTCAAGTCTAAGAATAGTTCATCATATACTGTTTTTAGCTGAAGAATCAATTGAAATGGCAATGCAGTTAGGAAGAAAGGCTTACAATGTAGAGGAATAGACAATTGGGAGAGGAGAAATGCATGATCTGTTAATTTTACTGATAAGACCAGCCCTGTCCTGTAGAATTATGCATAAATCAACCCGGAATCGAGCAAAAACAATGAAATTCAAGAGGCTAAGCTTAAACTTACCGGAGCCCTAAATGCAGGTTGATGTGCAGAAACTTCAAACATACAGCAACCTGGGAAAAACAAGATTTATTACTATCGAATCACATGAATATCGACCCATGAATAGGATAGTGCTTCAACAAACGCTTACCTAGTGACCATATATCAGACTTGTAGCCATAAGGTATATCTGCAAGGAGCTCGGGGCACATATAATTAGGAGTGCCGACAACCTACAGAAGATATATATATATCAGCGTCCACAATTGACTACTTTGAACAATAAATATTAAATTATGAGTTAAACTCTATGATCTTGTGATAGACTACTGGGGTAAGATTTATTAGTTTGTAGTTAGTCGAGCCGAGTAAGGCACTTGTTACTATCAGGGATACATTAATAATATAATTGGAGGATGTGAGGAATTGGTTTTTTCCCCTTTTAGGTAACCATGTCAACCTAGCTGCCACCAATTGCATTATGCTGCTCATAGCCCACCCCTACCAAAGCCAAACTTTGTGAGTTAACAAAGTTTTTAGGTGTTGAATTATGTTAAATTATCAATCAACTAACATGATAGGACCCCCACCATCCGACACATGTACACGCGTAGGGGCCGGTGGGGAATTGGGCACACGGGAGCAGAATATTAATATGTGGAGGGTTAAGGGTTTACTTTTGTGTTTGTTAAGCTATTAAGTTATTTTGTATTTAAGGTCCTTTGGGGGGAACTATTTTGGGGTACGGATTTTGTACACTTGGGTAAGGAGTTCCTGATTGGAAACCCTTGGGGAGAGACTCCACCCTCTCGAACGGTGGTTGAACCTTGTAATGCTCACCTTTTATCTTGCAATCAGCTCTTGGGTTGATTGGTGATTTTTTTTAGTACAATTTGGGGGAGGGAGACCACAAACCCTACATAAAGGATACTACTGCTCTCAAATAAATGAGAGCCAAATACCGATTTTCAAGATCGAACCCATGACCGTGGTGTTGAATTAGATTACCACCGAACAATGAAACCAACACGCCACCAATCTTTTCGGTGGTTGATCGGTGATTAATTCAACATTAAGTGAATAAAATTTCAATTGGGAGCGGAGCTTGAACCTAAGAATTAGAAGATATCTACATACATCTAAAGCTCACCACATCACGGAAGCACCTATTGTTTCCTCCCTTAGGGCACAGCCCAGCATCACTCCTACAAAACCTGTTCATTACTTCATTTCCATACGCTCCAATGCCCCAACTTAGGTAGCTAACAGATTCAAGCATTAATTTAATTTAGCCCACGAAGCATCTTCCAAGTATATGTAAAACAGACACGCTTCCGATCAACGCCTCCCTGCACTAGATTCACCTAGTCCTTAAAGGTGAAAGGAAGGAAACCACACCCTTCATAAATTTCATGGCTTCCAAGAATCCTTTTAGCTGGCAAGCCTTCAACCTCTTGATTGCTCAATGTAGGATAGGATCTATAAGGCAGACGGCCAACACCATTGCTTGAAACAACATTGGATCTTGTGAAGGATATGTGTGTGTCTACTTTGTGACAGTAAAGAGGATGGTTCCAAACAATTGCCTTGGTTCCTTTGAGATAAGAAGCATGAAAAACAGAATGGATGTGCACAATAGGTGGCAGTTGCAGCCAATAGGGTTACCTTTCCAATTTGCTCCACCAATTGGAAAGGTTCCAAAATAAATGAGGGAAAGCTTTGCATTCTGCCTAGCTGGCACAGGCTTCTGTTGATATGGCTATAATTTAAGAAAAAACATGCCTTCACCCACTTGGAATTCCACGTCCCTCTTTACAATTGGTTAAACACGAAATACCTGAATTTTAAATCTTCCAGGACTGCATCCCTCTCCTATTGAACCTGATCAACTGCTAAACTCAGGTTAGATGTTTGTCCTAACCATGGATGGGAAGAGGGTGACCATATAATAGCTGAAATGGGGTAGTTATTGAAACTTGGTGGTGGTGTTGTACAAGAATTCAGCCCACCTATCAAGTTTTTGGTTTCCTAAACGTGAACAACGCAAAGCTTTTTTATGGAGCTGGTTCAGGCTATAATCTCTCGTAGAACATCCCCCCTTCAAGAATGACAAATATCCTTGGGAAAAGTTTTTGTTACATAAAAGCATTCTTCTAAAATATCTCGATGGAAAGAAATAATCGTATCTTCAAGGACAAGGAACAATCTATTGAAACTCTTATTGATTCTACAATTTATTTAGCTCTTCTATGGGTTCAAAGACCCTGGCACTCCCAAATGTTGTTGAACTCAAAAAAATTGGCTGATTGAAGAGGTCAGGTCTCAGGAGCAAAGGTGGCAAAATTTTGAGAGGTGCAACTTGACCATATATTGATTTTCACCAAAAATTGTTAAGTCGTAAGGATGAGCTCCAAAAGTTTCTTGAGCCGAGGTAATAGAGGTTGGACTTGATAGATACGCTTCTATGTCAAATGCAAACAGTTCGGTTTCTTAGTGGTAGAAAAGAAAGAAACTTATTTAAGTGAAGATTTCAGCGAAGAGTTTTGGACCGGATTAAAAGGGAAAGAGATGGAGGAAAACGAAGGATAAAACCTCAAGATCATAGTTCAGATTGTGGAAGTTAAACACTTTATAGGTCATGACAGGTTTAACAGCCAAAAAGATAAGTTTGTGATTTAAAAGCTTTCTGCCACAAAATTATGACAACACAATGATTGGATCCTTACAGATGAAGCAAGGTCTTCTGTATTCAGTAGTTTTACAAGTCCAAAGTCCCCTGTACAAGGATTCAAGATATTAGCACTCTTCTAGAGAAATGACTAACAAAGAAAATCCCATCCTCTAAAAACTGGAAGCCATCATACCAAGCCGGATGTCATTGCTCTTTGTAAGGAAAATGTTGGAACACTGAAATTGAAGAAATTTTGAAAAAAAATAATTAATCAGAATCAGTACGAGAAATTGATTTGCAAGATCGTTCTGGTTAATGCTTAATAGATGCATACCTTTAGATCTCGATGTAGCACTCTATTGGAGTGCAGATAGTCTACAGCTATCAACAACTGTGCCAACCACTTGCAAAGTTTCTGAGGGAATAAAAATTGACAATCAGACATAAATTTGGTAGGAAAAGAATAATCAGCCCTTTCATCAACTTACTTCCTCAGGAAAGTATGTTCCTCTGGCCTTCTTTATCAATTCAGACCTGCTCGACAAGATAAGACAAGGAATAAATTAAGCTTGTGTTTCCTTCTCATCCCTTTCTCCCTCTCACTACAGGAGAAAAAAATCAATTTATTGATTAATCTAACTAAACAAATTAATGTTTTTTTTTTCGAATCTGGGAAATCGGAGCTTTGCTTCACTATACCCTAGTAAACACGTCTGTCCGTAGGTCATGCACTGAGAGACATCGAAGGAATGGAGACACAGGAGGTGTCTACAAATTAATGTCACAGGTGAGTCTTAAACACTAAACAAATTAATGTTAAAAAATAATGCTTCCCTTCCTCCCTCTCACTACAGGAAAAAAACTCAATTTATTGATTAATCTAACTAAACAAATTAATGTTTTTTTTTTGGAAACCGGGAAATCGGAGCTTTGCTCCACTATACGCAACCACGACCGTCCCTAGGTAAGACACCGGGAGAAATCAAAGGAATAGAAACACGGGAGGTGTCTACAAATTAATGTCACAGGTGAGTCTCAAACACTAAACAAATTAATGTTAATGTTAACACTTTTTGTCACCAAAGAATTTCAGTTGCTTTGTTTTTTTAATTTATGTCAACTGGGAGGATTCTTAATCACCATTCACCAATCTCTTTGGAAGATATCTAATCCTCATCGCTTTCATTCAAGATAACTTTTGTTCTTCAATTAGCCATGTTTCTTTGGTGAGGGGAAATTGATAGGCATTGTCATTAAGGTTGCAGGGTTTTTTGCTAGATTAACAGCTTTAATCATGGCATATACCAAGAAAAAAAACAACTGCATAGAAGGACATAATGAACCGCACGTGTAAAAATAAAATAAACATCACTTACACGTCTCCTCCTTCACAGTAGCCAGTTACAATACATATGCAATCACCCTACAAAATAGAATGCCCAAAACATGAAATGCAGAGAAAGTGAAAACAAAAAGGCCAAATATAAATAATTCCAAATAGGGCATCGACTTTCCTCAATGAAATCGCTCAAAGAAACTAACGGTTTAGTTCTTTCCAAAGAAAAACGGTATTCATAAACACCATTAAAATTGGAATGAAACTTTTGTATTATGTAGTCCTTTTGTAATGCCACTGATTCAACAATCTAAAACCATGTGAACTACACTCTTTCAGAGAGAAGAATCAAGATTATACAACACAAATGGTAAACTACATTTTAATAGGAAATGCATATATATTCAATCGGTAAATATTAAGTTAAATGTTCAAAAGATTTGAGGAAACCAAAATCAACCCCTATTTCTAAATTCTAATGGAAAACTTTATTACAAAATCCTTCATTTAGCCATATAACCCAAAAAACGTGGGGAACTACAAAAACATAGATGATGGAAAATTAGTAAAAGTACAAAAAATTCAAACCTCACCCATTATTCATTTTCTGTCAACAAATATATTCTCCTAAACGAGATAAAAATAAATTAAAATCATAACTTATAAGAACAACAATTTACCTTATCCACCCACGAATCTTTGTACTCCACAATATACGGGTTATTTAGCTTTGCAATCAAGTTCATCTGAAATTGAGAAAGTAACTTCAGTAACTGCAACTAACAAGAATATTTATACATCAACTATCTTATTTTAATATCAGAAAAGAAAATATTCGAGCTCATGCCAAGGATAACAAGGTAGCTTTTTTTTTGGGTGTTATAAACTTATAACTAGCTACATGCTCACAAATGTTCATAAGGAACACATTTAGTGATATCATGGGGTCATTAATGTTCTCCATCTTCCATAACTAATCGTACCCTCATTTTTTTACTCAACTTTCCTATATTCTGTTTCTCCAATCTTTACATGATCTATAGTGCCAACACTACGTGTAACACCCCGTGTTTCGGTTTATTCTTTCAGGTATTATTTTACTATTATTGTGTGTCTATTTAATTAATACTATTTGAATTCCTTGTTTCGAACCTTAGGGGACAAAATAATAATTTTACCCTTAGAGGTAGTTTTGCAATTATTGAATGCCTATGGGTTGTTTGATGTTAATGTTTGTTGTGTGGCTTGTCATGTAAATGATGCTTGTGTTGGGGTTCATTTGTAATTAATTGTGTGTGAGGGATTGTTTTGAGACTTGGAATCAAAGAGGCCCTCTTGGAAAATTACCAAGTCTTTGGTAAGACTTGGTGGGGGAGGTATTGTTGAGCTCCACCCACACTATATATTTAAACAACACTCACCCTTGTCCAAATTCATTTTTGTTTTCACACCACATATTGTACCTCACCTTTATTTCTCCCCCACGCCCAAGCCCCTTCATCGCTGTCTCTCGCACGCCTAGATCCGAGGCCCCTTCACAGTGATCAAGCCTCTCATCGTGCCCCTCTCTCACGCCCAACCCTTGTTACACTACCACCCCGCTTTCCATCATTCATGGAGCAATGCCTAGCCAAGCGATGACCACATTTGCCCCTGCCCGACCATCAGACGCGTGCCTGCGAACGACCATGCCTAATGCTTACGCATAGCCCAGCATGGTGCCCACTCCCTGACAGCATGTCCTCATGGAATCATGCACACCAGCGTCGGCAACTTGAGCGTGCCTTTTGTGCGATCAGCGCGACACCTAGCCAACGCCTTTAGTGCCAGCCCGTACACTTGCCCAACCCATAAGCAGCCCCTTTTTTAGCACGCATCCGTGCCAAACAACTCCATCCCAACAACACACCCAGTGTTTGTATGCCAGCCCTTGTTCCCGTGCATGACGAGCAGCCTAGTGAGGCCTCAACCCGCGGTCAGCCAAGGCCACAGGACTGCCTCATGAACTGCAACACACTCTGCACTAGCCATCGTCGAGCGCGTCGTGCCTACGCATAGTCACCTTGATTTTCGTGCCAAATTATGATTCTGATTCGTGCACATTGGTAAAACTCTTAACCTTGACCCCTTGTAAAGTTGTTTTGTGCTTTCTGAGTCTGACTAAATATGTATGCTTAGGCTGACCATTTTAGGAGCAATTGACTTGATTAGGAGTTTGAGAAAAACTGTTCGGTTATGTAATTCTCAAGCAAGGGCTTCCTTACCGTGAGTTATATGGACTATGTCTTGCTTAGGCTAAGTTATGGTTATGTCTGTTTGTCTTATTTACTACTTCACTTTATCTTTATGCTGAAATGACTATCTTAGCATGTTGTTGATCAATATGTATGTTAGAGTTGATAAAAATTATGATGAATGTCTTTGATTAATGATTACACCGTAGCATGTTGTTGGGGCCTGGATATTCTATTATGTCTGCAGTCAGCTGAACATACTCTACATGTTAGGATTGTAGCATGTAGGGTAAATTGTATGTAGCCTTTGTTTTATGTTATCCTTTGACGATAGGTTGTGCATGTAGATGAGACTGTGTTATGTATCTTCTTAGTATCATGTCTAGAGACTAGGTTATCATGTCATCATCTAGAGGTTGGGTAAGGCCTGTGGTACCAATCCCATAGAGCCTAGTTTAAGGCACACAGACTTGGATGGTGATCAGAGTGTAAGCATGCCTTTGACACAAGTTGTAAGTGTGTGCGAGTATATGTGGACCTCAACCATGCCATGGTGAGGGTCATCATTGGGCAAATACCAGTAGTATACTATTTCTATTAAGCATGCTTTGATCTGAGAGTAGGCACTCTACTGACACAATGAGCTGCATGCAGTATGTGAAGAGGTGTACCACATCCTGGCGGAGAGCTCCCACTGACCTCGTAGCACTTGAACATCTTTCTATCAACTGTGTATTTAGGGAACTGGGTTCCCACTAAGATGTGCTCTAGAGGTGAGTTTACGAGGTTGGTCCCTTTGATGTGATTGCTTTTGAGTTGAGCGCAGAGGGCAACTCTGAGATTGTTATGAGTTAGGAACTAGGTTCCTTGATTGTGTACTAAGTTGTATTGTGATCAGCTGAGTAAAATGTAGGTATTGCATGTTTAGCTTGCACTTTGCTTTTGTGACATATATACGTTGTGCTTCTGTTTGGGAATCGTTACTGAGTATTCTAGTACTCACATTTTCCTTAGTTTCACATTTCAAGTATTGGGTTGTACCAAGATGGTTAAACTCGAGGTGGCTGATGATGGACCATGGACATCCTGCTCGTTATTTTCTCTAGTCTTTTTGTTCCGTAGTATGAACCGTTTATTATGTTTATTCGTTACTGATGTTCGTATTAAAATGATTGAATTTTAGTTGGAATCCCATGAACTGGTTTGTTTTTATGTTTTTAGTTTCTTGTTAACTGTAACTGCTGCTCAGGTGGCAACCATTGAAATAAAATATGCCTGATCTGTTTTGTGTTCATTTACTTGGCATTTAAAGCAATCAATTTGAATCATGCACGAGTAAAGTTCCTTGTTTAAGACTCTCAAAGAGTCAGCTTTACACTAAGCATTGTTCTAGAATATGAGGCAGGTTCATCAATGAAAGTTCTACTATTTCCTATCAGGAAAAAAAAAAGAAAAAAAAAAAGAAGAGAGAATATGAGGCAGGAGTAAACAGTACCACTACTAATTAACAATTCACTTATAGTTGGTAAATAATGAAGGCAGAACAGAGTCCTTTTTATCATCTATTGAAAAAACTTAGAAACAATATAATTTGAGAATTTTAATCGTTGATGAAGGTTCCTAGTAAACAAACCTCCTGGTGGGAAGTGCGCTTGAACTTCTCTGTTTGCTTAGCCAAGCGAATTTGCTTGAGTACATACCTAATATATAAAGAAGATAAACATTTAGAGAAGAACTGATACAGGCCAAAAAAAATTCAGTTCCCCTATAAAAAAAATTAAAATCTCTAGGTCCCTTTTCTGTTCTGAAGAATCAAAGAGAACCATAGGAAATTAACCTTGATCTTTCAATTTTATAGGCAACTGAACACCAACATATTATTCAAAATAATTACTTTGAAGTATGAACATCAGGTTTTTGACTTGTAGGTCTTAGCAACAGTAGATGAAAGAACAGAAATTGAAAAGTAGTTCTTACTTCTTCTTCTCAGGCTTGTGGTAAACAAGAAAAGTGGATCCAAATGCCCCCCTTCCAACCTGCTCAATAACTTCATAATCTTCCATCCTGGTCTTCAAATCCTCATTTTCAGCCTCCATGTGAACCTTGAAACGCCAAAAAGAACAGTGTAAAGCCAGAAACCCAAGTGGGGAAGACCAAAATTCCACAATCAACTGAAATTGAAACCATTTTGCAGAACAAAACTCTCACATGGTGTAAACTTGTAACAAAAATGAGAATCCTACACCAACTTGGGAAAGTTTGGAACAAAACAATGCCCCCATAAACTATAAACTATAACCCCTTTCAATTATGTAAAGAACTTCCAGAATCTAGAGAGACATGCCGAAACACCATAAATGAGTCAAGCAACAGTGCAATTATGATGAAAAACCCAACAAAATGGCATAACTAAAACAAACAAAACAAGCATCAACCATAAACAAAAGGGTAAAATGGGAAGTTAGGAAGATGAAAAAGAAAGGCAACCCCAAAAGCTTTGCTTCCATTTGCAGAATCATAAGAGCTTAAAATTGACAAAATGGGTATGTTTTAGAACCTAGCAGTTGAGATGTCAACAGAAATAGAATCTCACCTTATATGAAGAAATTGACAATGGCCTGAAATTCCCACTTCAAGAATGATATTCTTCAACTGTTTTGGACACTTTTTTGCTCTTTTCAGCTGCAGTTTAGAAAACAGATGCTTAGGTCTAATGTTTTGGAGAAAGAAGAAGAAGGAGGACCCGTTTTTCGTTTTTCTCTCTCCTGTTTCTTACAATCGTTTTGCCGTTCTCGATTTAATCAATAAATCTGGTTTGGCTTTCTCTCTGCTCTGGTGTCTACCCATATGGAAATTGATGAATTTTTTCTTCGGAAAAATGGACTGGGCTATACTTAAATGGTTGTTTATCTAACATTTCCTTTCGGTTTTCAGTTGAATCATTCCTTTAGATTCCCATTGGGTAGAAAAAAAAGTGTTAACATTTTTTTCAAAAATAAAATTAAGTACTTTCATTTTCAAGGATTCATTTTTGGCACATTTGTAGATGCAATGATATAATATGTTTATTTTTTAAGAAATAATGTTATTATTATTTTGTTTTTTTTTAAACAACATTTCATTAGAAATCAACATTGAAGCAAGCCTCCAATCCATTACAAAATCAGCCAAGGCAATAGCCTCCTAACACACAACTGCCTAATCCAGAAGCCGAATTTAGGATTCTTGACTAGACTCGAACAGCAGATATAGGAGCTTTGAAAATCATCTATAATCGGGCAATTCACGAAATTAGCAATTGAGATCTTCAAAAAGACTAATTGAATCAATCCAAGAACCTTCAAATCGTTGACTTTGAGGGATAATCCCAAAATTGTATCTATGACTGAGGAACATGATCAAAGTCGAACAGGTCAAAATCCACTATAAACATAGAGGACTCTTACCCTAATGGAACTCTAATGTCAGATTAAACGAAACTCTTTTATCAACAAACTCAGACCACACACGTCATATAAAAACAAAAGGACGTGAGAAAGGAATGAACGGCGCTAATAAAATCAAGAAACACATGACATAAACTTAATTTGACGTGGCATGTTCATTAATTATCTAGCATTTTTAAGCATCATATCAATCCAATTTTGTTTCAAACAAATTAACTTAATTGAAAATTATCTTATTAGATTTGTTAAATTAGCCGTGAACAACACATATAAACTTTTTATATGTGACTCAATAATTTTAATACTAAATACTAATTATTATTATAATTGAATAATAATTTTGTAAGAAATATGGTTTTGGGTTGGAAGACATCAAATCAAATGTAAGAAAGGGAATTGTTTGGAAAGATAATCATACAAGTAGGTATGATATGATTATTTATTAAAACCCAACCCTACAGTTCCTTTGGTGCAAGAAAGGCCAAATTGTTGTTGCTTTTATTTAGAAAAAATAAATAAGCAAATAAAAGATTCCTAAAAAGGATAAAATTATGAACACACCTTTCATTCGTGCAAGCCATTAGAGTATAAAATTGTCGGCATAAGATTTTTTTTTTTTTTTCCGGAAAATTTGTCGGCATAATTTTTAATAAAAGAGAAATGGTAGGTCCTATGGGAAAACAAAAAAAGGAGGAAAAAAAAAAAGGAAAATTTTGCCTTTTATTTTAGCCTTGGTTTCTGACTTAATAAAGGAAAAATGTAAAAGTTTTACGTTTAACCACTACACTTTTTTTTTCCTAGCCTAAATTATACGGTAATACCTAATTTTTTCAAAATAAAAAAAAATTATGAAGTTGTGTTAAAAATAAGGTATTTTACTTGTATGGTAAAAAAACCCAAAAAAATACCATCAATAATACATTTTTTAAAATGGGACGGTTTCGATAAAATGACAAAAATACTCATGCTTCAATTAGTTTTTAGCGGATATCCTTCAAATATTTTTTCAGGTGATAGCCTTCAATTAATTCGGTGAGAATTGATAGTTTTTAATCTATTCAATGATAGATTCAATCAGTTCTCTAAAAAAAAGTTAAAATGAATTTTTTTTTTTAAAAAATGAAATTAGAATCCGCTATAAATAAAAAAAAATTTTAAATGATATTATTATAATAGGTAGTTTTTTTTTATATATCTGTGACTGTCCAGGTCAGCTTATGCGCACCTCGACTAATGTCACGAGACATACCGCCTGACACTACAGCATTTGGATGTCGAGGAAACTCGTAGGAAATTAATTCATAGGTTAGGTATGGATTGAAGGTCATCACCTTAAGCACCTAAAGACTCTTAATTGACCACTTAAAACTACTCCATGATGATTATAATATGTGGTCTAAAAGTTATTATCCATAACAATTTTTCTTTAAAATATCTTTAAATTTAAAATGGATGAAACTATTAAAATTTTGTTTCTAAAATACAAATGAACTTTTAAAAAAAAAACATTGAATTTTAAAAAATGTTAAATTTTAGATGAAAAAAATTGTTTCAATAGTATACCCTTTATCTTTAAAAAATACTCTTACTAAAAATGGATATTCTTCCTCTCTTGATAGATTGTTCTTTTAGAAAAATTAATGAAAATAAATATATTATTAATATTTAAATTGTGATAGTAAAAATTTAACCGAGTAAGTTTCAAAAGTGACTCTTAAAAGACTAAATTGTAGTTGGGATGGATTTGAAAACCTAAGGTCAT
This sequence comes from Sechiopsis laciniata, assembly GCA_037833695.1. Lineage (NCBI taxonomy): Eukaryota > Viridiplantae > Streptophyta > Magnoliopsida > Cucurbitales > Cucurbitaceae > Sechiopsis > Sechiopsis laciniata. Next base: position 12,505,084 of record JBBMKA010000026.1, on the reverse strand, counting down.
GTTTGATAACCATGAATCAACTTACATACGGAGATATTTCTTCGATCATTATTCAAGAAGGTCTCAAAATCTGCACTAAATTCAAAATGCAAGAAAAAATTTTCGATAAAGCCCCAAGAAAGGCGGAAATGGGAATTCTCTGCGAGCAATATGGATGCCAACCTATTAGATCACCCTCTTCTCAAAAGACCTCCACAAAGACCTTCAGAAAATCTTCTCAGGTCTATCACAAAAAGAAATTTTACAAATAACCGTATTACAAAAAATACCAACAGACTCCATATCATCAAAAGAAGACCAAAAATACAAGCTCAAAGAAGCCGATGTGCTTCAAATGCAAAAAACTTGGTCACTATTCAAACAAATGTCCTCTTCAAGCTAAGATCAACGAGCTTGAAATCGATGAGGAACTCAAAAAAGAGTTACTTATCCTAATTCAAACTGATTCTGAGTTTGATAGTTCAAGTTATGATAATGCTGTTGAAGCCATCCTTGAAGAAGAATCTTCCGACAGCAGTTCGGAAGAGTCAGACGAAAGTGAAGGCAAAAGAGCTTGTGCAGGGTGTATTAATACACTCACAATGGACCAGAGAGCCTTGTTAGACATAGTAGACAAAGTATCTGATCCTTGAAATACGTTAAAGAATGCCAAATCAACTTTCTTAAGGAAGAAATTTCCTATAAGAAAATTGATGATCAAATTGCCAGTCCTAATTTGCAATCTAGGATTAAGCAATTTCAAAATAAAATTGAGCAAGATATCTGCTCGGATATCCCAAATGCATTTTGGGAACGAAAGCAGCATATTCTTAATCTTCCTTATTCCAAAGATTTCAAGGAAAATAAAATTCCAACGAAATCAAGACCTATTCAAATGAATTCTAATTTTCTTACTTTCTGCAAGAAAGAAATTGATGGTTTATTGCAGCAAATCCGACCATCCAAGAGTCCATGGTCTTGTGCCGCCTTCTACGTCAACAATCAAGCAGAAAAGGAACGAGGAGTTCCTCGTCTGGTAATTAATTACAAACCCTTAAACAAAGTTCTGGAATGGATCCATTGTCCTATCCCGAACCAAAAATGATTTAAGAAAACGTATTTTTCAAAATTAGCACAAAGCTTGGTCTTAAAGTTGATTAATGAGCCCGAAGATTTCTGGTGCCTCGTGGGTTTATTGACAGCTGCATCACCAAGGTTCGCAATTAACTCACGCACCATTGAACTAGCTTGATTGATTTGATCAAAAGTACCCTCAAACTCAATGTTTTTCAGGTTAGAGTCCGACTCGTGTTATTTTATAGAAAGCCTTGCGCCTGTCAAACGACAGATACTCTTTGAGTTGACCCCATTTTTCCCAATCATGGGACCTGCAAGCGTTGCATCGACGCTAATCTTTGCAGTTGCAGAGGCACCGAACTACTCCATGATGATTATAATATGTGGTCTCAAAGTTATTATCCGTAACAATTTTTCTTAAAAATATCTTTAAATTTAAAATGGATGAAACTATTAAATTTTGTTTCTAAAATACAATTGAACTTAATAAAAATTAAAAAATTAAAAAAAACATTGAATTTTAAAAAATGTTAAATTTTAGATGAAAAAAATTGTTTCAATAGTATACCCTTTATCTTTAAAAAATATTTTTACTAAAAATGGATATTCTTCCTCTCTTTATAGATTTTTCTTTTAGAAAAATTAATGAAAATAAATATATTATTAATATTTAAATTGTGATAGTAAAAATTTAACCGAATAAGTTTCAAAAGTGACTCTTAAAAGACTAAATTGTAGTTGGGATGGATTTGAAAACCTAAGGCCGTGTTTGATAACCATTTTAGTTTTTGGATTTTGAAATTTAAGTCTAAATAAGTAGGTTGAGGTAGAAATTTAACTTAGTTTTTGTTCTTAGTTTTAAAATTAGAGCTTATTTCTCATGGTTTCACAAACTAGAGTTTAGTTCCTTATGATTTGAAGAAAGTTAGAATTTAGTCTATATGATTTTAAAAATTAGAGTCTAGTCCTTATAATTTTATAAAACCTAAAATATAATTCTTATCGTATGTAATTATTGATATATTAAATACATGGAAGCTCACTATTTATACATATATAATATGATTTTTTTTGTTACATATGTCATTTAACTCATAATTTCATCATTGAGACGTGATAACTAACTTTCAAATACTTAATTCGATTAAAAACGACAAAAACTATTTTTTAGATTTTATCAAATCATATAGATTAAATTTTATATTTCTTCAAACTATAAGAACTAAATTCTAGTTATTGAAACCATGGAGACGTAATTCTAATTTTCTTCAAACCATAAATTTATATCTTACCCTTTTATTTTTAATATTTCTCATTGAAATAATTAAAAATAAATAAATAAATAAGAAAGGTCCATTCATGATTGAATAGAACTATTTTTTAAACTCTAGAGACTTGATTGTTCAAATATAAAACCCATGGACAAAATCAACACAAAGTTAAAAGTTTAAGGGCTATAGTATAAGATTTTAAAACTTAGACACCAAACATGCAAAAATTAATTTGGAATAACACACCAAATTCTTGTAAGCTAAATTTCTTATTATCCCAATGTAATATACCAGTGTAACTCAAATGATCATATCAAGAACTTTATTTCACTTCAATACAAGCTTCTAAGACATAAACAAGTACAGTATTTGTTTGAACAAACAAGCATGTCAAATTGGTACATCTTTATCTCTACTTCTAAAAATTTCAACACCCAAGTAGTCAATTGGTCCACCAACAACAACATTAGGCTTCGCAACTTTCACTCGAACTGCGGTTATTCGATCATACTCTGTCAGTATTTTCGAAGAAACTTCCTCTGCAACTGATTCCAGAAGATCATGTGATGGCCCAGTCAAAACTTCCTTTGCTATGCTGTTATTCAATACTAAGAAACTCTCAGAAACAGTACACATTAAAAAAAATGAAAGTATAAACAAATACTTTCATTGATGAAGAGGAAGAAACCTCCAATGATATTAGAGAGAACAAAACAAGACATTTGAAAAGGAACGATTCGGGAGATGCTATTGGTTGAAGTTCCATTGTCCATTAGACTTTATAATTTAGCCCCCGTTTGATAACTATTTTATTTTTTTATTTTTTAAACAATGGTAACCACGTCCGTCCCTAGGCCAGGCACCGGGAGACATCGAAGGAATGAAGACATGGGAGGTGTCTACAAATTATTGTTACAGGTGAGTCTCGAACTTGAGACCTTGAGGGGAGCATACCTTCAAAGCTCGAGCCTTCAACCACCGTGACACCCCTTGGGGGACAACTATTTTGTTTTTCGTTTGTTGTTTTTGAAATTTTAGTTTGTATTTACTCAAATTCTCAACTTATTATTTTTTTTTTCTCTCAAGAAAGTATGTAAATCCTAATCCAATTTCATAAGCCAGAACAAGTATTTAGAAACTATTTTTTTTAGTTTTCAACATTTGGTTTGATTTTTAAAAATATAAATAAAATGTAAATATCAAAGTAATGAAAACTATATGTTGGAGTAGTAGTTGTAGACTTAAATTTCAAAAACCAAAAACAAAAAACCAAGGCCCTATTTGATAACTATTTGGTTTTTTAAATTTAAACTTATTTTTACTCAAATTTTCTACCATATGTTCCATATTTCCTATAATGTATCAATCTTTTCTTAAGAAAATATGCAAATGCTAACCAAATTTCAAAAACAAAAACAAACTTTTTGGTAGCTACTTTTTTTGTTTTAAAATTTTGGCTTGTTTCTAAAAATATAGGTAAGAAAAAGATATTCAAGTTAGAAAAAACATATAGTAAGCTAGTTGTTGTAGACTTAAATTTCAAAAACCAAAAACTAAAGACAAAATGGTTATCAAACGAGTCCAAATGTGGAGCCTTAATGTTTTAGGAAAGTATTAGCTAAGAAAGCGTTAACACCTTTTTGTTACATGTGAAGGCTCGTAAGCAACTTTAATAAAATGGAACAATTGAAACAAAAAACAAAACATTAATTGTAAGAACAAAAGAGGATTTATTTTGAAACAAGAGTAACCACGTCCGTCCCTAGGCCAGGCACCGAGAGACATTTAAAAAATGGAGACACGAGAGGTGTCTACAAATTATTGTCACATGTCAGTCTGGAACCTGAGACTTTAAAGGGAACATACTTTCAAAACTCAAGCCTTCGACCACTGTGTCCCCCCTTGGAGACAACAAAAGAGGATTTAACCATAAGAATACACACAACTTAAACCAGAATAAAAGTTAAAATGATATCAGAGTTTCCTAAGATGAACATGGACGTCAACATAAACAGGTCTTACATGAGCAAGTCACAACATGTATTCATAATTTGCATGGGAAAAAAAGATTAACATTCTAATTTGAGCGTCCAAAAATTATGTCACATGCCAAACACTAGTTACGTTATATATCTATTCAATATAACATTTTTATAAGCATCATCCATGTTAAACTATAGTTCCAGTTTATTCAATAAAAATAAGACATTTGATTTTTTTCAACAAAAATCAGAAGCTTGATGGTTAGAGAATAGAATCCGCAGTATCCAATAAAGTAACTCTAAAAAGGAGCAAATTGATCCTGGATTCAATGCAAGTAGTCAGAACTGCATGCTCTTTAAATTAACCACATTTATAGTCCAAATCAACATTCAAGTAGAAATTCTAGTTAGAATTGCATCAGATATCTCATAATCATATTGATGCCATATATTTCACATATTTAGTATGACTATGATAGGGTTTACATTAGGGGTATTTTAGTGAATAAATAAGCCAAGGGAGTTTGTTATACATTTAGTTATAAAGAGAGACGTTGTGTATGAGAAAGGAGATCAAATATTTTGGCTAATTTGGTTTAGGTCTTGAGAGAACTGAAGAATAAGAGAGTCTAAGTACCTTAAACTTGGTTTATCACTATATTCCATTCGTGAGTTCTTATCAGACTAAGAGCACATTTCAAGTGTTTGGATGGTCGCTCCAATTTTACCATTATAAAGCCTGCTTCCTACCACTCTAAGGCCACGTTCTTCTTTAAGAAACTATGCAACCTTTACTGCAAAGAGCCAAACTTCAAGAATATAGTAGTGATCGAGTTAAAGAGAAATAACGAAAACACCATTAAAGAGTGACCTAGTGGTCAAAGAGGATTTTAAGTAACTAAGAGGTATTAGGTTCAATCCATGGTGGTCACCTACCTATGAATTAATTTCCTACGGTTTTCTTGACATCCAAATGTTGTAGGATCAAACAATATGTTTCATGACAATAGTTAAGGTGCGCGTAAAAACAGTCAGGATATACAAAAAAAAAAAAAGTAATGGAAGAGTAGTTGTCAAATATTTGAAGCATTATACACATTAATCCATTTAATTGCAACAGAAAACATAATGAAGGAGGCTAAATTAAGTACTCACCGATAAATAGCAGTGTAGCTTACAGTATCATTCAAGTCATCAGATTTTCCAGCTGCCCGGAGATCCAACCAAGCATCCACATCCACCAAAAACATTTGTCCTGTTTCCTTTTCTGTAAGATGCACCCCATGATAACCTTGAAATTCCAGACCCCTTAATATGAGCCTATCCCCCTTTATGATTCTAGAATTGTTAGCCATATGATCACTGAAACAGAACCACAGAATAGGTAACTTAGAGAAGGATTCAACAAGTAAATAAAGTAATGTGGTAGTAACCCAGATGACAACAATGAACAAATTAAGTATCATAATCCACATTCATAGAAAACAGTGATTGGTTCATTATCATTAAATGATTGATTACTCATAGGGAGCGTTTGATTTTTGGTTTTATGGAAGAATTACAAAGGAGCATTTACAACCTTCCATAAAAACAATTACATCCAACGAGCTATTACACCCATTCAAAATAACTACTCATTTCTAATCACTCAAAATAATTCTTCACTTCAAAACCACTAATTTTTGTAACTTCTCTATTGGCTGCAACTCGTCTACAAAAATCCACTGAGCTATTACTTTCTCTTTTTTTATATCCGTGACTGTCCGGGTCAGCTTGCACACACCTCATCTAATGTCACGGGATATACAGCTTGACCTTATAACATTTGGATGTCAAAGAAACTCGTAGGAAATTAATTCCTAGGTAAGATGCCTCCATGAATTGAACCCATCACCTCTTAGCTCCTCAAGTCCCTCTTGACCTGTAAAAACCCGACTAAAATAAAGTCTATAATGGGTATTTACTAGCATGCATGATTAAATTCACAAATGACTCGTT
>JBBMKA010000026.1:12453224-12494790 GCA_037833695.1 Sechiopsis laciniata | reverse complement strand
TGGAGTTCAATAACATTCATCCTAAATTAATAAAAATTTAATAAGTATTTTTGATTGACTTTAATGAATAGACCTATAAAAAATGTAATTGGAGTTCAATAACATTCATCCTAAATTAATAAAAATTTAATAAGTATTTTTGATTGACTTTAATGAATAGACCTATTTAGTAACTTTCATCCCTGAGTCACTGATTAACTTGAATCAATAGTGATGAGCCGGGTGGTGCTTGTGTGGGGGGTGTGGCCCTGTCTCGGCTGTTGCCTCTTATTGTGATTTTGATTAGTGAGACTTCTAGTAGTATCACTAATTGAGCAATACTTACTGGAATTTTATTGATAGAAGACCATTTTAGTAATTTCCAATTCTACAGTCACGAGTTCGAGCCTAAAATCAATATTGGCTCTCTCTGTATATAAAATTTTATCTTTGAGGCAACTTTAAAATAAAATAATAATAAATGATCTTAATTTTTGAATGAGTAGATTAGATTGTTTGATAAAATGTGGTTGATTGAGTAAATTTATATGTTTTACTTTTGGCCTCACGGAAATTTATTGTACAATCCACCTCTTAACTAAGAGCTAAGCATTATCCATTACACTTAATTCGACACTAACATGGATATGACAAGACAACAACTAGTCTTTAACTAAATCCTCCCTACATACCACACAATGCAATGATTTTGTCTTTTTTTCTTTTCAAATTTAGCCAACTTGGCTATTTTTATTTTTGAAAGGCTAACTTGCTAATTAATTGATCCTAAAGTCTTTTAATTTTTTATTTTTTTAAACAATTGATCTGATAGTCTTTTCCTGTCGATCATCATACCATGACTTTATATTCAACAAGACACTATTTTCAAATTTTTATATCAAAATTTGTTTAATTTATTATAAATTTCTTTATTTTTTATCAAACACCACGTTATTGAGTCTCTAGATAGTAGAGTTAATGCTCCACAATTAATTTGTTTTGAGTGAGGAATGAATGCTCCAATCAGTTGGTATTTGCGAGGTCAATGAACCAAGGGAAGAAAATCACACTCCATATCAAAGTTAAAGTTCTAGACAGTGTTGTAACTAACTATGGTAGTTAGTTAGTGTTGTTGACCGTTGAGGACATGACTAATTTACATTCCAAGTAAGAACCAAAGTAGAGATGTCCATTTTTCTCACGAGGAATCACCCCTAACGGGGCGGGAAATCCCCGATTAGGCGGGGAATGGGGCCGGGGATGGGAGAGAAAAAATCACCGTTGGCTAAACGGGGAAGGGGATTGTATTTCCCGATCCCTGCCCCGTTTATCTTTCTTTCTTTTTTAATAATATTTTTCTTAATTATACCCCTTTAATTTTCAAATAAATATATATTTTTGTGATATTATCTATGCATATGAATAATTTATTTGATGATTAACATTATAGTTGAAACTTATAGATATGTTCTAAAAAAATCTAATTTTTTTGAATTTTAAAAAAAATATATATAAAAATGAAAAAGGAAAAAAAATTGAAAAAAAATCTCCGTGGAGAACCCAATCCCCTCCCTGATCCTCGAGAGAAAAATGAAAATTTTTCTAGGGACGGGAATTAAATTTTATGGTAGGGACGGGGAAGCCATTCCCCGACTCTGCCCGCCAACATCTCTAAACCCAAGTCCTCCTTACTTAATATCCATAAATTTAACTCATTTTTACCTAGCGAAATATCAATAACGTTATGACCCAAGTATTGCTCCAAATTATTTCATGACTCTTCTAGCAAAATATCAATAACGTTATGAGAAGTGGTAACACTTGTGCGAATATGCCAGCAATTAATCTCTTACCTCAATTTATCTTAAAAAAGCCTCTACAAAATATCATTCACGTTGACCTAGACAAAATATCGAAATTAAAAGAACCTAAATGAACCAACAATCAAAGCTAACCTCAAACCTCGAATAACCAATCCAAACTACAAAACACCATCCGGAAGATTAGTGTTTAACTTACGACATTTGGAAGTCGAACGTAGATGCGTCGATACAACCTTCAATAAGAGATGGTGTGATCCGATGAATTGTTCGAAATGATAGGAGTTAGCCATTTGCTGGTTGGCTCGAGTTTAAGTTATAGGAACTCTTCTGCAATGTTCATTTAGGGAATGATAGTTTTTTCCACTATGGTAGAGCATGTAATAAGGCCACTAATTTTTTGGCAAAACAAAAGAAGGTTTTTTTTTTTTTTGAAACCAAACAAAAGTTTGATTATTTTTATTGGTTATCTTCTTCCTCTTCTTTGGAGAAAATGGTCTTATTTTTGGGAAGAAAACTCCCCATATTGTCGACCCCGCTATGGCCGAAGATCATAAATGATTGATGGTTTAATTAATGAAGCTTTGATTAAAAAAAAAAAAAAAAAACTAACGACATTTAATTAAGGACTCGTATTGATTAAGACTGAATTTCATCCCACAAATCTTACCAAAGCTTGCTGATTTTGATGTCAAATATTTAATTCAATTTCAACATTCTAGGCTCCAAATTTAATGGGTGTTCTAGAATGAAACAAAAACTAAGAACTAATCATATTTATAAACATTCTCAAAAAAAAAAAAAGAAAAAAAAAGAAAAAATCATATTTATAAACCAAAACAGTCTTTAATCACCTAAAAAGGTGAATCTGACATCCATAACTGTTAGGAAGGAAGCCCACTAGCCAAAAGCCCAATGGATCATTTAACCCGAGATTGGTTACATTGTATTTTATTTTGGGAAATTGTAGTTACTTTCACAAACTTATTAAAAAGAATGTCTATTTATTTTCTAGTTTGGATTTTGTTATATTTTAATTCTATTGTGAAGTTATACAATTCTCTACATTTTCATATTTAGATTTTTTAGGAGTCGTTCAATTCGTGGCAATCCAAAATTTTCATGATATGAGCATTTGGATTATTACGTTTATTTTGAAGTAATGTAAAAATATCCAGACATCCTGAGATGCCCGACATCTTAGGATGCCCATTTAAGAGCAATTTGGATGCCCTCATGCAACATGGATTTTTAGGATGCTCATGTAGAGGACATCCTTGAATGACATTTTTGCCTTCACATGAGCGAGCATCTCTATATTTTGTTATGAGGGCATTTAAGAAATTTCCATGAACAAAACTTATAAAATAAATAAAGTTTTCTAAATACCGGTAACAATATTACTACAAAATAAGGACGTTGGACATCTGAAATTACAGATATCTGAGATTTCGAGCATCAGAAGATTCCAGTTATCCCGATTACTCACAATATTGAGAAATTCTCATAATAAATGTAGGCTACACATCCTTAGTTACTAATTAATTTTGAATATCCATCCTATATAAATATAATTGAAATTCAATCTAAGATTGATGTAACAAAACAACACCATCTAAGGCAAACATATTGAAAATCCTCACTTGTGTAATATTGAAAGGGCGAGGACTTTGTAAAAAATCCCTCTTATTTTCTAACTCATAATTTTTCTTGAGCTACTGCTCTTTTTATTAAAATAAAATTATCTTAACATCAATAAAATTATGAGTTGAAAGCTCATGCTATTTAATAGAATATTAAAACTCAATAAATTCAAGTGGGATATTCAATCTAACCAAAGTAAAATTGATGGACCCCAAAAAAAAACCATCTTGAAGAAACATATTGGAAATCTTCAACCTTGTTCAACATTAGAAAGTTGGGGTGGCAAAAAATGAGCAATTCTTACAAACTTGTTAGTGTGTTCTTTGTACATACTTCTTATTAATACATATGAGGATAATAATGTGCCACATTAGTATACATAAAATAAATTAAAAAAATATATAAAAGGATGATTTTACAAATGATGCATTATCCATGTGGCACAATATTATCCTTATATGTATTACGAAGTATGTTCAAGGTACACACTAGAGTGTTGGTAAGTATTATTTGCCAAATTTTTTATAGGAATCACAATAATAAAGACTTCATTTATAAAAGGATATTAACAATTTTTTTTGGAGCCCATGTATAACAAAAGTGTATATTTAAATGTAATGTAAACTCATTTATATATATCAAATACATCATTTACAAAATTTTGAGGACCGTGACCCCTTAATCTCTTAATAGATCCAAAATTTTGATTTGAAATTTCATGTTATCTGATATATTTATCATTCAAGATCTTCTATTAATAAATGCATTATAAAGTTTATGATAGAGTTTTGATGAGAAATAAAGAAAGCTCCACTTGAACTTCAAATCGCAGCCTAAGATGCTGTGAGATTACGCATTAACCATGAAGAAAGTGTTGGGCGAGGAAGAAAAACTCCTGTAGCTTATCTTTTTTTTTTTTTTTTGCACACACAAGTATTTATCTTACATATATTTTTTTTTCCATTTATTAATTTTATTTTAAAATATAAAATTAAATTAAAGAAAATTTTAATGTATAATAAAAAGAACCATAATAAATGTACGAATAACTTTTTTGAAGAAATTTGTACAAAGCAAAAAATTGATAAAAGTTTAGAGAAAGACAAAAACGCTCATTGTTTTAATTAGTGCAATATAAAGTCTTTAATTAATTCACATATAACCTTCAATAAAAAAAAGAATATATATAAAATTTTCAATGAATGCTACATATAGTCTTCAATAAGTGAAACACATAATTTTAAGTTGCAGAAAAAAAAAAAGCCCAAAACTTGTAAAATATTTCTAAAAAAAGTAATATAAGTAATCATAAACCACAAGAAAAAAAATGGTTACCAAAAACAAATTCTCTTAAATAAATGCCACCGAAATTCTTGTGCGGCTTACCAACAGACATGCTCAGCGGAGCTTAGAGAGATGAGGAAGTGATTTGTGATTTTATTATTATTATTAATATAATTTTTTTTTGTCATAAACGTCTAAACTAAGACCCTTTTTTGTTATTATTGTTTTTTGTTGTTGTTTTTTTCTTTTTTTTTAATATCAACCCAAATAATACTTAAATTCCTTTTTTTATTTTCATATTTTCTTTTACAAAATTCTTAATTAACTACACATAACTTCAAATTAACAAGTCGATAAGGATATCTTTGTTCAAATTTTGACATCACAGCACTTAAAGAGATAATTACTCTTTTACTTTCTTTTTTTAAATGAGAAACAGGTAAGATTAGTCAAATTTTAAAAATAATTATAAATATAATCACTTTTAAAAAATGTAGTAATTATAATTATCGGTATTAATGGTAATGCTATATTAATAATACATAATATTATATTAATAAATATATATAATACATTATTAAAATGTATTAATGACTATAAATGCAATTATTTTAAAAATTCACTATATTTATAATTATTTTGTGAGAAAAGTTTATTTAGTACAATTTCTTTTTTTAAATCGTAAAAGAAAGGGGTGAGATTAGGTTCCTAAGTCCCTCCTTAGACAAATCCCTAATATTAGTACATTTATTGAATTAACACGGTTGACTATTCTCAAACATACATATTTAACGACATTTTTATAGAAAAAAAGTTCATAACTCACTAAGAATTAAGATTAAGATATATATAATCTTAATAAAATATTGTTCTTGATCTATAACAAAATTGTAGAGAATAAACATTTCTTGATCTAGTCATATATATAGAAAATCTTTGTATGAAGATACTTCCACTCGGATGCCTTCTCATAAATGATTTGGATCAAAATATTTGCAATAGTTAAGAAGTGGGTCGTTTCAACCATGTTACTTGAATAAGACACCCAACTTTATTCACATACTGTAGACTATTTAAGTTATTAACTTAAACATGATCAATTTTGTATATCAACTACATACGGTCTAATACTACGTTAATAAAAAAGGATTTTATTCAAATTGGGATGATAATTACATAAATAATATATAATCTTATTAGCTATCATAGAGAAAATGTTCACATAAAAAACAATATATCAATGTATAACTAATTCCACATAATTAATTCAGTTATCAGATCCACCCTAAATTGGTTTCTAAAAAATAGTTTTGGTGTGTGTTTCATCTCCTCCAAATTATTTGGATTTTTTCACAAAAAAGAGAGTTTCATATGCAGACAACATATATAATTGAAATTCCAATTTCAATTTCCATTTGAAATCAGATGAAGCGTGTAAAAACCCAATTGAGAAGAGGGTCTCAACCTAGGTCCTTACCCTAAATGAACGGTCTTAATATAACATAAGACATGCCTAAGTAAATAATTCATTTATTTGAAAACAAAATCAGAGTTCAAATTCAGAAACCAAAACGAAGTAAGGCACCCTAGAGAAAACAGTAAAAACACATAAATTCAGTAAAAGTAACATGCCTCAAACTCAGTTCATGAGAAAGAAAATTCTAAAGTAAACAAGACTCCATAAATATGTTGACAACATCCATGGTCTACTCAGCCTCGATTAGCCATCTCGATACAGCTCGTGAGTACTTATGGAAGCCCAGAAAAGAAAATGGTGAGTTATTAACTCAGTAAGGATCTCAACACGGGATTAGTAAGCACAATTATAAGAGTAATATTATGCATAAACATCAAACAGTACAAGCTAAAAGATGCAATAGCTAAATGTATCTCTGGGTAACATGTACTAGCATACTTTACCTACTAGAGTACGCTGTAAAATACATCTGGGTAATAGAAAGCAACGTGCTTACCTATCAGAGTGCACTAATGATATACTCCTGGGTAATAGGAACAAACGGGCTTACCTACCAGAGCAAAGCGAGAATACACTTGGGTAACACTTACTAGCGTGGTTACTCATCAGGGGTAATGGTGAGGATATACCTGGATAACGCGTACTAGCGTGATTACCTACCAGGATAAATAACATACAACATTCTCGAATCATAATAGTATAAGAGACCATTCAATAATACTTATGAGTAACATCTATCACATGCTTACCTAACAGGAGGTCATAAGTTAAACGATGACTTTGCCCTAAGTCAATCAACAGATGACAACCAATCAATTCATCAAACAACATATTTAATCCCATCAATAAAGGCAACCATTCATTATTACTCATGTGTAACATCCATCACATGTTTACCTAATAGGGGAATCACAAAAACTACATAACACTTCATCCTATGTCAATAAGCAGATAAAAAGCAAGTTAAATCACAGATTCAATCATACAAGGTCATAAAGTTCTCACCTTAAACAAATCACTAGACAATAGGAAAGTCGAGCCACCATATTAATTACATATGTTCCACCAAGTAACAAGATAATCAGACATGTTGTATATATGCCTAAAACGTGTGTATTAATGATCACAAGAACTCAAACCGGAGTAAGTGTCCCATACCTTGGTTGTATCCAAAGAATCTACCAAAATGTCCAAGCTACCCTCAAATGAGCTAAGGAATCAATCCTAAAAATCAAATGGTGATTTTAGGGTAAAAACAAGTAAAACAGAGAAAATAGCAAGCCCGAGGTCTCGGAATGGACTCAGGGGCAGAAAATTGAGCAAACGAGCCTAGGGTAAAAAATCATTGTTAGAGAGGTTCATCGGAGCATGGCAGGGCATGACCGTCACACTGGAAGCTCGCGAAGCACGTACGCATACGTGGCTAATCGATGCGTGTGGCACTGACGGGTAAACAAACGTAGATTCTGATCGTATTTTTGGCTGGATCCACTCAAATCTGGGCGGCGATGTCCGAAATTGATATGCGATGGCCGGTTTTGGAATTAATCAAGTCAGAGAGCTTCGAACGTTGGTGAGAGTTGAAAGAGGCTGTGCAAATTGGAGGATTATGGGATTCGATTTTGTGGACGCGAGATGGCTTGCGCGAATTTAGGTGCAAGGCTTTGTGGCTTATGACGGAAAGGCTAAACGACAATTTTCGATGAGCTAGATAAAGAGTTCGGGCTTGCTGAGCTTCAGGCAGCGTAAAACAAAAGAGGGGGTTGCAATGCACGATTTTTAAAGGGAAGGACTGCTTGGAGAAGAAAAAGTCTGTTTGGTTAGAGGTGTAAGACTAATTAGCTGCATGAATAAAACCTAAGGGTTTGTGAGGGGCTGTTTGTATTTATATGGTTTCCAATTAGGGCTAACAAGGGATTTAATTTCATAATTAAATCTTGAATCCATTTTTAATTAATGGAAACTCTAATTAAATCTTAATTTAATTATTTACATAACCTTAGGCCACCAAGTAATTCTAACGTAGAAAACCCATTTTATTCTAATTAAATACTAAGATAATCATTAAAACTACACAGGAAAACTCGGGTTGTTACAAAGCGGCAATGATTATTGTCCAATTTGATTATATTTAAAGATGATTATTTGACAATTTGTGAAATCCGCTCGATTCATAAGGTACATGTTCAACATCTTTTTTGCAGTATATTATGGGCGGCGACGTGATCAACGACAATTTGATGATTCATGAAATCCACGCGATTTGTGGGGTGCATTAACACATCCTAGTAGCAGTAAATTCTGTTTGGAGGTGTGATCAATAACAGTTTGACGATTCGTGAAATCTACGTAATTCGTATGGTGCAATTACGTAAGTATCTTAGTAACAGCATATCCTGTTCGGTGGCATGATCGACAACCGTTTGACGTTTCATGAAATCCCTATGATTTGTGTTGTGCAATAACGCATCCTAGTAGTGGTATATCTGTTCGGCGACGACAAGTTGACATTTTGTAAAATCCGCGCGATTCTTGTGGTGAATAACGCATCTAGTTTAATGGTGAAATCAACAACATATGTAGCATCTATGTGTGTAACATGTATTTAAGACTTTGTTTTCAAGTTGGTCATGTGTATTTACATGCTCCAACTTGAAGGGGAGTGTTAGAAATAAACATCGTTAAGATATTCTATAGGCTTTATTAGATTCAGCCTTTGATGAGAGATATTTTAAGATTTTATATTTCATGTACTATGTATGGGTATATATGGTCCGGGTTGGGTAGGGTTGGATGAATTTTTTGGACTAACCTAATTTTTCGAGTTGGTCGATTCGTTAACATGTCCAACCTTTGCATTAGTGCAACCCAACCCAACCCCATATTTTTTGGTTTGAATGAGTTGGGTTTTTTGGTTATGTTACTCTCATATTTTCTCTCTCTAAGATTTAACTCATAGGCTCATAAATATGTTAAAAAAATGCATGATAAGTACTATACTTCAACCTATTACCTATCTTATTAGCTCATATTTTTTTTAGAAGGCTTACAAGTATGCTAAGAATCTATCTAATTAATTTATCTTATATACACACATAATATATATAATATTCTTAGTTCAGGTTGGGTTAGGTTGAACGAGCTAAAAATTTAGCCAACCCAAGAAGCAACGCATCCCAACAAGTTCTATAAAATTATAACACAACCTAACCCAAAAAAATTGACCCAACCAAACCCTTACGATTTCAATTTGGGTTGGGTAGTCCAGGTTGTGGGTTTTTTTAGACCCCTAGTATTATATATATTTGTGGAAAGTTAATGAAAAATCAGAATGGTTAGGCCTTTATCACAATTTAACAATAACGTTACTCATTTCTTCAAAGAGTTTTTTCAAAAATAAATTTTCATTTTTCTAAATAAATTATATATTTAAATACACATTAATTTCTTAATAATTTAATAAAATCTTACTAAGAAAAAGTTTATTAATAATTAAAAATAGGCATTAATTATTTATTTTCCAGATCCTATATGCTTGAAAAGGAAAAAGAATGCATCTCATGCTTTTCTAAGGTTTTGAAATCATGCTAGACACAACATTTTCTTTAAACCTGTTACAAAATCGTAATCTACAAACAAGAATTAAAAAGCAAAAATAAAAAAGAACACAAAAATCATGTGGTTCACTAATATTGTGTTAGCTACGTCCATGAACACTAGAGAAAAATCGTTTTATTTAGAAGATAAGAATACAAAAAGTTTGGTAAACAAAGTTAGGATTTGAAGAGAGTTTATATAATATACTATCATAAAACCCTAATACAACATGATAAAAAATATTTAACAGCTCAAGACGAAAGTATAAACTCAATTACATATTATCTCACTGACCGGGAAACAAAACTCTCAACTGAGTAATTAGTTCAACTTTGTTCAAGGCATTTCAACAAAACCACAATGATTAAATTTAGAATTTAAATAAACTATTTCATCATTTTTTCGAATTTAGCAACATTTGGGGTGGATATTTAAATAACCTTTATTTCCTATATCACATATTATACCACTAGAACTATACTTTTGTTGGCTTTAAACTATTTAGGGTCGATATTTAAATAACCCTATACATCAACATTTAATTTTCTATAATTGTGAACGACAAACCCAAAGCAAAATCCATGCTTTTTGTGTACATTAGATAGTGAGGCTCCAATATCTCCCTTTCGTTTTTGTCATTGCCATGAATTATCTAATTTTCTCTCATGACTGCTATTTGAATAAAGAGAGCTCTTTCTAGATCACTAATTTTCTCTTGATTGATGATGTACTCCTATTACCAAAAGTTGCCCCAATTAAAATGGATAATATTTTGGATAAAAGATACTTGTATTAAGGGGAGAAGAAGGGGAGCAAAGAGCTCAAGAATTACAAAAGCGCATGCCAGTTTAAAGCAATCATAGCAACTTCGTAGTTTTTGAAATAAATAGAATTAAGGCTCCATTCAGCTGCAGAGAGCGCAATATCATCCCATATAAAGAGGGGGGATTTCCATCTATGATGCGAGAAGATTCTAACATTCCTTTCTTTCCATATCCACCAAAAAATCGCACCTCTTAAGTTGGTAACCATCTCCATACGTTGAGAACTAACCTAATTAAAATGGAAATGGATAATATTATGCATATATAGTGAGAACTTTTGAGAGTGCCTCTAGTTTGAAGGCAAATCTTTGCAAATATATGCGGTCTATAGTTTAAATAGGAATTGACTGTTATATGGGCAGTGCAAGCTCGAACCCATCATTAGGTGTACACTGATGCTACTAACTCTACTAATTTCAGAAATCTCGTCATTGAGAAAATTCAAATGAAGTTTAGCCATTGACAACATGTACTATCTCGTAAAAGGCGATCGTCTCACCCTCATTCAATCAATCCTCAACAGTAGTCTCCCTACTTTTTATCTATTAGTTTTCAAAGCTCAACTGGAGTCATCAATGCTATTGAGAAACTTATAAGAGATTTCTTATGGAAAGGTTGTCTTTCTCAAGAAGGTTGTCATCAGAGATCAAATGTGAGATAATTTCCATGAATCGCAACAAAAGATCAGGGTTGGATATCAGAGATTTATACAAACTCAAAATTTAGCTCTTAGTAAGTGGATATAAAGATTCTTTTGTGAATAAAAGTCGCTTTGGAAATAAACAGTTGAAGCCAAATACTTAAAGACGATTCAATTTTGAATATTAGCAAACTATAACTGTGATTACTTCTGGTTTTCTTTCATCTCAAAGAAAATAATTTCGTATGGATTACACTTTCTATTGTGGTCTTAGTATTGGTTATAACCTTCAACACAAATATCCCAAGATGGCTTTAAGTCCAAATCATTGCGCTATTTGATGTAATAGTTTTGAATCCATGGACCACACATCTTTATGCACTTACATTATAAAATTTGAAAAAAAGAGTCCATGAGTTTTTTGAAACAAAACTGGCCGAGAACAAAGTCATGAGGGAGGACAAATATCTCCATTGATTTGAGGCATTTTGGGTGAAATAAAAAACAAAGCCATGAGGGCTTATGTCCAGCGATATTATACTAGTGTGAAGACTCTTATGGGATTTGACATCCCTTAACAAGTGGTATTAGAGCGTTTTCCCTTGACTTATTCATATCGGAAGAAACCTCGAGTATGAAACAAAGAATTTGTGAGATTCAATAGTCATAATAAAAATTTGTGGCTGAATTGCTTAGTGTGGAGTGTAAATGGATGTCTCGGTGAGAGGTAGCTATTGTATGCTCAAATGTAAATTGGGTGGATCCGTGGTTGAGCTTTTCTTATGTCTCAAGTGTAATTCGGAAGGATCCGTTGTTTGAGTTAAGGTGTGAAGCTAAATTCTAATTCGGAAAATGACCATCCAGTGAAGGTGGCTTGTATGCGGTACTTTGTTCGAGGAGAGGATTTTTGGCAATACAAACAAAGTGTTGTCTCACATTACTTAATTAATAGGCAGTAGGTCATGAATTTATAAGGAAAGACAAACATCTACATTGGTACGAAGTCTTTTAGGTGAAAAAATAAATCATGAGGGCTTAATGCCCAAAGTGGACAATATCATACCCATGTAGATAGTTCTAAAAGGTTTATCGCTCCCTTAACAAGTGGTATTAGAGCGGTGACCTTAACTTAGCTATACATGAACATTCCTCGAGTATGAAATATGGAATATTTTGTGAGCCTCAATATAATATGAATAATATGAAATAATCATAAAGCAAATTTGTGGTTGAGCCGCCTAATGTGTGCTTCAGAGGGAGTGCTTTTGAATGTGCTCGTGATTGAGCATATTGTACTCCAGTTTGGAGTTGCTTCGAAAAAGGTTGCTTTAGTGTGGGTTAGCTATTGTATATGTTCTAATGTGGAGTGTTTTTGAATGGTTGCCTCGATGAGTGGTAGCTACTATCTGGTCAAATGATAAATCAGATGGATTCGTAATTCAACTTTTCAGTTAGCTTAACTTGGAAGGATTCATACATTTTTGAAATAAAATTAATATTTGTTTCAAACTATTAAGTTCGAAAAACAAATTAACACGTTTAATTTTATTTTCATATGTATTAACGTTTACAAAAATCCAACTTAGGGTTAATACATAGAATTGTTGAAAAATAATTTTAGCATGTCAAAACAATCTTTTCAAACAAAAAACTTTTGAAGATTTCCTTTCAAAAAAACCCCTCAGTTTTTGTTTCTTTATATACATATTATTATAATTCATCATTACCTATGTCAAAATTCAAATATAGTCAAAAATTAGGAATATAGTCAATATATAATGGAATTCTCATCATTAGGATAAAAAACGGCCAATAACTGTATTTTTTTTTAACCTAATAGTCCTGTATTGCAGGCATACCTATTTTATTTAAATAAAGGGTGGCTACAAATTTAAAATAAAAAATATTACAAATTCTATAAAGATAATTATAATTAAAGTTAAAAGTAAAAAATATGCATGGACCTGTAATTATTATAACAATAATTACTTTTATTTTCTATGTAAAATTTACTTGATTAAGATGGTTGTAGATTTGAATCCAAAAAGTTTGATTCGAACGTGTAATTTCATGGTTACTAGGCCGTACAAAATATTATTAGAGTTCTACTCTTGTTGACACATATTTTAATTAGTTAAGAGTGATAACTAAAACCATTTTTTTTAGAATAATCACATGATAAAGTAATATTAAGAATTAACCTATGTTTAATTTATCATGAGACTTAAAAAATATTTATCTTAATTTTTATTTACTTATATAATGATTAATTCCTTTTTTTTTTTTTTTGAGAAAGATTAATTAATATTTAAGTTAAGTACTGGCTGGTAAAATTTTTAGTACTTCAACAATATTTTGATCAATAATCTGTTGAGAAAATGAATCCAACAATTTCATACAGTTAAGCATACACTATTATCACAGTACTCCATTTTTGTTATAAGAATATGTATATTTATGTATATGTTTCATTAAATGCAATTGGGACAGAAGTTCTTTTATATTTTTTTGGACGATTCTTGAATTATGATGACCATTTAAAAAGAATATTAAGTGTAAGATTAGACCATTGCCCTATGAAAATAAGTTGAGTTGCAAATAAGTTAGCTTAATTTTTTTTTATAAATTGAAAAAGAAAAAAAAAGAAAAACACAAAATCAAAAGCAAACCCAATTAGTACTTCCTTTTGGTCTTGTGTGTGTTTATGTGTATGGTGCATTTTCTCTCTCTCTCTCTCTCTCTTCAATTCCAATTTTCTCTCTCTCTTCAATTCCATTTTTCTTCAATTCCTACTCCCATGGAAGACCAATGTTCCAACTCATTAGCAAGTGTTATAAATTTCAACTCTCTCCACCATCATTTTCCACCCTCACAACCTTCCTCGTTTCCACCACAGGTGAATATGTCTTTGAATTACTTCCCTTATCCCTATCCGACCCCGCCTCCACCGTCATCGCCACCACTCCGTGAGGCTCTCCCGCTTTTAGGGCTAATATCTCCGCCCGAGCAGCAACAACAACAAGAGGCCGAAGACGATGGGGGCAGTGAGGGCAATGATGGGTCAGTGACCGTGGCGTTACACATAGGGCTACCGAGCCCTAGCGCGGCCGAGATAGCTTCGGTGATGTGTGGTTCTTCATCTGAGGTTGATCATCATATGAGTGATGGAGATCATAGAAATAACAATAATAATCTTGATGATTTTGGCCAATCTACCAAAACCCTAATAAAGGGGCAGTACTGGATCCCTACTCCTTCTCAAATCCTCATTGGTCCAACTCAATTTTCTTGCCCTGTTTGCTTCAAAACCTTCAATAGATACAACAATATGCAGGTAAATTCAATCCATCAATTCATCAATTTCATAAATCCCTTAGATTTTGGAAAATTTTCAACAAACATTTCTCAAAACTTCTTAAATTAATTCTTCTCCATCTTGCAAGAACAACCTATACAAACCACAAATCTTGTTTTTTTATAAACAAAATTGATACATGTGGGTTAGATATGTGGTAATAATTTATAAGATTTAATTTTTTTTTTTCATCTCTTTTGTATTGTGGTGTTGTACCTATCATTGCTTGTGTCAGTTCTGTTTTTATACTTTTAAAAACTTTTCTTTTCATCTTATTATTTCAATTAAATTTCATCTGAATGTTAATGAAAGTTTACAAATCTAAGTTAAGTTTTTTTTTGTCAGAAATAATCTATGTTTGGTGGTATAAATTATTAATAAGATTTAACTAAAAATAAACTGGATCTAACTGATAAATGTGTCAGAGTAGGAAATATATATTTGTTTATATAAAAATTATTATGCACTGTATATTAACATAAAAATATTTGAAAGAAATGTGTTCTATTCTTTCAAGGTGATCACTTTCTTACCTGATATGAATCTTCACTTTAGATATCCTTTTGTTTTTTTATTATAATCAAATTTGATAGCTATTTCATTGCATGGTCATGGTTGTGGGATTTTGAAATGCTAATTCTCTCTCTAGATTTCTCTCTCTCTTTCCATCAATATTTCTTTTTGTTTCTGATACAAAACTGAGGTTAGACTGGTACTTTCCTTTATGTGAAATTATGAATAATGCAGACTATGTTCCTTGTGTCTTTTACCTCACTTCATTGGAGTTTGTGCTTCAAAACTCCCACTCTCATATTTTGTTAAATCCAATGAATAATTGTATGTTTTTTTTTCTTTATTTCTCCTCATCCCATGATATTACTTTTTGTTTTCATTGTTTGTTTGCTGCTTTTGAACAAAAATTTGGGGTTTTTAATGAAATTTTATCCCCCCAAAAGGGAAAATTCATATATTTACATTTTTGTTGTACTAGGGTGTTTTTGTATGGAGGGTTTTTGAGAATTTATTCAAGAATTGGTCAAACTTCATGTTTGGATGGAGCAGCCTCTAAATAGTCTTTATAAAAACAACTTCATATATAAAAAAAACTTTTGTAAACTCTCATAAATTCTCGGGATATAATACTACCTCTACTTCAATTTCTCATAACCTTTCAATCCAAATGAAAGTTTTAAGTCAAAATTACTATAATTTCTCGATCCAAGCGAACAATTTTTGCTATAACGCTACTTATATAACCTTTCTATTCATTCAAAGTTTTTTTTTTCTCCGAAACCTTCCTAACCACTCAAAACCCCACATAATCACTACGCTCTATCCAAAGAACCCCTATAAGAGTAGTGTAAAAATAGTAAATTTCATTCTCTTTTCAAAACTTTTGAATGGGAAGTTCTTGGATTTGGGAGAAAACATTATAAGAATAAGTAACGAGATAATAAAAGAAGTGTTTTGTTTTACTCACAAATTCTTTGCGTGTGTTTTTTAAATATATATAGATGGTAATATTTTATTTTAAAGAAAGAAAAATGTTAGTAAACATGATTAATTTTTTAAATAAAAAAGAATTAGAAAACAAGAACTAATTACAAGTATGTATTTTGTTGAACCAAATTATATAATGTTTCTCCATATGTAGAATTTCATTAAGTTATGGCCATTATATACTAAACTCTTCTGCTGCATTTGAACACCAGTTTGATGTTAATTATGATTTCAGACAACATAATCTCAATTATACTGTAATAGGTAGAAAATATATGCAATTTGCATATGTCCAATTAATCCAATGAAAAATTTCATACAACACATTCTCAATTATACTATTTTTGTTTAATTTATTCTCACACTGATTTGTTTTCTAGTTGCTTAATGACAATTTTACACTGTCATCTCTCATTATAGCATATGTTAATAGCTAGACAGATTATAAACCTTTTGGTTGATCGGATCTTTATTTTGATGGAAATCAATGCCAATTAACTCACAATGAGACTTACTCTAAATTGTACTTTTTGAAGAGAAGATTGTTCACATAATAGCTTTCTTTAAATGACTTTGCTGAACTTTGCTTGATTTTCATTTTTCTTTTTTGAGTTCAACAACATTTTGAAGTGGTGAGATTCGAATCTATGAATTTTTAATCCTGAATACACAATTAACTATTGTTAGTGTGCTAAATTTTCATTTGACTTAGTTACAAAAAAGGAAAATGATCCATTTTAAATTAAGTACATGCAGATATACTATGTCTCTTTATAATTTAAAGAACATTATTATATGTTTAAGAATTACATGCATATTATAAATTTATGTATGTGTATTATGAATTTAACTTAATTTATAACATTTTTTACAGTCAAGAGTTTCCTTGCTTATGGATTTTATTTTTTTAGTAGTGATTCTTCTCTAAAAAAAAATCTCAATTTTTACAAAGTATGTCTCTTTCTATTCACTTTATCATCATAATCATCCATTTGTAAGACTATCGTTTTACCCATTTTTCAATGGAGAAAAACTTCTCAATACATGAATGTGTAAGAGAGCTTTACATTTTATATATGTACCACCATTTAGTGCGACATAAATTTATTTTATGAATAAACATGTTAAAAAAAAAAAATTATATGGCATCGATAGGTAAAAAAAAATATAGAACTCCCTACACAATCGTGTTTAGGAATTTTGTTTTATTGTATGTGAAACTCATCTCAATATTTACAAGTCACTCGATCTTTTTATGTGTGTTTTTGCAGATGCACATGTGGGGGCATGGCTCTCAGTACAGAAAGGGCCCTGAATCGCTCCGTGGCACACAGCCAACGGGCATGCTAAGGCTGCCTTGCTACTGCTGCGCACCAGGGTGTCGCAACAACATCGACCACCCTCGGGCCAAGCCACTAAAGGACTTCAGAACCCTGCAAACACATTACAAGCGCAAGCATGGACTGAAGCCATTCATGTGCCGCAAGTGCGGTAAGGCATTCGCCGTGCGTGGGGACTGGCGAACACACGAGAAGAATTGTGGTAAGCTTTGGTACTGCATTTGTGGCTCTGATTTCAAGCACAAGCGCTCTCTCAAGGACCATGTCAAGGCTTTTGGTAACGAACATGCTGCATATGGTGGTAGCGGGATCGACGGGTTCGGAGACGAGGAGGATGAGCCTGCTTCTGAAGTCGAGCAGGATAACGATGAGTGAAGGGATACGCACAGAAGGGAAGTGTTATAGTGAACATTTGAGATATGATTATTGATTTACAGAATTGTTATATGATATAATAAAACTTACAACTGTTATCATATTATATGTGTAATTAATTAGGGAAGCTTTGTTTCATGTTTGGTTCTGATCTTATAAATCATGTTTGTTTTGTTCCCAATCAAAGGTAGGGATCAAAATATTGAAATGAAAAAAAAAAAAAAAAATGAAGTGTAGAAATTTATATCTTTTTATTTTCTGCTTATCCAAACATTGAAGCACTTTTGTGATCTTTAGGATATTTTAAGGTTCATCTTTGTGTGTGTCCTTGACAGAAATTGTGTGGATTATTACTTTACTAATGAGATTTTTTTTTTCTTCATATGTCTAAGTTTTCTTGGTCTTTCAATTAGAAGAGTCACCCAAAATAAATAATTAGTTTTATAAGTCCTTAATTTTTCCCCATTGCCTTGCCCACTTGATTTAATATTAGTTCCCAAAGTATGCTTCAACATTCTCATCACCTCGCTTGTGAAAGTGTGTTTAGCTTCACGATAATTGATATATATTTTTAAAACAGAGATCGTAAGTTCGAATCAAATTTTGATGTTGAACTAAAAAAAACATTCCGTCTCATATATAGTCTATGTTTCATGTAATAGTTCTATTTATTTATTTATATTTAACATGTAAGTTGTAATTACTTAATAATTATTTAGAAGCTATGAATTAAAAATTGAAAGTCTAGGGATATATGTGAAGCGAGGCATGCTTGAATTTAGTAGAAAAAGTGGAGTGGAGAAGAATGGAAGGGTTAATAGTAGTTGAAGTAATTAGCTACTCGTTTGGAAATTGACATTATTGGTGGTTGGAGTAATTAACCTCTCGTTTGAAAATTGATGTTAGTAGTGGTTGGATAACTTAACTACTCGTTTGAAAATTAATACTAATAGTTATTGAATGATAAGTTTGATGTGAAGTTTTATGAAGAGTTTGATATGGAGTTGGATGGGAAATTTGATGGGGTTTGTTTTCTTTAAATTGATAATCTCAAGAGTAAAAAGTCATTTTCCAAAAACAATACATAAATATCATTATGTTATGATTATTATTATTATTTATTTATTTATTTATTTTTTTTTTTTGAGTACTGAAAAATAAATTTTAAGATGACAGACATTGAAAATTTGTAGTTACAATAATAATTTGATATTTTTGTATTCAAATAGGAAATTCGCTACTTATAGTTCATATCAATAGTTGTAATAATTATAATTTAGAGTTTGTTAGAAAAAATAGATAGTTTCATTTTCAATTAAGAATGATACTTTCATTTCTTGATTAAGATAGTCTATTAAGAAAATTATGTTTTTTCAATTGATATGTTATTTAAATATTTTTGAGATTGTGAATTTCATTATTTATGAGAAATGAGTTTCATTTCTCTTTAATTTATGTTTGTTTAAGTTAACTTTGATTAAAAGTTAAACTTATGTTAAATGTAGTTCAACATTGGGTGCTCCCTCTACCTATAAATATGAACACATTTAGTTCATCTCAAATGTGTGTAAAAGTGAAAGAGGAAGAAGAATTATGATAGCTTGAAAACACATTAAAACTTATAGGTAGAGATGGAGAAACCATTTTCTTCCATGGAAGCAATTTTTAAAAGATTTCAATATCAACAACCATTTTTTATGTTGAATATTCAAAAGCTTATTGAATCACTATGTCAGGAAATATGTTTTAATCCTATTAAGATTCAATTACATTTTGTAATAATTATATTTATTCAAGATTTTAAGATTCATGTTATGCATAAAATATTTAAAAAAGTTAAAATAGCCAAAATCAAAGGTTAAAATTGTACATAAAAACTATAATGATATACCTTTTTTTAATTCTATAATAATTGGAAGTAAAAGATTAAAATTATGACTTCTTGATCCGATATATGAGCTAACCATAGTCATACATCTAAAATTAAATGTTTGTAATATTTTAAATATATATATATATATATATATATATATATATATGTATGTATATATATATATGTATGTATATATATATATGTATGTATATATAGCTTTTGAATATTTCACTTTGAAGGAATAAATGTGTCCGTATTAAACTTCCTTTTTAAATAGTTCTACAATAAAGTCAAACTCATGTTTTGAAACGTAGGAAAAGAAATAGTTGATCCGATTTAGAAAATATTTGGCAGACCATATTTTTTGGTTTGAGTTTCATGTTTTTTTTCAATCAACTATCATCATACTCAATAAACATGAGGCTTTACCAAAAGGATTAGAGTTTAGCTGGATTATGTATGACCCTATAACAAGAAGGTCGTAGATTCGAAATTTCTCACCTCCCAATTATTATTAAATTAAAAAAAAAAAACAAAACAAAACATGAGGTTTTAGAGATGAATCTTTCTTTGAGCTTTAAGAAGGTCTCCTCAAAGACTTGATCGAGTAAACTCAGCACAATGGTGTACGTTTCTGGACCTCGTTCGGATCATAGGCATTTTAGGGACTTAGTAGCGAGTGTCGTGGTTAGAGCTTGAAGAGAGCTATGTGGGGAGCTAAGGAGTATTTAATTTGGTTGAAGTGCGCCCGAAGCAAGTTGGTGGTTTGAGGGGAAGAGGTGTCGATAGCGATATCCTGGAGGCTAGCTAGTGAAGGAAAGGTTGCCTCCAACATGACCATGTTTTGAGCATGACTCTAATACTAATAGTGATAAGTATGACAACCCTAACCGAATTTCTAAATTAATATGATATATTTGTTCACTTTAAACATACACCCTCGTGACTTTGTTTTTTATTTCACCCAAAAAGTTTTATACCTATGAAGATGACTGTCTAAGCAATATGAGACAACTTTATTTGTATCCCAACACAAAATCTAGGTGGTTTGCTTCTCTATAGAAAACAATTTTTTTTTTCTTCTCTATATTGAGGTTTTCTACTCTTCAATAATGAGATGGATGTTAATTAATCTATAGAGACTATTGAAAAAGCCCCCCACGTTGGTGGTGATGATAGGTAAATGATCTATCTAGTTGGAGTTTCACTTCTCGATCTCGATTAAGTTCGTGGAGCTAATGTTTGGTTTTTGTTTTAACCTAGGTCTTGTTCCATGTGATTCTCATTTAAGTGGTCACATTTCAACTTGTAGAGATGAATGAATGTGTAGTCCTTTAAGGAGTTCTAGTGTCTTGGTTTCAGTTTGTTTAATGAGCTTTATTTATTTATTTTTTTAAAAAATGTATGTTTATATCGTTTTCATTTATAAAATTTTCTACTCTTCAAAAAAAAAAAAAAAAAAAAAATCTAAACTTTTTTTAGAGGAAAAAATATTCTAAATATAGATGTTTTTAATCTCTAAACTCTTTCCATATTCTATAATACAATTCTCATTTCATTATTTTAAAAATTATTTTTAAGAACTATATTTAATAGAAACTTTATATAGAGATTTGTTACGTAAATTAAAAGATCTTTAATTCATATATTTGAATAGATTTTTCTAAATTGGTAAATAATAAGTTGGGGGTTAAAGACTTAAAAATAGATTTAAATTTCTGTTACACAGGTTGATAAAAAAAAACAGTTAGACTATGGGTTGGTGACGCAATTGGTTATCTGGTCTGGTGTTAAATTACGGGTTCGAGCCCTAAAATCGATATTTGTAATCCCCATTCTCCAACTTGACTCAAAAAAAAAAAAAAAAAAAAGTTCACTAAAAGAACTAAAAATGGGGTTCTTCAAATAAAACATTTTGATTAGATGCTAGAATAAAATTTAAATTTTCTATATACTTCATACATCTTTCATTTTGCTTTGGGATAAGAACAAATCACATGTCTACTTCAAGTTTTTTGTATTTGTAAGTCTAATTCTTAAAAAAAAAAATTAGAGCCCATTGATAATCACTTAGTTAGCTAGGGTTTTAATTTTTAATTTTTATTATTATTATTATTTTTTTTGAGTTACAAAGTTGGAGGAGAGAGTCTATAAATCCTAGGTACGAACTCGTGATCTGAAGTTCAACTCGATTACCATCTAATAATGAAATCGATCGCCGCCAATCCTTTGAGTTTTAATTTTTTTTTCTTTTTCTTTTCAAAGACCTATAAGCATTATTTATATCTATGAATTTTTAGCTTTGTTATCTACCTTCAAAAATAAAAAATATAAAAGAAGCAAATCTTATTTTTTAAATTTAAAATTAGCAAAGAAAATTAGATGCTTCCTTCCGGAAAAAAAAATTGAAACTTATTGTAAGAGATCGTAAAAATAATAATAATAAAAAATCTTGGAAATAAAAAAAACCTAATAATAATAAAGGTTGACTGAAAAAAAAAAACTAAAATCAAACTTAAAGTTTCAAAACTCCACCCCAAATATTGTTAAATAAATAAAAAGAAAATAACAATTAAAATTCCATGTAATAGTATTAATTAACTAATTATACAATTATACAGCTTTTTTCTTAGAGGATAACTTAAGAGGCAAAGCTTAAAAAAGTAGCCATTTAAAAACATTTTCCTCTTTAAATTTGTTAGGATAACACACACCAACATTACACACATTCACTTTTCATTACTGTTTGAGAAGATTGAAGAGAGTCACTCTATTGGCCTTCAAATATATAAAATATCAAATATAAGTCTGAAAAAAACTTCTGATTTCCCATTTTTCAATTGCTCTTTTAAAAGATATATCACACCTTTTTTTGAACAGAGAGAGCTGTCATTATTTGAGTTATTATTTTATTTTTATTTTTTGTTGTTGTTTGAATTTGTGCTTTAATGATGATAAGTGCATGCATAAGAAAAGAATATCGTATTCAAATCAAGTTGTTTTGTACAATCTACGAGGAGAGAGATTTGCACTAGTGTGAGAATTATATTCTAAGAAAAAAATTACATTTATAGCACTTTTAAGTTAGAGTTTAGTTTTAATTTGATATTAATATTTTAAAATTAAATACTTTTATTTATGACATTTTAATCTAATGCTCATTTTAGTTTTAAGTTAATTTATATTTTCTTTTAAAAATTAAATTTATATAAAAATTTAATCAATCGCTTCAACAGTTTATTAAAATTTAAAATTAGTCTAGTAATTATTTTAATAAATATTATCTCATGTAAATAAGAATTTTATTATTTCACTGACTAAAAATAAGTATAGTTAAAATGTCAAAAATAAAAGTACTCAATTTTATAATATAAAAATTAAAATGAAACTAGATTTCAAACTTAACGATTAAAATTGTATATTTCAAAAAAAAAAAAAAAAACTAAACTAAAATTTTTTCTTACAGAATGAGTTAGTGACGTGACGGTTATTTTGTATAGTAATAATGCATTTCAATTCCACTGTCAATATATTTAGCTATTATATTATTTGAGAACAGTAATGTCTTTTATGTAGGATTTTGTTAGTCTCCATTCTTCCAAAATTCGTTTTAAAAAAATACAATTTTTTTTTTTTTTTTGTGTATTTTTAATAATATGCAAATTCTTTTTATTTTTAATTGAGAAAATTATTATGTCAGTTGTCACAGTGAAAGAAGCAGACTTGTTGTCTTTGTTATGAGTGTGGAACCCATCTGCCACTGCCCCCATCTCTCAAGTTGTTGTCTTTGTTGCCTTAAATTGTGACATTTTAATTTAGTCTATACTCTCTCAATTCTTGCTACTTCACCCTCTACAATTCATACATTAGATTCTTTGTATTATTTTATTTTTCTCTCTTTCTACTTTCATGTGAGGCTCTATTCTCTCTCCTCCCCAAGAATTATTTTAATATCCATAAAGATACTGTCACTGCAAAATGAGTTAGGTAAGAAACATATAAATCAAAATTACAAGAATGCATTCCAATTAAAAATTATTGAGGGAGAAGGATAGCTTTTAAAGTGATAGGATTTAATGTTGGAATGCAAACAAAGTATTCCGCATTAGTTAGATGAGGGAAAGATCATGACTATATGGGTGGTGACAATAATTTCTATTGGTATGAGGTATTTTAGGTAAAACTAAAAGTAAAACCATATGGATGTATACTTAAAGTGGACAATATCAAACCAATGTGGAGAATCGGGTAGAGTTGTCATCCTTATTAATTGGTATCACAGCCATGCTCCAAATATAACCATGTCGGTAGAGCGCTCCAATGTAGGACAAAGACATTTTGAGCTCCGAGACAAAAATTTGTGGTAGCTTACTAGGAGTGACAGTGTACTCTTAGGAGAAAAGTAGTTTGGTCTTGATATGAGAAGTAGAAAAATTGACTAACGATATACTCTCAAGAGTAGAAGAATTAATCAATATGATAATCGTGGTGAAAATTTGTTCTATCGGATTACTCTCAGAAGGTGAGCTAACAGAGAGATTCGATGGAACTTTGTTTAAAGGGAGAATTGTTGGATCCAAACAAAATATATGAGCATTTTTAGGTGAAACTAAAAATAAAGCCACAAGAGTATATGTCTAAGGTGAATAATATCATATGAATGTGAGGATTCGAATAAGATTATCATTCTTATCATTTAGTACACCAATAAATCTCTTAGAGAGATGATACTAAAGGACTAGTAAATTTACAAATATGATTAGTAGAGAAAATCCTTACAGTTCTCTTTATTCATAACCATAAAAAATAACCACCAAAGCATATAAGGAAGTAAAAAATATTTCTTGCTGGAGGAGTGACCAATGACATCATGCTTTAGGACCACATTTAGAGGTAAAGAAAAATTCACTCATAACAAAATAAGGGTAAAAGTGTCAAAATCAAGACTATGACAGGTAGTAATATTAGAATCTCCTAAAAAAAAAGAATCTACAAAAAAAAGCCAGCTATATAAATGGTGTAATTGCTCCAATTACACATGGTGATTTTCCAATATTTTTTTTTTTTTTTTTCAAAAATGGATACTTATATATTAGAGCTTGCAAGGGGGAAGTAGAGGCCATAAAGAAAGGCAAGCTGCTTACAAAAAGGAACATGATAATTTCTAAATAAATTTGATTTTGTGCTCCATTCAGCTACCAATAAAGAGTGTGTTTGAGGCAAGGAAAATGATAATAATTAAGAAGGGAATGAAAATGAAGAGAAAATTAGGGAAGAGAATAATTATGGGGGAATGATTATTTGTGTTTTGGGTGAAGTTAATGATTATGAAAAGAATGATTATTTGTGTTTGAGATAAATGTAATGACTATGAGAAAAATAAAATAATAAATATGATGTGAGTGAAAAATAGTGATATGATGTATAAAAAGTTGTTGGAGAGAATAAAAAGTAGTTAGAGGAAGAATGAAAAAATTGATTTTTGGAAAAAGTGATTATGGAAGGAATGATTTTCGGTGACCCAAACACAGAGAATTGCCTCCATCCCCATTCTCCTCCAAAATGACTTTTTCCTAGACTTACCCTTCTCCAATAAAGAATTGGTGGTAATAAACCTTCCAAATATAGAGTAAAGCTTCCAAATATAAATTATTGGGGTTGATTTTGTTAGTAGATACCAAATATAATATACTTCTAATGTTTTTGGTTTATATATAGGAGATGTTTGGATGAAATTTTGGACGAGAAGTAAGTTTGAGAAGTTAGAAATAAAGATTTTTGTAATAATTTGTAGATTTTTGTGAAGGAGTTATAGCTACGAACTCGTTTAGATATGATTTTTTTTTGCGAGTTAGAGACAATAGATTGTTTAGATGTGATTTTTGTAGGAAGAGTTGTGAATATATATATATTTTTATTAATTTCATTTATATAGATAATTATTATATATATAAATTTTTTTTTTGTTTCATTTGTACATAATCCCTTATTCTCATTAATATTTTTCAATTTGTATCCTCTAATTATTTTGTTTTTAAAATTTATATATATTTAATTTATTTAAATAAGGGTAATATTCTTATTTGCTTCTCCAATTCTAATTAAAATTTAAAAATATAAAATTCTTCTAAATAAAATTTATAATTTACCAAAAAAAAACAAAAAAACATGTCCATTTTTTAAAAATAATTGTTTTTGGCAGTTTACTCTAATATG
The DNA here is from genome assembly GCA_037833695.1 of Sechiopsis laciniata. Lineage (NCBI taxonomy): Eukaryota > Viridiplantae > Streptophyta > Magnoliopsida > Cucurbitales > Cucurbitaceae > Sechiopsis > Sechiopsis laciniata. The sequence goes on along the minus strand of JBBMKA010000026.1, from coordinate 12,468,866 downwards.
TATGTTTAATTCTCATCATTTGTTTACAATGTATAAATAACAAAATAATGTTCATTTCATACCGTAACAAAATAACATTCTATTTTATATTGAAATTGACATAAGAGATATAATTTTTATTTGAGGGATTTGGGTGTATGAAACTTCTATTTGTCATATTCAATCCATCTAATAACAATTTTATCTAATAATAGTTTCATTTTAGTCCTTAAATTTGTAAATAAAAAAATAAATAATAAATAAATAAAGCTAGCCTTTATAGACTTTTAATTTTTTCCTTACAAAATTATCATCTTTCTCTATAAATTTTAGAAATATATTTACATTTTGTCTTTACTTACATTGAATTATTAATATTATTGAATCAAATTCCATCAATATTATTAACTTCAAATTTACCATAGGGACTAATTTTAAACTTTTTAATTTTTTTTATCTAATAACTTAATAAAATATTAAATGCAAAGTTTATAATATAATTTTTTTGAGTTCAATAATGAAGTGGGGAATCGAACCCATTACCTTTTTTATTCATTGATACACATTAATGTCGCAACAAAGTTCATAATTTTATATACACATAGATGATAAAAAAAAATCATATACATTGAATTTTTATTTTATCTAATAACTTAATAAAATTATTAATCAGATATCAAAGTAGATTTAATAATGCACATAGGTGGACACAAAATTATGAGTGGTTTTGAAATAAAGAGTTATTTTGAGTAGTTACAATAGCTCGTTTGGATGTGGTTTTGTGTGATCAGTAGTTAGTAAATAGTAATTTCTAAATCCTCTATAAGTGAAGTAGAGAGTTGGAGCCTGACCCTACAACATTTAGATGTCAAGAAAACTCATAGGAAATTAAGCACCCCAAGACCCTCTTTGACCACTTGAGCCACTCCATGATGATTAACAACTCACTTGAAAGTGACAAAGAGAATTCCTCATTGCCTCAAAGGTACGCTAGATTATGAATTATTTTATACCCCGTCTAAAAAATTCAAGCTTGAAGGTTATAGTAATAGTGATTAGGCTGGAGTTCTGAATGATTGAGAAAGTACAAGTGGATTTCTGTTCTTTGTTGGTAATATATCTTTTACTTAGAGCTCTAAGAAGCAACATATTGTGACACTATCTACTTGTGAGGCAGAATATGTTGCTGCATCATCATGTGTTTGTTATGCAGTTTGACTAAGTAATTTGCTTAAGGCACAGTTGGAATTTCGCAAGCGGATGCTATTATTATTTATGTGGATAACAAGTCATTTATTGCTCTAGCCAAGAATCTAGTGTTCATTGATCGTAGTAGGTACATTGACACTAGATTTCACTTCATTAGAGATTGCATTTCAAGAAAAGAGATTTAAGTTGAATATGTGAAGACGGAAGATCAAATTACGGATATCTTCACAAAACCACTTAAAGTCGATGTGTTTAACAAGTTGAGGACAATGCTCGGAGTTTGTGGAAAAACATGTTTAAGAGGGGATGTTGAAAGTTAAATATGGGTTTAAGTTTTGAAAATTAATTTCACATAAACCTAAGTTTTACAATTTAGTTTTTTTATTTTTTATTTTTATTTATTTTTAATTTAATTTAATTTAATTTTTTGAGTTACAATGAGAGTTATGCATGTAATAAAGTGAAGTAAGTTAAAGTTATTAAAAATAAGAGTTATAGCTCTAGAACTTTCCATGTAATCCAATAAATAGGATGTGTTGTATGAGTTGAAATATCAAGCATCAAACATCAAGCATCAAATAAAACAAAAATGAGCTTGAGAGAGAAGTGTGAACTAAATTTGTAGTGAAAGTTCTTCAATACAAGTGAAATATTCTTGTCAAATATTCATTGTTTGATTCTTTGTTTTGTGAGTATTTGTAACACGTTTCCAACAAGTCTTTCTCCACTTTTGTCAGAATATGGGTATAGGTGATACGTTATATTTATACACTACAAGAATCATTAGAATTACCAATGGCTAAAAACGTCACAATTGTACATTTCCCGATTGCTGACGGCAAAACAACCATATTTGAATTGATGACGTTCTAATTCATCTATCATATGCCAATATGAATTTACGTAGTGTTTACATGGACATCTTGCCTTCCCCTCATTGTTTACATATAATTTTGCTATTTCTAAAAACTCTTTAACACCTTCAGCATACTCATTAGACAACCTATCTGTGTTATGTATCTAGTCCTATTCATATTTATTCCTGATTTATCCACTTTTCAAATACAAAATATTCTTTAAGTCATCCTTAATAAACTTGTAAGACAAACAATAGATAATTACATATTGTTTGTTCATTAAATGAATTTTATTCTCCATCATACTAATGCGTTAGTTTTCGATGACACATTTTATTAATCTTTCAAAAGAGTTACTAATTTAAGAGTACACATAAGTAGTGTCCCCTATGTTATCTTATTTGAAGTTATTCTGTTTCAACTCCACGATCACGAGTTCGAGTCTAGAAATCGGTATTTGACTCACATATTATTTGAGAGCAGTAATGCTCTATATATAGGGTTTGTTGGTCCCCTCTCCCAATTTGTACATAAATAAAAAAAGTACACGTAAGTAATTCAAACCAAATTGAAATTATTTTAACAAAACTAATATAAACAAAACATACATCAACAATAGCAAACTAACCGAAACGAAATAGTAATATGTAATTTATAATTAAACTTAATGAAAATTAATTTTAACAAACTCTTGAATAGGCATAAACACAATTTTTTTTATTTATTTTTATTTTTTGAATAGGCATGAACTCAATGATTAAACAAATATTAACTTAAATTCAAATCAATATTTCAAAACCCCTAAATCAAAAACTTAATCTAACTTAAATTGAAATTATATTTAACAAAACTGTAATCTTCATACATATTTTTTTTGATATAATACTACTAAACTTAACAAATTCATTATATATAATCAATATTAATATAAGTCTAACACAAAGCTAACTAAACAACTTATTGAACATAAATTTAAATGCAAACATAGAATTTTGAATGTAAATTAAAGTAACTAGTTCAAAAGTTTCTTAATTTTACAACTCATCTTTATATATATATATATTTTTTAAATCTAACTAATCTAACAAAAGTTTAACTCATATCTAAATAATCTAACAAATCTAACATAAACTTAACTAATCTAATCTAACCTAAATTGTACAAACTATCTAACCTAAATTCAACAAATCTAACTAATTTAATCTTTATATAAACCAAAAATTCAAAAATTAACTCGTCAATAAGAGCAGAGCTCTAACGACATCTTGTACAACCTAGTAACTATGATGTTTCAGGTTCGAATCTCTCTTCCTCCAAATTGTTGTATAAACTCTAAAGGTTTGAGCTTTCCCCAATGGGATTAGAAATTAGTCTTGGAAGGACCCTAGAAGCCTTGTTCAGAGAGGGACGAGGTTGTCTTTTGTTCTAAGAAGGGCAATTTAGCGCTTTATGCCCTAGTGGCATTTTTGTAATTATAACCTAAGCGCCATTCTCATTTCGATCCATGTGATGTGAGAGGTAACACAATTGTTTAGTTTGAAGATGGTGTGTCATAGAGCTTTGCTACAACCATACATACAAGGAAGTCCATTGACATCATGTAACCCATGGTTCTTTCAGCAACAACCTTAGGTAAAATTTGGTAGATACTAGTTGATTGTTGCTAGTTCACTCTTTATTAATAATGTCTATGCTCATTAATTCTCACGCTACCTTATTTTTTTATTTGTCTTTTTCAATTCCCTTTTCTCTAAGATAAATTATTTAAAAGGTTAAAATAATGTATGAATGTAAAAAAAAAAAGTTTCGAAAATAAATGAATTTTGAAACTATATCAAAGTAATTATTAAAAGTAATTACATAGTGATATCTTAGCATAATCTATATACTCATTAATTCTCACTATTTGCATCCTCTACCATCATTTTCATGCCCTTCTCTTTGTCCACTTTCATTTTTTTTAATTGCATGTGAGGATATTCCCTTTCTCTTGAAATTTTTTTGATGCATGAAATAATACAAGTCTAACCATTTTAGATCATTTAGATGCATAAGAAGTAGGGTAAATGAGTAGTAATTCAAAACTATATCTAATATATTCTTCGATTGGAGTTTTTTCACATAAACTTTTATCTTCTCATTTTATTATTATTATTATTATTATTATTTATTTTTCATTTATTTTCTTACTAGTAATCAGGAAAAAAAGAATTCCCAACAAAATGGCTAAATGAAGTTTTAACTTGCATATTAAATAGTTATTGAAGACATTGTGACAATTACATCGAATAATTTTTCGGAATCAATCTCACTCGATTTATAGACATGTGGGGTTTGTGTGTGGGTAAGCGCGTGTATGTTTGTACATGTGAGAGTCTTTTCTACACTCTCTCCCTTATGATGTGCAAGCATCTCAATCTCTCTCTAGAGTTTGATTTATATTTCTCTCAAATTAAATTTAGAAACAACATTTTAAAACAAAAAATCACAATAAAAAAAATAACTCACCAACTTTTACGCTTATGATATGATACTACATGTGTGACTTGCAGGTCTAAAAGTAACAATTCTCATCATTACTTATTACTTTTTTGAGTTAAACAATATGAAAGAAATGGAATTTTTAATCTATCATCAAAATTATAATATCTTAATTAATTGAATAAGTTAGAATTATATATAGATTAAAAATATTCTTTATATAAACAAATGCTGGTTAGAGACATGATAAACTTAATAAGAGCAAAATAAAAATTAAAAAAAAAAAAAAGAACTCTCAAATTTAAAATGATAAAAAAAAATGTAACTTTTATAGGATGGTTAGTGCACCATAACAAAATATATTCTCAAAGAGAAATAGATGCTTTCTTAAAGTTGTTGAATGATTTTCGAGTTTCTTTTGATCTAAGGCTCCAGAAAATTGCTCCACAAATAGTTTTTTTGAAATATTTCATTTGTGAGTTTAATATGTTGGAAAACTCATGTTGGCCAGTGCTAAAACAATACGCAGAGAGTTAGAGATCTGAATTTGTAACCTCTTTTTTTTTTTTTTTTTTTTTTTTTTTTAATTTTTAAAATCAAGGATATATGACTTAATACAAATTAATTAAGTTTTTTGAGATTTTTTTAAAATTTTCCGATTGCAACTGCATAGTTTTGAAGATCTCAATGTGCGAATTTTTATTTGACTATAATGATTGTGTCATTTATTTACTGAATTTTTTGGGTATGAAAGAGTTAATTCAGTTGAAAGTTTGAGAGATATAATGATTAAAATATTATTTTTTAAATTTGTCTGATTTAAATGAATCATAATTGACATGCATCTTTGAGATGTTTGAATCTACCATCTTTAAATATTATTATTTTATGGTTAAAATATGATATTACACTAAAAACGTAGTGACAAAAACAGACAATAAATCAAATAAGAATTTACTTAATTAATAAATATATATATATATATATATATATATAATTTATTTTAAAAATTCATGTATTTAAATCCCACAAAAAGGATAGGTGAAACAAATTAGATTGAAAGCGCAATTTATTGTTTGATTACCGTTAATATTTTCTTTTAAAAAAAAAGCCTCTATATTATAGGGTTAGTTTAGGGTGGTGGAGAGTAGTGCTTTTTCAAATTAAATACTTTCTTTTTTTGAGAAAAAAACCAAATACTTTTTAGCTACACTTTTGAAAGAAGTAATAATTAGTACTTCTATTATTTTTTTTTTTTAAAATAAATAAATAACTATTGACACCCGTAAAAAATGAGCTTACTAGCTTTTTTTTTTTTTTTAGTTATAATATTTGGAAAAGGAGATTTAAACGCATGACCTTCTGATCATTGAGTGTATATAGATACCGTTGAGTTACTGCTCTTGTTGACAACTAAATTACTTTTTACTATTATAAAGTTCGTACCAAATTTACCGATAAGATAATTCTCTTTTACATGCTTGATGAACTTTATGGTTGAGATTAATTTATTGAAAGAAAATTAAAAATGAGAAACTTTGTGGATAGTCTTCTACTATTATGTAAAAAAAAAAACTACAAATTATTTTTAATGTATATATAAATAGGCTTCATATAAAATTATATTGTTAATGTTTGTCTCATTTAAAAAAAAAAAAAAAAAAAAAAATTCCATGGATTTTAAACAATTTTTATTCTAAGTTGTCCTGGTTTTCACAAATCTAAATCAGTTAGGCTGTTTTGACGTGACAACATAATTAACAAAGATCTAGTTAATTCAATGAACACATGAAAATTCAAACTTTTCACCACAATTATTATTTATAAGAAAAGAAAAGAAAAAGGAAATAAAAACAAAGATAGAAGAGATAAATTGTTGTCATGTCTACTTTTGGATTTGAATGTAAAGGAGAGAAAGACCTTTGTTTTGTAGGGTCCCAACACAAAAAAGGAAAAGGGAATAATATTGACCAGAATAATCACTTTTTTAATTTCAAAGGGGAAGAAAAAAAAAAAAAAAAAAGAGATATATATTGATATGAAGGAAAAGAAAATTATTAAAGGAACAAAAGGAAACAAAATCCTTCTTTTTGGATTTATACCTAGAGAGTGGAGAGCTCTGCCATTTGCAATAATTATGAATAAACACATTGATCCACTATGCTAAAGCTATTTTGCTTTATTAATGCTCTCCCTAGCCTACCTAGGGCTTGGTTGGAAATTCTTCAATTTATATGTATTTAATTTAATGTACTTACTTTTTATTATTGGGTTTCTTTGTCAAAATGTATCCACCAAAAAACTTTAAGAGGAAGAGACCTCAACTTTAGGTTAGGGATAGGAATTTGTTGGTGATAAGTATGTTCTTCAAATTAGCATAATCTTGTTCTAATTATGTAGGACTTTTGTTGTTATGATTTTGATTCCCTGCCTTATATTAACTTAATAAACAAAGGTTGATTTATAGATAATCAATAATAATAATAATTATTATTTTAGAGCTGGATAGGGACAAAAACATCCATCTAAGTGTTATGAGGTCAACCAATAAAATATAAGAGCTAGTTTGATGCACTCAATTTCATATTATCTCACATTTTCTAAGGCGAAAATACTTTTTAGTATTTATAAACTAGATGAATTATTTCATTCTTGTTAATTGAATTTGAGATGAAGTTTTCTATTATCTAATACGATATTATAGTTTATTAGCTCAAATGAATATTCATCTATAAAAATAAAATCGAGATCTCATTAGAGATTGATAAATTCAAAGATGGACCATGTTGAGCAAACTATTCTTTCCATCACTAATTAATTTTGAAATGAAATCTCATACAACTTATATTTTTCTACTTTTACTTTCAATATGATCAAAATGTTCATTTTTAAAAATAAAATTAGTGAGAAATGAAAATAAAAATGAAAATTTGGTGTAGATGTAAATTCTAGCCTCCATATTTTAATTATAGCAATTTTTAAAAATATTTCATACATAGAAAAATATGAAAGATTTAATTTGATTGAAGTCTATCAATTTATGTTTCACTTAATTGATGTCTATCAGTTTCACTTGATCTACTTAATTGAAACCTATCAATTTTGTGGCTATTAATTTAAGTTGTTGAATCCGCTTTTACTATATTAAAAAAAAAAAAAAAATTGCTACTCATAAAAAATCACAGTAAAAATTATACCCGTCATAACTTGATAAATAAGAAAAAAATATTATGACATGAAAGATAGAAAAAAGTATGATTCATTAGCAAATTACAATAATTTAAAATTTCATATATGCCTTACTTGTAGCCTGATTTAAAGAAAGGTTAAAGGCAGATAAATAGTTGAGATACATTGAGTTCAAATTTCTCAAATGATCCTCACATATAGCTTTGGGTATAATCTTTCCACAAGATTTACAATCCGAGGAATAGAAAAGGTGTCGAGGGACAAAAACAAAAGTAGCAAATTAGGTTATGTTTTTAATAACCCAGCTAATTATTAATTATCATAGGTTGAGTTTAGTGGTCTATAGTATTAGTTTAATCCAATGTATTCATTTATCTAGAAAATAATTTCCTACGTATTTTTTTTACACCCAAATATTGTAGTATGAGACGATTTGTCTTGTAAAAATAGTCAAAGTACATTTAAGTTGGTCATACACTCACAAGTATATGTAAAGTCTATACATTGTACTAAAGAAACAAAAATGATTTCATATGAAAAATGAATAAATGCATACCTTCAACTAAATCAATTCATATTTTGCAAAAAAGAAACATACATGTTACGAAAACGACAATCAACTACCAATAAAAAATATAGAAAAACGAATAAGAAAAGAAAACAGAACGTGATTCGGGAGCGATTTTATTAAGAAGAGGCCGAAAATATAGAATGTCAATTCATTGGGGGCTAGAGTTTAATTCGAGTTTATATAGTGCGCTCTCATTAAACCCTATTGCAGATAAGACCCAATTCCATAAAAGTCCATATATCTAAATAGAAACTGGATTACATATTTCGTTTAGGCTTTAGGGGTGTTGCCCTCAAACCCCCACCATGGGCCTCGCCTCTAGGCAGCTAGACCCCCAACTAAATAATCATAGAGAATTAAACAGTTCAAAGACATATCTCAACAAATCTCCACCTTGACTTGAACTTTCTTTCAGATGCAACAGATTGTACTAGCAGTATACTAGATGTATGCTAGATACATACAAGACTCAAATGTATACCAGATTTAGATGTATACTAGGTGTACAAAAAACTCAGATGCTTCTCCCTCTACCTTAGATGGTTCCCATAGAGACTTCAACAACTGTAAACATTTAGCAAGTCCAAACAGTGTTGAAACTTGCCATGTGGCTTGTATTGGTGAACATATTAGTAGGATTATTAGCAGTGTCCACTTTCCAGACCTTTATCCTATTTAGAGACCCCTGCTCACTAACCGGATAGAGAGATTCCCGACTAAGTAATTGTAGGGCATTAAACAGTTTAAGGCATGTCTCAACAATACACAAAGGTTTCAGATCACAAAAACATATAAATATTGTGTTTACAACCCGAGACAACTTAAGGAGCTTCATCAAACAAACCAGAATTAAGAATCAATAAATAATCTAACCTATAGAAGAAAACTAGAGAAAATTAGGAGAAAAGAAAGAAAAAAAAGTGTGCTAATTAGAGCTCTCTAGCTCCCAATCCTTAAAAAAGATGAAATATTATCGCGTGTAACGTCGTGAAGCTACCTACAGGGGGTATTTTGTTAGGAATACACTATATTTCTAAGATAAATTATTCTCTTCTCTTGTCTTTCTTTTTTAAAAAATTACCAAGCATACAAGTAAAGAATTCACGTACAACACACAAGAATTTCAACGTGGAAAAATCTCCTCAAGGTGAGGGGTAAAAAATCACGAACTGAAGTCAAATCTCCACTTTAATCAATAATGGGTTGCAATAAGACGTTCTCTTTAGTTACAACTAGAGGTATGCAACATATAATATCTCAAGATAAATAATCTTGGCAATGAACGACATTAATCAATGAGATAAAAATAGAAAAATCTCACCAATTGTAGAACCGAATAACCGACTTCAATATGACAGTGGGAAGCTCATAATGTGATCACCGTACAAATTGAAGATCCTCATGTGAAGAACACAATGTCAAAGTTTCAGCTCGATTAGACAACAAATTAACCTTGGGTCATTATATGTCGACCTTCCACAACTGAAAAACCCCAAAAAATCTCCATTTTTCACTATGTTGTAGAACTTGTTATTTTAGGTATGGATAAACAAATATCAAACTTCTCTCTTGGTAGATTCTTAGTCAATACATCTGATCCATTATGAACAAAATATATATCTTCTCAAGCTTAACAAACCATCATTTAATTCATCTCTCATCTAGTGATACCTTACATCATATATGTTTAATTCTAGAATGAAATGTAGAGTTCTTACTGGGATGAGTAACACTCAAATTATCGGTGAATATCACACATATTATTGTTGCATGAAGCCAGGCCCATGTATAAACTACTTCATCTACAATATCTCATTGCATGTTTTTGCTGCTGCAATATATTATGCTTCTGTAGTAGAAAATGTAACATAATCGTTAGTCTTGACTACCAAGACACTACACCACCTGAAAATGTCATCAAATAACCTGAAGTAGACCATTTATTATCCAGATCTCCTGCCATGTATGAATTAGCATAGCCTATAAGCACTTGTTTTCATCATCTAAATGTGAGCTTTAAACTGAAAGTACCTCGCAAATATCACATTATACCTTTGACTGTTTGCTATTGTTTTTTCCTAGATTGGACATAAAACAACTAAAAATTCTAACAACATGAGTAATATTAGGTCTAGTACATACTATGACATACATTAGACTCCCAACTACTGAAGCATATGAGACTCTTCTCATATTTTCTTTCTCTTTATTAGTGGAACTAAGAAGTTTGAAATGACTAGAGAGAGGGTAACTAAAAAGTTTAACTTTATCCATGTTGAATCTTTCAAGCATCTTTTCTAAGTATTGCTTTTGTGACATATACAATTTCTTAGATGCTCTATCGCAAAGTATTTGAATTCCAAGAATTTTTTTTACTTGCCCTAAATCTTTCATGGAAAAAGATTTGCTCACTGTTTCTTTAATATCTCAATTCTAGAAGAATTCTTGCCAACAATCAAAATGTCATCAACATAAAGCAATAAAATAACAAAATCATTGTTAGAAATTTTTTGCACAAAAACGCATAGATGAGAAGTAGTCTTTTTGTAGACTTGCTCCTGAATAATTGACTCAAACTTCTTTTACCACTGCCTAGGCGCTTGTTACAACCCTAAAAAATCTTCTTTAGCTTGCACACAACATTATTTTAGTCTTTCTCCTCAAAACCTTCTAGTTGTTCTATATAAATTTCTTTATACACTTCTCTATGAAGAAATGCAATCTTAACATCCATATGCTCAACATCTAGGTCAAGGCTTGTTATCAAGTCCATAATAACACAAATTGAAGACATCTTAACAACTAGATAAAAAAAAATTCATCAAAGTCAATACTTTTCTTCTTACTGAACCCTTTGACAGGTAGTCTCGCTTTATAATGCGGTATTGAGGTATTTGCTTCACTCGATAAACTCACTTATTTTTCAATGCAGTTTTTCCTTAAGTAAATTTAAGAAGCTAAAAAACTGTGATTCTCATGCGAAGATTTAAGCTCATCTTTCATTGCATCAATCCATTCCCTTTTGCGCTCATGTTCTACAGACCCTTCATAACTTTCTATTTCTCTCTCGTTAGTCAATTACACATATTCATTATAAGAATATCTTGTTAACGACTGTTGATCTCTAACATATCTCTTGAGTGAAACTTTTGTATAAACTTTCGTTTATGAAAATTATTCCTGAATATCATCATCTACCTCAACATGTTCAAGCTCTTTTGCCTCATCTATAATTTCAAACTTATTATCCCGAATCTTATTCTTAACTTTTGTAGAAAGTTTTGCTGAAGGAATTCATTCTAAATCACTTAGAACATCAAGATGTTTTGAATCTAATTCAATTGTTTTCTTAATATCTTTTATAGTTTAGTCTTCAATAAACACAACATCTTGTTTTGTAATAATCTTTTTCATCGCTTGTTCATATAACCTGTAACCAAATTCATCATGACCATACCGAAGGAACACACATGGTCTTGTCTTTGCATCGAGCTTTAATCTCTTCTTTAGGAACATGAATGAAAGCTTTACAACCAAATGCAAGCAGATTTTGATCAAATTCTGTTAGGGACCTCAAATCCAAAGGAACATACTTGGTGTGGGATTCAAAACACGTACAACTTTATTTTATGCTTCATCCTAAAACATTTTGGCTAATTGAGATTTTGAAAGCAAATATCTCACTCTTTCCACCAATTTCCTATTCATTCTCTCAGCCATCCCATTTAGTTGAGGAGTCTAAGGAGGTGTTTTTTGATATCGAATATCATGATCTCTACAATACTCATCAAAAGGTTCACAATACTTTCCCTGATTATCGATTTTGATGCATTAGTGCGATTAACTATAAATTTCATAGCATATAGATAAATCAAGAATAAATATAGCATTCATGAATCAAATTTTCTAAGCATCAAAGTTACTCGTGATTGTCTAACCTTTACTCCTTTTCTTTTATTTATTACTTTAAGTCTTTTATTTTTATCATTCTCAAATCTCCTTGTTTTTTGTTCTCATAAATAGAAAATAGGAAAACTCAAAAAGATAGAAACTAGAAATACTAAATCTATGAGTTTGACCAGACCATTAATACTGCAATGTTAGCTTGTTTGATTTATAAATATATTTGACACTCAACGTTGGAGAAAGTCAACCTAAATTGACATTGTTGCTTAAATATTTATCAAAGAATACCACATGAATTTAGGCTTTGTCATCTATATGTAAAACTCTCTTTCCATAATTTACTTTGGTTTTATAGATTTTGTTGGATTACTAAATCTAACTCTTATTTGATTTCCTTTTGTAGCAATGATGTTTGCATGTATTTTAAGAAAATAGTATTTGTAGATGGGCAAAAATACTATCCAAAATATGAAAATGTTCTATTTAATTTCTAATTTGGTACAGAAAGGACGAGTTGATTTCATCGTTTGGTGATAATTCAGTTTAGCACCACGGTCATATGTTCGATCATGAAAATTGGTATTTAGTTCCCACTTTGTAACTAAAAAAAACTAATTTGGGAGTTTTTTAAAATTATAATTATACTAATTACTATTTTATTATACATAGCAAAACATTTAAATGTTTATTGTTTTTAATCAATTTTACTTGATTTGAAGCTGTTAAGGTCATAATAACATATCATACACCTTAATCTACAGAAAAATTCAATTGTTCAAGTTTTTCTCTCAACAAGATATGTTCAATTGTTGTGAAACTGTCCAAAGGAGTAGTACTACAGTAATATCATATATTACTTAATAATTGGGTTAAAAAAACGGTTGTTAAACTATAACAAAAATTTTATATCACCAACATTTTTTTTTTTTTTTCTTTCTTTCTTGAAATCAATATATCACCAACATTCAATGTATAACATATCAACACATCAATATGACGCACAGAATAATAACATAACATGCCATGAGGCTGTCATCAGGAGAGTCAATTTACTTTTCCTTTAAGAGATTCCAACAAATAGTCAAAATTACCCTTATGGACTCTCGTTTGTCCTAAGCAATAATCTAATTAACGGTTCATATTGCAACCAAAATCTCACATCGTTAAGGATTAGGTATCTAAGAAGCGAAAACATTTCTGTTAATATGAAACCCTTTTGATTAATGATTAAAAACAAGCTGATGATAATTTTCCACAATGTAGAAATATGTAGATGTTTGGTGTCATTACCAAGTGGTATCAGAGCTTCACTCTTAACCTAGCAATTTCAGTAAAGTCTTTCAATATAGAATAAAGAAGACGAGTCACGTATCGTTATGGTTAAGGTTGGAGTTTTGGAGTGTCAATTGAGAGCTATATGCCCAAAGTAAAAAATACTATATATATATATATATATATATATATATATAATTATCATAGAGGATGTGTTGTACTAAATTTAATTATATCATTCAATATTAGGTACTGCATAATCTTACTCATGGTTTCCAATTTGGTTGCAAGAAAATGAAAGAAGTACAAATCCATGAACCTTGTAATTTTCATACAGTTTACTCAATTGCAATTCTCATTAGACAAGCCACATATAATTGAAGCTGAGCGGCATACCCAGAGAATAGAAAGATGTTTTTATTATTTTCTAGTTCAAATAACAATTAAGGTAAAGAACAGACCTTTCTATGATAAATTAGATTCGTTTTACAAGTTCAAAGAAAAACAAAACTTACTTTAGTCAAGATTTTAATTTTTTAATTCAAAAATTGAAGCACGAGATTCGAACTTACAACCTTTTGTGCATGAGCATAAATTTATGTTACTAAGATCCCGTTTGAAAACCATTTAGTTTTTTGTTTTTTGTTTTTGAAATTGAAGCCTAGAACAACTATCTTACCATATGTTTTTTCTTACTTTGATATCTAGATCTCACATATATTTGTAGAAACCAAACCAAAATTTGGAAAAAAAAAAAAAAAAAAAGCTTCCAAAAACTTGTATTTGTTAACTATCATGGATTGGCTCAAGTGGTCAAAGACGGTTTTGGGATGCTTAAGGTGATGGGTTAGATCCATGATGACCACTTACCTAGAAATTAATTTTCTACGAGTTTCCTTGACATCCAAATGTTGTAGGGTCAGGCTGTATGTCCCGTGATATTAGTCGAAGTGCACGCAAGCTAGCCCGGACAGTCACAAATATTAAAAAAAAAACTTATTTTTGTTTTTAAAAGTTGGTTGGTATTCACATACTTTCTTAAGGAAAGATGGATATATTGTAGGAAATGTGGAACATAATGTAGGAAATTTGAGTAAGAATAGGTTTAAATTTCAAAAACAAAAAACAAAAAATCAATTAATTATTAACAAGACATAAGTTATTGTTTTTATTGACACACGTAACCCAATTTAAATCTCCAGATGTCAGAGTTTCGTTCCCTAATACTCAAGGCAACCACTGGCAGGTGGGAGGAGTGGGGACACAAGTGCAATGTGTATTTTCAAATTATTACAAATGAGTCTCGAATCTTGGAGGGAACATATTCTCATAATTCAAATTTTCAACCAACCGCGCCACCGTTCGGACATAAATCCAAACTAAATCATTCTCGATTATTTTTCAAAGTTCTGAAAAAAAAAAAAAAAAAAAATTAAACTCTTAAGACATAAATTGAACTCTGGATCCATTCTTTAAAAATTTACCTTAATATTTAAATAAAAATAAATTCAATTCAATTCAAAAGTGATCGACATATTTATTTTCATAACATATACAGTTTAAAAACTAAACTTTCACCTCATAATGATAGTTGATTTTTCTTAATTCTTATAAAACTTAAAATAATATTTAAAATATGAAATACAATTATTCAAATTATATTCAATTTTCTTTAAATTTTAATAATTTTTTTTGAAATGAACAATTTTTCAAACAAGCCTAAAATCATTGTCAAATAAAATTATTATAAAAAAAAAATTAAAATTTACATTTTAAAATATGGAAAATTGTGGTTTGAAACTTAATTGCAAAAATATCTAACTTTATTTATTTCAAAATTGAATCCAATATAAATGTTACATATGTTTTGTTATTATTATACAATATATGCATTATCTTTGTTCGATGTTTTTGTTATTTAGTAGTATTAATCAAATTCATTAATACATTTTAATATATATTATAGATTTAATTTGTATTTCACTCTACATGTAAGAGCTTGATTTTTTATTAATATTATTGTTGTTGTTTCCCTTATTATTATTAATATTACTTTAAGGTTTTCTTTTGATTATGCTTGTTTATTTAGAATTTCATTACACTTGTATATTTTGAGATGGGTGTTTTAGGGTTTTGGTGAGGTAGCTTTATCCCTTGCCAAATGAGAAAGTGTTATAT
>JBBMKA010000026.1:12418100-12453124 GCA_037833695.1 Sechiopsis laciniata | reverse complement strand
ATATATAAAACAAAAATTAGCATCAGGACACGGTTGAAAATTCATTTTAAGTGAAGTCAATGCTAACAAATACACTTGTTTAGAGCATCTAATTGTGGTTTATTCTTTTTTTAATTCAACTTCTTATATATATATATATACATATGATACTTGGTAATTTAGTGATGAAGTTCAAACCCTCCAACTTCATATCTTTTTTATCGGGAAAAAAAAAAATCATGTAAACTAGTTGAGTGGGCAATATTGACATTAGAAGAAAATATATATTACAAAAATTCCCTTACTTATAAGAAAACCATGTTCCACTGAGCGGGTGAAGTAAAACAGAGTTTTTAAAAGTAGACAAAAAGAATAAAAATATTGGATAGGCTCTTCTTAATTTCGAATTGTCAAATTTTAAAATATTTGTTATCTATAGTCATTAATTTATTTTAATAGTGAATTATAAATATAATATTATATATTATAATATTCATTAGTATTGTATTACTCATAAAAATCAATGATTATGAATATTATTATTTTTTTTAAAGTGATCATTTGTAATTATTTTCTAGATTTGACAAATTAGATAAGTTTAAAAAATAATAATAATAATAAATAAAAAAAATTCTAAGTGATGAAAATTTCTTCTATAAAATTATTTGTTTCAATTCATTTTTGTATTTAAATATCATTTTAGTTTCTCTATTCTAAGATTTGTATTTTTTTTCTGGATAAACTTAAATTTTGAGGTTTGTTTTATTTTTTGACTTTACATTTTCAAATTAAGAAAAATTTAAAATGGGTCTTTATAGATTATTTTGTTTAAAAAAAAAAAAAAAATCATCTTCCTCTATAAAGTTTAGAAATATATTCACTTTTTTTTTGTTGTGTTAAAATCATTCACATTATTGAACCAGTTATCTTAGGGATAAGTTTTAAACTTTTTTAAAAATACATGGATTAAAATTAAATATTTAAAAGTCTAGAAAGTTATGGAACAAATTTTAAAGTCTAGAAACTAAAATTTGACATTTTGAAAGTCCACATGAAAATGAAACAAAATTCAAAGTGTAAACACTAAATTAATATACCCAATGGAATAGAAGCTTGGAATAATGGTTGAACAAGTAATAAGAAAGGAATTAAAAAAAGTGTCAGAAGTGGGATTTGAACCCACGCCCTCTCTCGAGGACCAGAACTTGAGTCTGGCGCCTTAGACCACTCGGCCATCCTGACTTAATTTGATGTTTTCTCAAATTTTATTTACATAATAATATAATATGTTTAATCCTATATTTCAAAACTAAAAATTTTTACCCGTAATATTTCAATAATACTTTATTTTAGTTTTTATATGCCTTTTAAATTTACTTTTATTCTTGTTTTAATTTAAAATTTTAAGTTTTTTTTTTTGAGATGCTTTTAAAATTTTAAGTTACCCCATTAAGACTAAAATAATCATTTTGTTAATATATCGGAATTTAAAGTTAGCTTAATCATCATCTTAGTCCATGTTAAGTTATATAATTAAAATTTTTATTATTTCATAGGCTATAATAAAATATTATTGAAATGATTTTCAAAAAAAAAAAAAAAGAAATGTCAAGAATAAAAGTGTTTGATTTTGGAACATAGTCACCAAACAAAAAATACACTTCAAACAAACCTAAAGACTAAAAAAATAGAAAATTCCACTTTTTTTTTTTCTTTCTAAAGCCTTCCTAAAATTTCTATCACGTAAAGATGAGGAGAGCTTCTTCATAGCCACATTTTGGCAACATTATTTGTTGTCTTGACAATAATAATATTGTGGTTTTTTTAAAAAAAAATGGTAATAACTTTTTATTTAAAAATACCTGATAATTAATCTAAAAATAATTTTAAGGGAAAGACTAGTTAAATCTAGAAAATGCTTACAAATATGGTTACTTAAAAAAAAATTACAACTATATTTATTTTATTTTATTTAGAATTATAGTTATTGGTATTACAGGGTATTGTCACATACTTTTTTGTAATAGTATACCAATAACAATATTATATTGTATTATTGACAATAGATCCAAATATTTTAAAATTTAACTATATTTATAGTTATTTTGTGAAAATAGACTATCCAATGCAATTTCTTAATTTTAATTGACTGCATTTGCAATCGGCGGTGATTGTTTAACTTGGGTTATTCAAGTGGGCTTGATAATTTTTTGAAGGCCCAAACTATCATGTTCTGGGCAAATTACAATGGGCCGAATGTAGAGCCCACCTTTCTTCCATTAACATTTAAAGAACTGCAATTTCCTCTTTGGAAAGCTTCTAGCAATTTCACACTTATGTTTAGAATTACAATCTACTAATCGAGGGAAAAATATTCAACGTCCAAGAAGAAATTTGCTTATTAGAATTGAAAGAAAAATAAAAACAATTGCAAAAAACCGACTGCATCAATTGGTTATCATCCATAAATAATAATGAAAATTATAATAATTAGAAAAACAAATGTAGCAGCATTTCATACTATTTTCATTTATTGATTTAAAAAAAAAAAAAAAAAAAAAAAAAAATACTACTTCCATTAATTGTTTGTCACATTTTCATTCAAAGCAATAACTTAGCATCGAGTATATTCTCATGACTAAGAGGTAATTGGTTCGAATTTTTCTCTTGTCATGTAGTTTAAAAAAGACAAATGATGTGGGATCCAAACACAATGTGAATAAATGGAATATGATACTTCGTTCAATGTGGATAAGAAAATTTCTTGATTGCAATAATACATGTACATGGCTAAGAAAATGACCAATTTCCGTCCTAAATACATGAACTTTTTTAATAAATAAATATTTATAATTATTAACTTTTACATAATTGAAACATTCGAGGTATTAAATTACCAACTAAAGAGTTGAAAAGTTAAATTTTCACTCACGTCATTGAACTAAAAGTATATGAACAATTAAATATATTATCATATTAGAAAAACAGCAATAATATTCATTTAAATCTTTTTTTATGGAGTTTAAACAATATCCTCTATTATTATTTTTTTTTTTATTCAACAATATTGGAGTGAGAATTTGAACACATATTCGATCCTATTATATCAATTGAGCCCAACTCTTATCAACCACATATATGTGTTATAGACATGTAAAAAATATAAAAGTGCTAGTATATTTGATTGAGTTGCAGGTTATTATTTAAAAAAATATATATTTTACATCATTTTTCAAAAAAAAAAAAAAAAAAGTAAATTGAATACTTATAATTCTATTTAAGTTTTTTAACAAAAATAATATTGATATAAATATATATCATAACCAAAAAGTTATGAGTTTGAATTATCCTACCCCAATTTATTAGACTAAAAAAAATTCTACTCCAAGTTCTAACACAAAAAAACTAATTGTTTGATAAATTTTCATTAACTTGCACTGGTGATAGTTACTTTTGTCCATACTTTTTGCTCTTAAAAACGATGTCAAGTATCAAAGTAAAACCTTTATTTTTCTCAAGTATGAATATAGTTGAAAACAAAGACCAATATGATTATAGTTGATGTGACAAAAGACTTGTATTCGACTTCAAAGTGAGTGGTTCCGAATTATTTTTTTTAGATTATAATAATTGAAAGTGGAAGAATTCGAACCCATGACCTCTTAATTATGCAGAGTCTATTCATACTGCAACTACTCTTGTTGAAGAGTGGTTCCAATTCTCCATCTAAATATGTTGTAAAAGAGAAACTAAGACATTACAAAAACATTATCATATATATATATATGTTTGAAGTAAAGTAGAATTAGGGAGCGATTAAAACACATGACCATCTTGACCTCGTGATCATAGGAATACAAAGGCAATTACATTAACAAAAAAACTACATCAAAATCAAAAGATAGGTCGCCGTTTCACATCATTCCACCGATCGTTTAGCCTTCTTAACAATCTTACTGCCAAGAAGTTTGGAAGGAAATAGCAACTCCAAATCCAGTCCCATTTGGCCGAAGAGATAATCATGTGACATCAAAACCGCCCGCCCTATACCGACCTTCCTTTTCGCCGACGCCAGCGTCCTTGGTTTTCTCGGCGGCGGAGGACACTCCAGAACCGCTGCAGGTTCCAAAGATCTCGGAGTCTTCACTAAATCATCGCCCCGATTAATTTCTTCTTCCTCGAGTCGTAAACTCGAGCTCGACAACGGCAACCTTAACTCCAAAGTGGACAGTAAAATCTCAAACTTGTCTTCTTTGCAACTTTCTTTCTCCATTTAAAAAAAGGAATTCCAAATTAAAGTTCTGAGAAAGGGGATTATTAGGGCATGTTATGTCAATGATGCATTGATTATGACTTTTATAGACAGAGAAATGAAAGAACGTTGCGGCGTTGAAATCACCCACCAAATCATAAACTAATCGACGTGTATAATTATTCTTTTCTTTTTTTTTTTGCTTAAAATATTAAGTATATATAATATATAGTTTTTCCTTTTCCAGCAACTTTTATGGAACTTTTTTTTTTGGTGTGTTTTTATGGGTGGGGAGCGTTTAAGAAAAAGAGAGATAAGGTCTAATATTTCTATATTGAGAGGATGGGCTAAAGGTCTTAATTGATTTATATACCCCTTTTTGTCACTGTCATAAAAAGTGTAGAACTATTTTCTTTAAGCCAATAGTAGCATAGGCTCAGGGCAAAGTGGCCATTGATTTAAATCCTTAATCTTCAAATAGGATAAATTTTTTAAGAAAATTGTTTTATAAGGCCCAGTTATGTAACAATTTTGTTTTTTGTTTTTTGTTGTTAGATTTTAACTTTAAAAAATAAAAATCGTATATATTTGATAATTGATTTTAGTTTTATGTTTTTAAAAATTAAAAACCAAAAAACATGTTTGATAACTGTTTTTTGTTTTCAAATATCACATTTTATTTTGATTTTTTTTAGTTTTTGACTCTTTACTCTTTATTTCTTCATGTTTTTTTAAAAACGAAAACAAAAGCTTGTTTTTAAAAGTTAATTTTTTTAGTTTTTAAAATTCCTTTAAAATTTTTAAAATTTTAAAAACAAAAACTAAAATTGGTTATCGAACAAACTTGTTTTTAAAAAGTTAAAAACAAAAACAGAAAATAAAAAACGAAATAGTTATCAAACGGAGCTTTATCTTTCTCAAAATCAATCGGTAATACATATTAGATAAATGGAGTCTCACCTAAAAATCAATTGGTAGTGAGGAGAATAACTCATATCTCTTACAAGGAGAGTAACTTATATCTCTTATAAAGATCCTCATTTTTTGAATGTAGGATAATTGTCATAAGGTGAATAGTTCCAACATAATATATATAATAAAAAAATGTTGCAGGTATGTGAGATGTGTATTTTCAAAATCAATTGAAAATACATGAAGAAGTGAATCTATTTTATAAATATTAAAAGAGAAAGGTGTATTTTTTGTTATATATAAGATATAATAAACCTACCTTTAGTACTAGGCAAGACATATTGAAAATTGTAGGGTGAAAAATCATTACCACGAGATTGACAATTTTGGAACGTTTAAGGTATAGGGAGAAATCATTTGAGTATATAGTTCTTTTGTTTCCATTGCTGTTATTGTTAGGGACATACAAATTTAAGATTTATATTCAATGGTGCAAAACTAATGAGCAAAGTTGTTGAATAATTTTTGTAAATTAAAAAACTGATTTTATTTTTACTAGATGATCATTGAATATGACTGTTAATTGATATAATTAAATTTATTCCAATTCATTCCCTTAATATTTTGGATGACTGATAATTTAATGTAAATTAATAAGATCATTGTTATTTTTACATCAATAAGAATAATATATATATATATATATATATATATATATATATATTTTTTTTTTTTTTTTTTTGTAGTAGTAGTAGAATAAATTAGTAGTGATATTTTAAACTATAAATCTCAATCTATGCCAATTGAAATGACCCCACACAAATTCTAATTGGGATTGCTTCAGTTTCACTGAAAGTTATAAGAAGAACAATCAGCATGAAGAATTTGCCAAAATTTTGGGGCTGCTTTTTATTTGGCTGATTATTTTTATTGTATGTTTTAAATTATTGAGGAATGGGCCCTCTCGGGGCTCAAATTTCCGCCCAATGATAAAGTACTCTTGAATTTTATTTTTATTTTTTTGAAATAATTAAACACTCTTGTTAAAGTGAATGTTTTTTTTCCCTGATATATGTTTAAAGTGGATTAGTTAATTTTTTTTATATAAAAAAAGGTGGATTAGTTGGCTCATCAAATCGCCCTTTCCATTTTACCTAACTGCTCTTAATATTTATTGTCATATTTATTGTTTTTTCTTTATCCGCAGCATTCCCATGTCATTTTCTTAAAGAAAATATCCAATCTTCTATATTTTTTTGGTATATTAAGTTTAACCCTATGTCTATTTGGTCATCAGTTTTTAAATGTATGTTTTTAAGCTTTTAATTCGCTTTTAAAAATATATGTCTAAAAAAGTAATAGTCCAACTAAGTAGGTTCATGAATTTGAATCTCTACTTCAATTATTATTGAACTATACAAACTTTAAAATTATTTAGTTATGTCTAATAAGGTCCTACATGTTCAAACTTCATAAAACCCAACCAATTTATTAAGTATAATAAACTTGAACTTTATGTTTAACTAGACCCCAAACTTCTAATTTGTTCTACTCATGAATTAAAGTGCTTAATTACAAAGATACATTGTATACAAAACTAAACGTTCACTAATTTTATTAGAAAATTTTAAAAGTTCCTATATCAAAAACACACAACTTAAAAAACTCAAAGATTAACTTGTAATAAAATTATCAACTACTTTATGTCAGTTACGGTTTATATCCACTAATATAAGCGTTTTAGGATTATATATATATGGAATTAAAAAATATATATATACATATTTATTTATTTGGGTAAAGATTTTTAATATTTGTTCTATTTTGATTGATGAATTTTTAAGAGTTTAATTTTAGTTATTCAATTTTGAGATTTATTTCCATTTAACTTAAGAGTCCAGTTTTAGTCCATTTTGATCCCTAAACTTAAAAAAAAAAAAAAAAAAAAAAAAAAAAAAAAAAAAAAATTGGTCTTTATAGTTTCTTTTGTTTTTTTTTTTCTTTAAAAAAATTATCTTTCTCTAAAATGGTTGTCTCGATGAGGGATAGATATTGTATGCTCAAACATAAATCGAGTGAATCCGTGGTAGGATTTTTCGATTGGCTCAAGTGTATTTCAAAATGATTCATAGTTTGAGTTAATGTGTGTGCTCAAGTCTAATTCGAAAAATGACTATCAATAAGGGCGCGTGGTACTTTTTTCGAGAGGAAGATTATTGGAAATACAAAATGTAATCATTATCACACATGAGTTAAATAAGGGATAGATCATGAATTTATTGGGGAGGACAAACATTTCCATTGGTATGAAATGCCATTTTTTAGATCAACAACCATTAAAAAAAAAAAAAATCACATTTTAAGTGTAAGATTATATAGGATTATAATTTTTTTTAAAAAATAATTTTATTAACTTATCAATTAAGCTCGGGTATTTTTTTGGATAAAAGATACTTGAATATATAAAAAAGATGAGAGAAGCAAAAGAAGCTCAAAGATGTTACAAAAGAGCATTCCAGTTTAGAGCAATCATACCAACAGAATAATTTTAAAAAGAGATGATTTAATACTCCATTCCGCTGCCGAGAGAACAATTTCTTCCCAAAGAGTAGATGAGGATCTCCATTTATGATCAGACGAGAATATTCGAGCATTCCGTTCTTTCCAAATCTACAAAAAAAAATATCACCTCTAATATTAGTGATTAATTCCATACATTGAGAGCCAACTTTAAAGCAGAAAAAGTTAGTGAGTAAATGATTCATATTTTCAAAATTTTGGATGCTTGATGAGTAAGGGTCTGGACATTTGTTCCACATATACTGAGAGTATGGGCAATGAATGAAGATGTGGTCCAACGTCTCACATTGATTAAAACAAAGCACGCAACAAGATGGGTTGAGACAATTAAGAGGTTGTCGTTTTTGCATCACCTCCATTGTGTTTATCCCCCTGTAAAACACAGCCCACAAAAAAATTTGACTTTCTTAGCAATGGAATTTTTCCAAAAAATATCATTGGACTTCAGGTGGGGGCTATTAATAGCTTCACCAAGAAGCTTCTTCATCTTTTTTACTGAGAAAGCTTGATCTGGGGAGGGCTTCCAAATAAAAGCATCATCAAGATTATTGCAAGGCCTAGGCCAATGTCTTGATATTTCAGACCAACGAGCAGACTCCCTATCGAAAAGACCACGAAAATGGTGAAGATACCATTTAGAGGTGTTTTCATTCCAAGCTTGTTTCACCTTACCATGTTTCAACGAGGATAAAACATAGAAACGGGGTAAAGGTCACATAATCTTCCTATGTTGGTCCATTGATCATGCCAAAAACTTGTGTTCTGGCCACTGTTAATTTTCCATTGTAACTGAGGCTTCATAATATGATCAAATTTGACAATATTGGCCCAAGGAGAACGACAACTTTTAAACTTACATTGAGATGGAGTATCCCCAAATTGATTAGCACTATATTTCTCTTAAATAACCAGCTTCCCTAAAGGATCTTTCTCAAAATAAAACCTCCAAATCCATTTGCTAAGAAGAGCAAAATTCGTACAATGAATTTTGTTAATACCCATCCCTCGAGAATGCTTTGGGAGAGTGACAATGTCCCGTCGAACAAGATGAGCTCCACCCTGATCATCCACACCTTTTCACAGGAATCTTCTCATTATTTTCTCGATCTTCTTGCAAATAGTGGTGGGAGCTTGAAAAACAGAGAGCATGTAAGTGGGAATATGCTCTAACACAGCTTGAATCATGGTTAGCCTTTCGCCTTTAGACAAGTAAGTGAATTGCCATTGATTAAGCTGGGGTATGGATTCTTCTTAATCTCTCCGTCTCAAATATATCGATTTCAATTTTGAAACTAACCCTTAATTAACCTAAGTTAAACATTAACTAATCTATGGGCTAATATATGATGTGTAATTCACCTATTACGCTTACTATTTATAACGAGTTCAACCGGATGAAAAAAATCCTAATTTATTTATTCAATTAAATGTGAGTCTAGCTTAGATACAATTCATATAAATTTGAAATCTTCTCAAATTTGTTATATATATCATACCAATGAAATTAATAGATATTTTGAAAGCATACAAATTAGAAAGGTTTAAGAGTTCGAATTTTAAAGGCTATGGCTGTTATATCAAAAAAAAAAAAAAAAAAACTATGGTAGTTTTTTTTTATTTCTTAAATTAGACTATTTAGATTCACACCAATAATTATAAGGAGACTAATCCATTCATGTTTTGAGTTTAATTTATTATTATTATTATTGAGTTATTATTCTTTTTAAAATTACAATAATTAGAGGTGGAATGATTCAATGATTATTGGGTGTATACTAATGCTAGCGAACTAGCTGGTAAGTTATTATTTTTTAATTCAATGTGAGTAAACCCAAAATAAATAAATGTGTGTAAATACCGTCAAGTGATTCTAGTTTCTCCAAGCTGCATGGCCAAACAATATTCCCCTAATAATAAGAATAATAATCGTTAAATAATGAAATGGGAGAGAGAGAAAAAAAAAGAGAATTAAATTACCCTACATTGAATTATTTATTGAGACAGAGATGTGGCACCAAACCTATCTTTTAGAAATTTGAAATAATTATGAACTATCATTTCAGTAATGAAAACTTTCAAATACACAATAAACACAAATTATATTTAGGGTTGAAAAACACACTTGAGTAAAAAAAAATCTAATCATGACTGAAATAGTCAAGAAATTAGTCTGTTTGCTTGGATGAGTTACGTATTAATTTTTAACCCCTTATTTTGAAAGTATTTTTTCTGTGTGCCTTTCTTCCATAGAAATTATTATATACTATTATTGTTTTACAGAATTTGAGTTTTTTTAAAAAAGCCTCAAACTCACCATGAATATTAATATTTTTTTAGTTTTATTTTTATTTTTTTATTTATTTTTTGAGATAATATTTAAAACTAATCTAAAAAGATAAAACGAAATTAGATTCAAAGTATATTGATCGACCTGACATTTTAATTTTTTTTTATAAATTATAATAAAATAAAAAAATGTTGATGCATGAAATTTAAAGAAGATATCAGATAAATTGCTTCAACAAAATAGCAAGATATATCAATTTTATCTTAAACATTTAACTTCATTCGAATTATACCCTTAGGTAAAAATGCACATTTATTGTAGGCTTCCTTACCATTTGTACCTTTTGTTTGAAGAATCGTTTTATTTTTATTTCATTTTTCCAAATTATTGAAGAATTATTTTTAAAAATATGTATTAAAAAAAATTGGTTAGTAGAGTTGAACTTAGGTTTTGTGACAATTTTGTATGAAAGTGGTTCAATATTTATGATTTGGTTCTTTGATTTATCTCTCTCAATCGTTTGATTTGTCTCTCTTAACTCAAGGCATGTGGCTATTTTAAGGTAATTGACCCTTAACAAAGATTTAAGAAGATCATTTCGTGCTACACTCAGAACTAAAGCTTAATTTTATCCAACTTCTATTTCGATTCCTTTCACGGAAACAAAGACGAAAGGGTCTACAAGAAGAAGAAGAATCTGCCATCGGCAAGGAAGTCGATGATACATTGCGATAATGGCAGGCTGATTTTGGGACGAAAACAAAGAAGAATCGGAAAAACTCAAGTTTGGTGGATTTGAAGTCATCGAAAAAGTAATGTTTTCAACTCGATCGCGGCTTCTGTTACGGGCTAATGAAGCTCTTGAACCCGCCATATCCTCCTCATGTTATAAAAGAAGGAATTTATGAGAATGATCTATTTTCATTCAATATCATTGTTTTTAGTTAAACAAATGTCCTAATTGTATGCTCCAACCAAAAGGTCAAAACTTACACATCTCAATTGTGACAATCCTCATTTTGATGAATCACCTTTTCTTTTGTCTTGATGTGTAGGAGTATTTCTTGTAGATGACAGACAATATTGAAATGTAATAAAATAGGTCTTGTTTTCTTGAGACGTTCATTGTTTTCATTCATATTTCCAACTGAGAAAGAAACTTAGAAAAAAGATGATTGAACCAACTAGTTGGCCTCCATGGAACTAAATTACTTTCATTATCATCTATTATTTACTGGGTTGCCTCATTTGGGAGTTACCAAGCTGGTATTGTTATAATGGAAGCTGAACAAGTTCAGATAGGGATTGTAGATTTGGTTAAGAAATACAAAGTTAGGAAGCTTAAATTGTATTCATAAGGAATCCATTCATGTAGAAGGTGTTAAATCATGAATCCATCATGAGTTAGGGACCTTGATGATCTAAGAAGTTATGAGCTCAATTCATACTAGTCACCTGCTTATGAAACAATTTCTTACGGGTTTTCTTGACATTAAAATATTGTAGGGTTAGACAGTATGTTCCATGAAAATAGTTGAGTTGTGTGTAAGCTCGCCGATACTCACGGTTATCAAAAAAATATACTATCTTTTTGTAAACCAAAACCAATTCACCTTTCCAAATTGTTGACGTGATTGCATTGAAATAGAGAGTTTGAATTCTGACAGAGTTCTTGCAAAGGAATTTGCTGGAAGATATTAATAAAGCTTGAGATCTTTAGTTGCACGTTAAGGAATAGTTTTGTGCACAATTTTACTGCATTCATAAACTGGTGAATATTTTGTTACTCTTTCAAAATCTTAGATATATGTTTTTTGTTTACTTTTAGTTGAAGGTCTCCAAATGTGTGAATGAACATGAAATTGATGTTAGAAACGGGAAATAAATCAGGTGCCACTGCAGAACTCAAAATTATACAAACATCAATTGCAGCTCTGAAGAAGGAAAAACAGATGATACAAAGCCAAAGCATGAATGCTCTGAATTTGCTATCTCAATGGAAAAAACAAGAGGCTGCAATGCAACTGACTGAATTTTCATTCTAGGAACTACAAACAGCCAAATGTCGTTTTTCAGAAAGCTTCAAGATTGCATAGGGAGGATATGGTTGTCTTCTATAAAACACGAATACACCATTTTGGACTCAGAATCTGTATCAGATACGTATTGGACACAAATACGGCAACATACGCCTAAAATACGGCAATTGACATATCTGACTTTTTATTTTATTTTTTTAATATTGGACAAGGGCAGATACGGCCACGATACGTGAGAATGCTTTTGCATTTTTTAAAAGCCGCTTTTATGAGCCCAACCCATTATTTTCATTTTATTGAACGGACTACTAAAATGAAATTCAATTTCATATGTTTTATTTAGTAAAATTATAAAAAGAAAAAAGTTAACCTAAATTCAATTTCATACGTTTTATTTTAGTAAAATTGCCGTATCCTAAATGTATCCGTATCTTAATTTTTTTTAAAATTGACGTATCGTCCATGTCCATGTCTTTACAAGGATGAAATGTTAAGTAAGACTTTTGCCATAAGGAAGTTGCATCCACATTATATCCTGGAGTCTGGCAGCAGAGTTTTGGAGAAGAGGTCATTTAATTTTCTGAACCGGATATTTGAAATGTTTTTTATTCTAAAAAATAACAACAATGAGTATCGAGGAATTGAATAGTAATCACTATTCTTTTCAATCTCCTTTAACCATTATCGTACTATCTAATAACATTATTATATTGTTCAATATTTCATCCTCACTCAAATCTTTTCCATTGTTACTCGTACTCTAAAGATAGATAATGATTACTCCTAGCCATTATCTACATCCCAAACATAAATAATGATTATCCCTAATCATTATTTGTTACTGAAACACAGACAAGAATTACCCCCTAACCATTAATCGCACCTGAAACACAGATAATCGTTATCTACCAACAATTGTTACCATCTCCTTACCCCAAACGGCCCCTAAAATAACCTTCTAAGGCATTCGTATCATTTTCAAATAAGAAAATTTAGAGCTCATTTTAAAATGGTTTTGAAATTTACTCTGGTAGAAAAGCTAGAGCTTGATTGGTGGTTATCTGGGGTTGGTGAGGACTATTTTGTCCCTCAAGTGTTTGAATCTGTTATGAACAAAGACCATGCCTTGAATTCTGTCGGCTCACATATACATTGGATTTGTTTCAGGAGATCATGAAGGAGAAGCGATACGTGAATGGTTAAACAACGGCCGGGAAACTTCTCCGATGACGAATTTTAAACTCAGCCACCCGCAACTTACTCACTCCCTGTGTCTGGCCATTCAAGATTGGCTTTGCAGAGTTTGAAAATCTCACTTTTCTAACACCTCTTGTTTGTGTATAATATGTGTTTATTTTATCACAGTCTATATTCCAAAGTGTAGATACTTAAAATTTTGCAGAAATAAAATATATCATTGATCTGGTTTTTGTCCTAAATTCTGGAAAGCAGATCAAAACTCAGCTGTCCTTTCCAAAACTTGGATCAAACATTAAGATCATTTCAGAGAGAGAGATATGAAACTATCTTACATTTACATTACTAAATAGAACAAATTTGAACTTGATCCATCAAAATAGACATCAATGTTTAACCACTTATGTTATGTGATTCATCTCAATTCTTTGTTTTGTCCTTTAAATTTTAAAATCGTACATTGGTCTTACACTCAGACTATTACTTGCCAACTATATAAGAAAATTTAGAACAAGAATCATAAATAAAAAGAGAGAATCCAAAGGGAGAAAGAGAAAGGTGAAGGTTCCTACAGCTGAGGTATGAAGGAACAACAAACAGCTTAGTGCAGTTCAAAGGGCACTCAATTTTCTTTATGTCAAAATTTAATGTCCTAAAATGAGTGAGAATGGAGAATCTGCCCTTCTTCATCACCTTCCCAACTGTATTTTTATTTATTTATTTGCATTAATTGTTGGAATTCCAAAGCAGATAGCAGTTGGGAGAATCACAACCAATCCATTTTCCATCTCAATCCCTTACTTACCTTCTCCTTTTGCCACGTTTTTATACATTAGAATAGTCTATATACTTTCAATAAAACTTAAATTCGGTCCTTACGATAGATTTCTTGTTACCTTTTTATCTATCATTCTAACAAATTTTATATTCCAAAGATAATTTTGCACATTTATGAAAAGTAAAGAATAAAATTGTAACATTGCACAATTTTTTTTACGTCCGAATGATGAGTATGTCTCTTGAGAATAGTTAAAATATATATAAGTTGGCTCCAACGTCATCAAAGTGCTAACCTTTTTTTAACCGATAATATTGCAACTTCGAGATCGACTATTTTTTAAACAAATAGCAGAGTTTATAAATATTTTTTGTAATTTAGCTCGGTGGCTCTGTCTGAATTTTAATTGGTGGGCCACTTGTGGTTCTTTTTAGTCAACTTTGTGTTATTTAATACTCCAACCATGTGAGGTATGAAACATCCAATATTAAATAAGTCAGTTGAGCTGATTTTACTCTTCTTTTGGGGGGGTTGGTATTAAATTCAATAGAAAAATTCAAATTTGCAACTCCTTTGCCTGAATATTCTAGGTAGACTTAGCAAAATTATCCTATCTCAAATAAACAAGTCAATTGGTTGAAAGAAACGAATATATTTATGTTTCAACCTTTTTTTTTTTGTGTATGCGTTAATGTTTTAATTTTAATTTTTTTATATATATCACCAACATTTTCTTCATGGTTATCATTTAGTTTACAAGTCCAACTAAAATTTAATAAAGTGTAATATTTGTAAAATACAAATTACAAACAAAGACTGAGGGATGACAGGTGTTGCAGAAGTACCAGAAAAGAAACAGGGAGGAAAAAAAGAAGAGAGGCCATTGTTTAAAAATGAATATCAATTATTGAGAAATTAAAATTTTCTTTCTTTTTTAGTTTTTTTTTTAATTATTAAAAAAAACAAGCTTTTGCACTTTACATCTCCTTGCTACCAAGTAAACTACAGAGTTAAGTTCTTGAGGCAATTCCAAGGACTTTAATCACTGTTTCTTACAATGGTGATAAGGGAAAAAGATAAAAATTAACA
Organism: Sechiopsis laciniata; assembly: GCA_037833695.1. Taxonomy (NCBI): domain Eukaryota; kingdom Viridiplantae; phylum Streptophyta; class Magnoliopsida; order Cucurbitales; family Cucurbitaceae; genus Sechiopsis; species Sechiopsis laciniata. Next base: position 12,438,011 of record JBBMKA010000026.1, on the reverse strand, counting down.
TAAAGAAAAAAGCCTGACCTTTTACTGAGTTCCTGCTTCCTTCCACTATTTTAGACACATGATCTCCAAATCCTCCCTTCTAATGAAATTACAATGATCGATACGTCATCGTGGTACTTCCTTCGGTCACCCTGCGGTATTTCGAGTAGCTCGTGGAAGTCCATACCTATAACCATAACCGAATTAAGCATTTTGAATATCATCAGTGTTCCTATATTAAAAAAGACGAGAAAAGAGAAGACTTTTAGGGTGGGTGTTGTTTCATACCAGCTCTCTTTGCAGCCCGAAACAACAGTAGTTCAACTAGATGTTGAGCCGGGTCTCCTTCGGGTTGCAATGTGATGAAAAGTTCGACTTCAGAAACAGCTTCTTCATTTGTGAAGTACTGGTAGAGTCCATCTGATGATAGTATCAAAAACCTGTCTTGTGGTCCCAATCTGTGGTGGTAGAGAGATGGTAGACAACTGATGTATGGCGATCTCCCGACATAGTCGATTCTAAACATCTCCAACAGTGCATTGTTCCATTTAGGCTGTACATAAGAACAAGAATGATATACGTTAAGGACCATAGTCTCGAGACTAGGAGTCGCAAATTCAATCTCAGATAGGAAAATATACAGATCATTTAACTTTGCATCAGTCCCTGCTTTTTATCCATTAATCAGTGGTTCTTCAAAGGCATTGATACAGTAAGGAGTGACCATTTGGATATAGTAAAGTGTGATTATGGCAATTCCATGCCTCAAAATTTTGGTTCGGAACTTTTACGAAAACGACTCTAATGAGTATACTCAATTGGTAAAACGTAAGATCGAGATAAGAACCGTTGCAATCTAGACTAATGTAACTTAGATCATAACAAGACAGACCAATTATTGCACTGGAAAGATAAACACTGGATACAGTATGAAGTCATCAACCTGTTTGAGGAAACAATTTAAGAGTCAGAGATAGTAATTCAAAGAGATCACCAACCTGTTTGAGGAAACCAGCACCGAATGCCCGAGTAACCTTCAATGAGCCTTTTACACGATCATTCAACATAGCACCAGCATCATTGGGGTGTTCATTTTTAATTCTCTGAACTTCCTATGATACAAATCACAACAAGAAATACATCAAGCAATAGTAATGCATCATACTCCTAAAGGATTTCATATAATGTCATAAGAAAACATTTCTGAAGAACACTCAATTACCTCATCAACACTAGTGCTGTGATCCATGGAAAGCTGAAAAGCAGTAAGGTTAGATGAGGTGAAACCTCTATCACCATCTAATGCTTCAATGCCATGAACTGGCTCTTCATTAATCCTTTTCAAGTCCTGTCGAATCTTCCCGAACCAATAATCGGGCTCTGCCTTCTGCGCTAAAACAGCTCGGCTATCACCAACGTTCATCAAATAAACATCATCTCCCTTCATAAGCATCACAAGCACACAAGAACCCATCAAAGCCAGTTCAGGATTTTCATCAAGCATCTTGTCTGCAATATCCAAATAGGCCTCCTCGGTTTTCTCCAATGCCTGGGACAAAGCTTTCAAAACATCCGAATGATTAATCGACCTCAAATTGTTCAACCCCGATTGATCCAACTGCTGTTTTAACCTCCGATCAAGCTCTAATCGTTCTCGGTCCCATTCGCACTTCCACCGCATCTGATTATCCTCCCACTTCTCAGTAGCTCCTCTAAACTTTCCTCTTGAACTCTTACGTTTCCGTCTCGAATTCGATCCATAATTCCCATCTCCACTAGCACAAGGATGATTCTCTTGATCAACACACTGATAACAAGCATCACTCACCCGATTCCTCCCGAAATCACTATCGTTAACCTGAAAAGAATCTCTTGTTTCTGAACAAAATTTCTCAGATGGAACAGGGGAAACGATTGGGGCAGCAACTACGGTCGAATCGAGCTTTTCGTCCCACAACAAACCTTTAAGCTCTTTATGAACAGATGAATACAAATTCGACAAAAGATAATCAGGAGCATCAGGGCCGTTAAACCCATCATAAATACCAACAAAAACCCAGCCATGTTCTTCAGAAACAACAACATGAACTCGATCTTCCCCTGCTTTCCCTTGAGCCCACTGCAGATTTTGGCTCTTCATTGAATCATCATCTTCCAAACTTCCCTCACTGCTAAAATTCAAACTACTCACAGTCAAATTCTCGTTATGCTTGTCGGGCATGACAATCCAATCGGGTTCTTTAACCGCTTTAATCGGAGCCACAACAGAATTCTGCCCTCGGAAAATCGACTTCAAAATTGCGCTTTTCAAAACCCGAATCAACCGGGTTTTCCTCAATCTAGATCTAGAATCAAACCCTCCTCCATGAGAACAACTTCTCTGAAACTCACTCGATGCAGAATTATCAAGCGGACCCGAAAAAACCCCTCGATCCAATGGACCGGACATGAACCCTCGCTCAATCGGACCCGACAAAAACCCTCTTTCCAAAGGATCCAATGGATCCGAATTGATCATATTTTTAGGGATGGGTTGCAAAGGGATTGAAGTGAAAGAAGTGGAACTCTCAAAAGCCGCGGCTCGATCAATGGAATTGTAGGAATAGAGATCAACGAGGGCAGTAGAAAGAGGCGTGGATGTGTTGGCGCTTACAGAGGCGCCGGAGATTGACCGGAAAGTGGTGGTTTCTTCGGAATGAACTTTGGAAGGATCCGGCCGGACGTAGCAGAACGAATGGCCTAGCCCTTCATCAAGTGGATTCGATAGCAGAACGGAAACATCCGGCCGCCGCCGCCCACCGTCGTTAATTCCGGTGAAGCAAACGCCGAGCTTCCCAATCCCGTTACCCATCGAGATTTTACAGAAATGAAAAGTTTCGAAACGGAAATCGCTAATTATGTGGATATTTCATTGTTTCCACTGAAAGAAAAATTGAATGAATGAATGGGTGGAGATGATGAAGAAGAAGAAGACCAAGTGGTAAGAGATCAATGAGACACAAAGCCGTTGACTTTTCACTATGGATTATTTGAAATAATAAAAATGTCGCCTCGGTTTCAAACTTAAAAAAAGAAGAAACAAAATATTGAGTACACTTAAATAATAAATAATTAAAATTTAAAATACTATTTTATGATCATATTTTTCCAACAAAAATAGTGGATTAGTTAGGCATTTTTTTAATAAACTACCAAGGATAATTTGTATTATTTTAGTTCCTATATATATATATATATATATATATATATATATCAGTATTTTTTATGAATTTAAAAATTTTAATTTTTTTTATTCAACAATAATTAGAAAGAGAAGCCGTGAACTAATACTCTTAATCTACGTTTTTCTTACATTTAAGAAATATGTTCATATTTTATTATTTATTGTCAAAATTATTAATATAGTTGGATTAGTTGGATTAAAATTAACTATATTTATAAAATTTAATTTTTTAATGTACATAAATTATATAAATATGTATATTTTAAGTATAAATATAATGTAAAAACTTAAATATTGATGTGGCGTTTCAAAAAAAGATTTAATATGGACTACATTTTTTTTTAATTTTTTCCTAAAAATAAATAAATCAAATAAAAATAGAATTGAGTCCATATTTAAACACATCGGAGACACTTCGAAAATTTAGGATAAAACCAACAAAATGATATTATATTTAAAAAATAATAATAACAAAAAGTAAGTTTCTATTTCCTTATTTTCCGTAGATGGGTCGTTGACAAAAGTTGGAAGTTTTACTTGGACTCGAATATAGACGTCTTAATTTAGTTTGAGGTTAATAAATACAAATAAATAAATATTTTCTACAAAATCGTTCGCCTCCACCTTCAAAGGAACAAGTATTATGATCACGCGCGGGTGAAGTGGGCCCGGTTTTGAAATCGACGAGCTGAGTTTCATCGGCTGGAAACGTTTTGCACGCGTATAAATCAGCGAGTTGGAAGACTTGGAAAACAAAAATTAAATTAAAAAAGTCAAAACGAAAAAATAAAGTTTGCATGGGAAACCGCGTCACCATCACCGTTGGATCATACGTAATGGTTTGATGAAAATAATGGTTGGCTGACACCTGGCAAGTTCCTACAGCGGTATTTCTTCTCTACCCCTACCGCAGCTAAATTTGACTTTTTTTTACTAAATTTTATTAAAGCAACAAATTGTTAATTATTAGTTACTCTCAGAAAATTCAATTTGCAGTTATTTATTGAATTTCGTCCGGTGGAGTGGTTATTGGTAATTTTTATTTTTATTTTCATTTTTTAAAAAAAGTGATTGTTGCTAGGGATATATAAAAGTTGAGTTTGCTAATTTACTTATCTAACCCTATTTAAAAAAAAAAAAAAAAAAACTCACCTCAACTTCATTCACGTATTTTTTCAATTAAACTGAATCTTTGAATTGTTGTCTTAAAACATTAAACAAAAAAAAAACACTATAAGGATTAATGACATAGTGATTTCATTGTTTGATGGTAATTAATTTTAACATCATGGTTGTTAAAAAAAAAGAAAATTCAACACTATGGTTCGTGGATTCGATTTTGAAAACCGATATTTGACTCTCATATTATTTGAAAGTAGTAGTGTCATTTTATGTAGAATGGCTCAAATTTGACTCTAGGAAGTTAGTCATGTCCCCAAACCTAAGGCCCAACAGGAGGAGCATTACAAGGCGACTCTCAATAGTCGCCACAACTGATACTCCAGCTCTGGCCTCGACTATAATCATAGCTTTGCTGCGAGTAATATGGCAATATGTCATTCCACAACTTGTCCGTTCACCTGAACAAGCCAATCGTTAGTCCACAAGTAGGATTAACCCTAAACATCCAAGAAAAGTATTCATGCTAGCTAACATGCTCATATTCTAAGTTTTCTCTTAAAAGTAAAGTTCCTATTTATACGTGATGGTGTGTGTAGTGTTGGGGATCATGGGCTTATCGACCCACATTATAAGTCACTCTATAGAATTTATAACTCTAGGCTCTGATAACATTTACTGCTAACATCAATGCCTATACTTGGAGACTAATTTAAACAATTTACGTGGAAAACTGTTAAATATGAATTACACATCAAATTGTATTAACCCATTTGGTGAGTTATGTTAACTTGGGTTAATTGAGGTTAGGTTAAATAACCATGTATGGTGTGTGATTGTGCTAGTATATAAAGTATCTTGGGCTTCCTTCTTTCTTTAAGAGAAACCTTAGCCACCATTTGAGAGCTCTTGATTCATCAATAACAATTATGAGTGAGTGATCAAGATCGATCATCTTACATTCTGAATAGTGGAGTAGGCTAGTCCGAACCACTTTACATCGGTGTGTTATTTTCATCTCCTTGCTATCCTTATTTATCATTATTCAATTTCATCTCTATTGCTTTTGATTTGGTATGGAGTTAGGATAGATCTGTGATATTTGTTCTACAAAAACAAACCATTATGTGGAGCATCCTGAGACAAAGCCAAATAGTTTTTAGGTATATGATGACACCCGACATCACCAAGATTGAAAAAAAATAATAATGGATTCTGATCAATTTTTACGAATTAAAAAATATAAAATAAAACAGAGGTCAAAGTTAGAATTAAAAGCTTGAATTAGTCAAATTTGCAAATTAAAAGAATTGCTTGATGTCCATTTGCATATAGTTGATTGAATAAAAAAAATCAAAGTCAATAATGACTTCAAATATTGCAAGTGAAGAAAGCATGAATTCAAATTTAAAAATAAAATAAAAAATAAAAAATAAAACCTTCCGAAACCACCATCTCCACAAATTCCTCCCATTGTTTTGTACCCCTTGTCTTCTTCAATCACTTTTTTCTTTAAAAAAAATAATAATAAAATAATTATAATGATATATTTATCCAATTCAATTGATGCTTTTTTTCTTTTAAAGGCGAGTATTTAGACATTAATACATATTCAAAATTGTTGTCTATTATCTAAAGAAAAGTTTAACTTAACGGTCGAAATATGTATTTATGATTAGGAAATTGTGAATTTAAAATTTTCCACCTCCAAGAACTAAAAAAAATGGTTCTTTTTTTCTTTCCTAAAAATAATTGATGTATGGTTAAATAGTTACTTTAAAAATCAACTTCAATCTAATAAAATAAATTTTTATTTTGATTCATAAATTTATAGTTTTATTCTATTTTGGTCAATCATTTTTTTTTTAATTTATTTAAAAAGAGATAAGAGATTTATTATGTAATTTCTTGATTATTAAATTGTACTCGATGTAGTTAGAATTATATTTTTGTTAGAAAACAATCAACCTTTAATATATCTATTTTAATTATGACTTATAAAGATAATAATCATTTTAGTTATTCTTTAAAAAAATTGTATTTGTAATTGTTATATCACTAATTGTGACTCGGAATATATATATATATATATTATACCACGTTAATGGTGGCATGAACCTTAACAACATAGGTGGAGTGGAGTGGGTTGAGATGAAATATTAGGATTAATAAATAAAATTGGTTTTAGTGTTCTTTTTGGAACTTTAGAAATTGAATGGATCAGATTGAGATGGATGTTAAACACAATTGTGTATGTGTGTGTTTAATTAACATTTCGTATCCTATAAAAGAACAATACAAAACTAAATATTGGAATTTTTGTAGTATAAAAGAAGAATAATTTTATTCTAAAAAATCTAAAAAACATGATCAATAAGTTAATTGAATTATTGGAATTTTTTAAGTATAAAAGAAGAATCATTTTATTCTAAAAAATCTAATAAACATGATCAATAAGTTAATTGAATTATTTGGATTCCATATGTTATATTATTAAAACGTTGAAAGTTTGAATATCGTTGGCAAGTGGGGCACTATATATACAAGTAATTAAGTAAAGAATAATAGTCAACCCAAATGAGTTTGTCGTCCTAATCTTAGCCATATATAATTATTTAATTAACCAACATGACTTTTTTTTCCTATTTTTTTATTTCTCACCCAATATAATATTAAAAATTTGAAAATAATGGATGAATTTAGATCCGTATAATATCACGTAAATATATATAAAAGTGAAAAACGAAAGAAAAAAAAAAACATAAGACTAAATGAAGTAACTAATGGTTCCTAACGTGATATATATAATTAATGGTTCCTAATGTGAAAAGGATTAATTAATGTTGAATATCTTCGATTTAAGCTTTCTTCAATTATTTTGACGTGATATTATTGTTGATCTTAGAATATTTATTTAAATGTTAAGAAAACTTGTATAAAATTACTTTCCAAAGAAAATTTTAATGTTGAATATATATATATATATATATATATATTCTTTGATTAGTTAAAATTATGACTTATCAATACATCAATGAAAAGATTCAGTTTAGTATCGAATGGCTTGGTGACACGTTAATTATCTTGTTTGATTTTAATCAATTTCAACTCTATAGTCACGGGTTCAATAAGGTTATTGGTCCCTCCTCCCAACTAAAAAAAAGTCCAGCATAGCTCGTCCATTGACTAATCTTTGTTCAAATATTAATCAACATATCATAACAGAGTTGTTATTTCTTGACAGATATTAAGATATTGGATAAGTAAATTGATCATACAAATGAAAATTTGGATAAATAAATTGATCATACAAATGGATCTTTAATTATCCAGGTTAGTGACCTAAAGGAGTTTATAAAATATAGGCCTAGGTTTGACACCTCATCCTGGTAACATTGTCGAAACCGGGAGGAAAGAAAGGAACATAGTCTTTTATAAATATTTGCAAAAAGAGAAAATTGTAACCCTTACTTTTGGTTAGGTTTAATTCAAATGAGTCAAATAGTGTAATGATTCACCTTACTTCTTTACATACTATTTTTGTCCCACTATCATCTTGCCTAGATATCCATTAAAGGTAACATCATTAGTGTTTATTTAAAAGGAAAATGAAAATAGAGATTGTGAAATTTTTGTTCCAAATTTGAAGAAAAAGACGGTTGAGGGAAAGGGAGAGAAAAAAGATGGTTGGCACCATAAATTTTAAGTAACAGTCTCAATTTATGTGAAACCCAACATAGTTGGTAAGGGTAATTATCCAAGTTGATTTCAATAAGACATTAATATTTTCACTAAGATGTTTTTATTAATAATTCACTAAACTTAGTAGCATTTGAATTAGGTTTCTTTGACTATCATCATCTATGAACATGGGCTGGTTGTTATTAACGATTTCAGAAAACAAAGTGATGTACCTTGCAGATTAACAATAAATCTATTAAAACAAAAAAATCAAATACCTCACACCCATAACTGGGCAATCAAATCATAATCATAATAAAAAAAAAAAGTATACTTGTGTATGGATAATATAAAATTTCGTCCCAAAATTAATTGACAAGGAATAAATAGCAATCTTCAACAATTATGAAAGAGACAATTAAAAATCGTGTCAACCGCCCCATTCATGTTGTGTTTCTCACTAAACTCGTTTGGAGGGATGTGAACAGATTGAGAAGAGCAAAATCTATATCAACAATAAGTATATATACTTAGAACACGATTCGTTAATGATAAAGTAATGAATCCACCTTCGTTCAAAACATAATATGAATGTGACACAAAGTTGCACCTATTACTAACATAATAATATTGACTGTTGAGAATTAAATATAGACCTTTGATATTTTGGCCATGTGAGGAATAGTACCTTATCAGCAGCAAAATCAAAGTGAAATTTGAATAATAGCATATGGAACGCACTGAAAACATAAGCAGGAAATCCAACCAACATGGATTCTGGGAAGAAGAAACTTACACTACATATATTTTCGTGGTCAACATAGATTGTATCTTGAATACAAATCAGCTTCCCTATAAAATTCAAATTTCAAGTTACTTCTCAGGAAGACATGAAAATTTATGGCAGAAAGTTGAAATTGGATGCAAAAGCAGAGTATAACAAGGTTTTAGAGAGAGAACCCAAAAATGGGAACTATTATTCACTTTATTAAAAAATAAAAAATAAAGACATAGGATGAGTTGAAAGGGGAAGTTCTTTTTAAGAACAGAACCCAAAAATGGGAACAATGGAAAACAAAAGCATCCTAAACAACAAAAAACAACCTAAATCAACAAAAGTTTATGATCATTTTCCAATAAACGATGACTCCGCAAGGTCTATAGCACGAGTAAGCGCAGCGGCTTTGTTCTCACACTCTCTTTGTTCATCTCCAGGGTCACTGTCCGCCACAATCCCAGCGCCCGCCTGGAGGTGAGCCACCCATTCCATACGGCTGTTTGCACCCTTATACGAGTACATAGTGTCATAACGAGTATTGGTGGGGAAGACAATAGTCCTCAGAGCAAGGGCTACATCCATGTCACCCGAAAATGAAATGCCACCAAACCCACCGCTATATGGCCCACGCCGTGTAACCTCAAACTGATCGATTAACTCCATTGCTTTCACCTGTGCATTGCAATGGGATCGATACATTGAAAGACCTCAAGAAAGTCTAGAAACACATAGATTATCACAGCTCACAAAATGAGCTTCGCCAAAAGAAAAGGCGACAATCATGTCGGGAAATGCATCACTCAACCAAAAATGAGTAATAATCAACATAGTCCAGATGCTGCAATCCTAGGACTTTCAACATTGCAGCAGACAAGTTAAGAAAATTGGCCAAGTAAAAAACCTTACCTTTGGTGCCCCACTAACTGTCCCCACAGGCAATGCAGCACGCAAGACATCCCAACTGTTTAAATCATCAACCAACTCACCTGTAACCTGGGAAGGTAGTAGCTTCATTATTAGCTAAATGTCGTCCTACTCTGTAGAAAAACCGAGCCGAAAATGCTATAAAGACTGCATAAAAAAACCTGGGAGGGTGGGGGTGGGGCGGCAGGTCATTGGTGTAGAGCGAAAAGGATAATTATTGACAAAGAAATCGAGAACATGAGTAGGTATGGAGAAAAATATACTTACAGTTGAACTGATGTGCATGACATGGGAATACCTCTCAATATTCATTAGCTTTTCAACCTTCACCGAACCAAATTTTGAAACCTGCAGTTCACGTGAGATTGGGCATCGAATATCCAGTTTAGATATCTTTAGGTGCTAAAATCTGATGCAACTGCAAAAGATATCTATTTAGAACAGAGGCAACAGAACACGTATAAACAATCTCATGAAATAATACATCAGCATAGAGCTAGATTGGACGTTTCGTGGCGGTAGTTCTGCTACAGCAATGGGTAGTCATTTGGTGCTGTCATTTGGAGTACCAAACATACTATATTGTACAGTCAAACCGCCAATTAAAATTTTGAGGTATAGATCCATTGATGGGGGGTGGGGGTTGGTTATTGTTGAATGTGAGAACATCAAAAGCTAAGATACATCCATGATTCATAAAGGGACTTTTTTTAATTATCAGGTAAAGCATTGACCTAAGATAGAAGCTGGAGTATATATTAGCAAAAGACCCAGATCAGCATTTAAAATAGAACGATCAAGTAATAAGAGTAACTAAACCATGATCAAACAGACAGATACCTTCCCAACATCATTTCTTCCCAAGTCAACCAGCATTATATGCTCGGCACACTGCTTCGCATCGCTCAAGAGCTCCTTCTCCAACATTTGATCCTCCTTTTCTGTTTTCCCTCTTCTAATGGTTCCAGCCAAGGGTCGATTAGTTATCTTTCTCTGTAAATGATAACAGAAAAACACACCCATATAAATACCTGATAGTCTACAAGAAGAAGAATGTAGAAAATATGGCCATTAAAACTGTGAACGTGGAACTTTTGATACGTGTACAAGTGCACGTACATATAATAGGGACAGGGATAACTTTTTAACATAAACAAAATGCTATCACTAAAAGACAACTGGGAAATAATAAAATAACTGAATATGACAGCTCTAGAAGATTACCTTCTTCACACGTGTTAGAATTTCTGGACTTGAAGCAACTAGGATGCAGCCTCTAGCCTGAGGCAAAAAATTATATGATAAATTAAGCACTTCGACTAGGAAAGGATGAAACCAGCTAGTGCTGAATTTAACGCCCAACTACAACTGTAAAGCATAAAAACCTGTAGATAAGTCATGTAAGGGCTAGGATTGACAATGCGCAGAGCTCGATAAACTTCAAATGGATCTGCAAATGTTCGGCGCTCAAAACGCTGGCTTAATACAATCTGGAAGATGTCCCCTGCCAGGATATGCTCCTTAGCCTGTAAAACTGCCTTCTTGTATTCTAAGCTTGTCATACTAGACATCTTCAGTTTTGAACCAAAAAGATGAGTTGACAATTTTATTGATCCTGCAGGAAGCTTTGGGCTGAAATTACCCATGTTAAAAACTCTGATAGAAACTTTCACATTGATGACAAAAGGGGCAAGGAGCAACACATTTGAAACACCTACCCTAAAACAGAGGATCACTTACGGAACTATGTCATGGACTCTAGAGAGCAACTTTTCCAATCTAGCAGTTCCATCCTTGTATGCTGCTTCAATTGAAGAATATTGATCCAAGTGCACCCAATGAATCACATAAGCTTGCTGCAAAAGAAATCAAGGAATAAAAGTAAGCAGCAATTTGCAAAAGAAAAGTTGAACACATTCAAATCACTAAGAACCATAAAACCAATTTGCCAATATAGACAAACCATTTAAGTCTCAAAGGTTCGATAATTAATCATAAATAAAAAAAAAATCAAAGAGGAAATGTGGGGCTAAGATCAATATTTGCAAAAACTAAAAGGGCTTCTTCGCTCTCTCTCTTACTCACTGGCAACAAAATATCAACTTAGATAGAGTCCGACGCAATAGCAAAAAGTGATAGAACTAAGAAGATTACAACAAGAAGTTTGAGAACAAGAACGTACTTAAAATTAGATGAATCTACCTTATTCACATGATCAAACACAATAACGTCATCATAAAGTCCTAGATGAACATCAGGAAGGTTTCTGTCATCTGTTGGTGCGCTAGAGAATGGCAATTTCTTCTTTTCTACATAGCGGACGGTATCATACGAAAAGTAACCAACCCATCCTCCTGGCAAGACATTCATTTTGAAGAATTAGGGATTTCAACAGCAGGTAGGACTAGGAGTTGCCTAATGGATGATTTTAAGTCAATTTAAGTAGAAAATAAATAAAATAAAGATAAAAGGTAACTAAATCATATCAAATAATAAAATAAAATCATGTAATGTCCAAAAAGCAGTCTACTAGAACACTTTTAAGTTCTAACAAAGTGTGACTTTAAGTCATTTAAACTTCATGGCATCTTTACTGATGCTCCACAATACTCTATCTGCACCCACCAACCCACACATTTACATTTGTATGAATGAATTCTCGGTGTCTGACGATTATGCATATCAATGTTATATATTATCAAAACAAAATTTAAAGCTGGAACAGATGTACAGAATCAATAACTCAATACAGAGAAAATTATATTATCAACATAATAAGTCAATTAATACCACAAAAAGCATTTGGAAGTTCATCAATTAGTTGAGGTCTCCATTTCTCCATGATTCTTCGGGGCACTTCCATAGGATCCTCAACAATCTCCTCCGTCCTTCTCCCTTCTTCATGATTCAAAATCGTAACAACATTTTCTTTTGCCAAAATTTCCATCGAAGGCTGAGCACCAACCACACTATATCTCCCCTGACGCAAGACATATCAGCAAATCTGCTAATCACCAGCTCATATAATACATTGGCAGATTATACAAATGTTGTAACCACGGAAAAATTATGAAAGTTTCAAACTACTCACAACATTTGAAACCAGGCCTGGTTCGACGGATTCAAACAAAAAACTTGGGGCATCTCTATCATCTTCCTTAACCAAACATCGGTAGGCAAGAACCGGCGAAAGATGATCCGAGAATATGCACCGGTGAAGCGGAATCAAATTTCCCTTCTTTGAAGCTTCAACAAACGCTTCAGGACTGTCGACTGAATAAGCGGCAGTAGTACAACAATTAAAATTTTGGAAGACATTGAATGAGAAAAAATCAGCAAACGAGCAATTTAATCTTGTAATCAATTAACTTCAGAATTTGAAATTCATCGAGGAGAAAAATGCTTCTAAGCTTCCGTAAATGCATATGATGTATATCAAAATGCACTAAATTCAAGGAAATAAGGCTTTCTTCAAACTAGTTTTCCAGTCTAAGAATTACATTTCATTCCACCACAACAGTCAATTCTTAGCTGAATTTTCTCTCTCAATCAACTTTTTCAGATTAGAATTTTACCGAGTGATGTAACCGAGCATTTGATTCCAAGCACTCTTGATTTACCGCCGACTAGAGCTCGAGAGGTCGAGCTCAATCTCGATAGTTTGGAGTCGGAGATTTTCTCCGGTGGCCGGAAAGTTAAAGGCAACTGATTCGATGTAGCGGCTAGGGTTTTCATTATCAACGCAAAATCGAAATGCAGGAGGAAGATGACAGAATTTCTCAGAACATAGAGCCTGGCATTAAATTATACCAGTCCTTTATTAACAGAAATGTTATTCTTGACCGCTCGATGTACTTTTAGATCACTCTTTAAAAACTTTCTTGTCCATCCAACGGCGTAACATTATCGTCTCGTTTTCCACGATCTTCTAACAATATTCAATATTTTTCTGATTTTCAGTCGTTTAAAAAAAAAAAATTAAACAAAACAAAAAAGTAACAATAAAAAATAAATTAATTAAAAATTAAAAAAAAAATCAGTTGGTATTTGGGTAGAATTCTGTGAGTTGGAAAAATATATTAATACTAAGAGAAATATTTAAATCATATCCAAACATAATCTATGAAATAATGCTCATATATGTGGCTGAATATGAATTATAATCTTTTTTTTTTTATTAAATTTTTTTATCTTTTAAGTTTATAATTAAATAGATTGTGGCACATAGTCGGCCACACAACATTATTTTATACATCATGCCCGGCATGATTTAAATATTCCTCTAAGACTAATATTATCTATTGTATGGCACCGAATCTTGCTCTAAAAAATTATGTGGATTTTTTTTTTTTTTTTTTTTTTTTTTAAATTTTGGTTTAAAATATCATTTTTAGTACTGATACTTTATATTTGATTTGTTTTTTCTATAAACAATTTTATTTTAATATTTATCTTTCTACATGTTCAAAGTTAGGTGACCATTTAGAAAAAATGAATATTTTCAAATATCATTTCTAGTATAGATATTTTATGGGAAGATAAAAAATGATCGAGAAAACTGGGTTGGGTGGTTTGTGATCATCATGACATTCGCTTTATTTTAGGTTCGCCGGCAATGGTCACGACTAGCACTATTAAATGTCTAGAAGGGTTGATTATTGGTGATAAGCTAAAAGCCCTTAAACTAAAGATGAATGGATCGTTTCCTCACATTTTGATCGAATCTGATTCAAGAAGTTATTCAAACTCTTTGCAGTAATTTCCAAGATTTGTTTGAACTCAATAATATCATAGTTGATATCTTTGTGATTGTTACTAGGATGGGCTGGATGTCCTTCACTTTTGCTATGAAGATTAGGATGACTTGGTGTGTTTGTCATAGTTTTACTCTTTGAAAAATGAAATCAAGTTTCCACAATGATATTTTTATCTAAAACAAATTTATATTGTTGATTTTTAACATTGAACTACATTGATAGTTTAAAATTATAATAATTTTAATGTATAATTATGATATATTAGATGAATAATTTTATAATTTTAATTTTATAAAAATTTTAAAACATTAACCAAATGTTGTTTTAACTTTTTAAAAACAGAAAATAATTATCAAATATTTTTAATTAAAAAAAAATTAAACATGTATGATTTTTATCTTAGAAAACAAATAGAAAAACCAAAAATTAAAACTAAAAACAAAATGTTTATCAAATTAAGCCTAAATATTTAGCTTTTAGATTTTTAATATAAAACAAACTCAAGATTTAAATTGGCTATAAAAACCAAAGTGAATTTATCTCAAGATAAACATGTATCATTAATTAAAAGGGTGCAAATTCAATTCTCTAAACTCCTAAAATAAAGTCTCAAAAAAAAAAAAAAAAAAAAACCCTCCTAAAATAACAAGTTTTTTTAGTATAAATTATAGAGAGATGAACCAACAAACTTTACATAGATTAAGGTTGTGTGAACTTTTGAACTGGACCTAACTATGAAATCACTAAAACACTAATTTTTTCGTTCTAAAATAAGTTAAAGTTATAGGAAATGTTTAATCTTTATTTATTTTTTAATCTATCTTTTTCTTAAATCAATTGAAATGTATCTTCTTGTCCTTTATGTTACCATAAAAAGAGCGTTTAATGCTTGAATATAATATGAAAATATATGGCTTCGTTGGCGTAAAATGCTTGGAGAATCAAAACTCCTCAACGATGGCGACGCCTCCAATTTGTCGAAAATGACCCAAGCCTTGCCTTAGATGTTTTTTTTTTTTTTTTCCTTATTTGATCATTTTTGGACCAAAATATTCTTGACTCATCTCCCTATGAACAAACAATTTTATTTTGTAGGTTGAATTAAGTTATGCTTGTTTTGGCAATCTTAGCAAGCTTTTTTTAGTTACTATACATTTTGGAGATACCATCTTTCAAAGATACAATTTGTATGAAGTTATATATTCAAGAGAGTTTATTTAAGAGAGTTATGCATTTAAGATATTTTACCCCAAAACTAAAATCATTTCAAAACCAAATAACCGATGCATAGATTTTATGAGACGATCTTGATAAAAGTTTAAGGTCTTCAAAGTATATTCATTTTAAAAGATTATAAACTTGAAATCCACAAATAAATTTAATTGTATAATTTCTTATTATCTCTTGAGTCCAAATTTTGGGATAGATGCAAGTGCGCTAAATATGTAGTAGAATAAACTATTAAATCAAACAGCATGAAATTTATACTTGTAATTTCTACTCACTTCTATGCGTTTCAAATTCAAACATAAGTTTTACCCTATCTCGTGATTTGATAGGAGTTTTGACTAACTTTTTGAATGCATACTTTTAATGTCTAAACAAATGGCACTCATCCCTTAGATGTAAGACATTGTTGGAGTATTAGATGTAAATCTTATATTGATGGTTTATTAATTTAAAGTCATTTATGTTTTCCTATTGTAAAGCCCATTGGACTACAATGTTTTCAATATATATTGCTTCTTTCATTTTAGAGTCGCACACAAGATGTAACTTACACCTATTTTCTCTATAATGAAGTTCTTGCTCTTTATTTCAATAGTCTTCTTTATTATTCATCTTCTTCAATTTCAATAATTTTAGAGTGGCACATAAGATATAACCTCCACCTTGAGAATTTTAATTTTATATATATTATACTTTGTTCCATTTTGATCCCTAAATTTTAAAAAGTTCAATTTTGATCTCACAATTTTGTCAACTTAAAAATAGCTTTTGGGTTAAAAAAGAGAACTAAACCATGGTCTGGAATTTAATGAGTTGGCAAGAAAATAATAATAAAATAATCCAAATAACTTAGGTAAACTTCATCTTGTTGATTTTATCTTCTCCATCTCTCCTTTCCACCACTCTTTCCCTTTCATCTTCTACCAATGATTTTCCACTACCATTACAAAAAACTCTCATATTTCTTCAAAACTACAAGCACTAAAATAAGAAAACTCACCAATTCTAATTTTAACAAATTTTTTAATCTTCAAATTTCTTATTTCAATATGAACATGGTGTCAAAAGGAGTACAAAATGTTTGGATAGAAAATATGAGTAAAAACAAGTTTAAATTTCAAAAACAAAAAATAAAAAACTAAATGATTACTAAATGGGACCTTAGCAATCATTATTGTGCTTCCATTGAGTTTATGGTTTTGGTGAGTTTTCTTATTTTTAGTGTTTGTAATTTTGAACCAATATGAAAGATTTGAGCAATGGGAGTGGAAAATCACTCGTAGAAGATGAAAGGAAAAAAGTGGTGAAAAGAAGAGATGAATGATACAAAGTCCACCTAAACTATTTGGATTATATTATTATTATTATTTTGCCAACTCATAACATATCAAACCATGATTTTTTTTTTTTTTTTTTTAACTCAATAACTACTTTTAAGCTTTTGGCAAAGTTGAGAGATCAAAATTGAACTTTTAAAAATCTAGAGATCAAAATAAAACAAAGTTGATGGTTGAGGAACCAAAATGTTATTATTATTATTTTTTTTTTAAGGAAACTATAATATTATATCCTTGAGAGTAAGAATATATTATAAGAGATTTTCAAAATTTTAAAATTAAAAAAAAAAAACATAAAAAACAAAAAACAAAAAGAACATTTTATATACTAGATTGAAAGTTTAGAAATACATTAATTTAGAGGAGTGAAGTCAAACTTTTTACATTTGAAGATAACATTTTACTGTAATTATAAAACATAATTCTTGGCCAACAATTCACATGGTTTATGCTTCTTGTGGAACCATAAAGTTATAAGTTCAATTTACTGTCACCTCTTAACTAGTAATTAATTTCATACGAAGTTCATTATTAACAATCAAATATTGAAGTCAGAAAGTTTGTTTCCTGAGAATAGTATTTAATGTGCACCTATATTCGAACACTCATAAATATCAAAATAAAAATAAAAACGAGCATCCCCAAATCTTGAAGCATGGATCCGCCCTTGAAATTAAACCTTTTAAAGTAGCACTAGCTTCATTCTACAATATAGAAATAGACCACCCAAAATAAAGAATATACAGATAAGGATACATCTATTTAACGAACATTCAACATGAACGACGACCTTGACGAACATAGCCCAAAATAAAGACCCAATAAGTTTTGTCAACTCAAACTTGGTTGACTTTGACGATCATTGGGGAGGGAGAGAGGTAATCCATTAAACATAAGGATTATTAAGTATAAAACCCTACCAAAGCTAAAAGGGGAAGAATCGATCCTGTCAAATACCTACTCTTACCTTGAAACGACCAACCCATCACCCAAAAGTAAAATTCCTTTATCCACAAACTTCATTTTAGGATGCACCAACAAAAAACTACGCACATAGTCAACATAAACTAAACCCAAAAGTTGATAACAACGAAACCAAGAATAAATATGATGAAAAAAAGAACTCCCTGAAAAATCTTGACCGGAAGAAACATGAGGAAGAAAAAGAACTTGAACCGGGGCTAAAAAGACATATGAATCGAATTTAGGTCTTAAGTTTGTGACCTTTAGACCGCTCTACATTGTGTGGATCAAGGATGATGTTTCCTAACCTTTCACTTAAAAGCTTGAGTTTTGTGATCCCTTTTATTATGTTGTTGATCTTGCATGTTCGAAAATGCATTCGATTTGATACATATCTTTTCCTCAAGCTATGGATCTTTATTGAGTTTTCATAAAGTTATATTGTGGATTGTCACATGTACTACTATACAATTTCAAGATGGATGACCGAGTTAGTTGAAGATGACCATGAAACTTGTCACATCATTTTTATTTAGTCTTTGTTTTAGTTCTATTCTTCGCGCGTGAACTATTTAGGGGAATGTTAAGTTTTTATCTTTTTATGATTTTTTATTTTAAAATTTGGTTACCTTTTGCTATTTATTTATTGAATTTAAGTTTTGAACTTTGATTTATTTTGAGTGATTTAAATGAAGTATTTGTTTCTAATTATTCATGCTTTGGATGTTGTACATTTTCATGCATTTAGACCAAGGACTTAGGTTTAAACACTATCTAGGCCGAGTCCTTACCGATAACGAAACTAGTTGGTAATTATTTCATTATGGTGGCAATATATCGCAAATATTAGAGCACTCCATTGTAAAGGAAATGTCTCTTTCGCTGAGATTATTGTTACTTATTTTCGCCCCAAATTGTGGCTATTTTTCCAGCGTTAGAAGTTTCTAGAGTCAAACTTTTCCTTTTTCTTTTGTCAAAAGAAATATCTTTTTGGTCACTATAATTTAAAATATGAACTAAGTGGTGGAGTGCATGAGAAATAGGCAACTTTCTTCAATCAAATAAATGATAGTTAAATATCGATTATAAGAAATGAAATCATGATGTTGAAATATTTTTTTTCCAAACAATGAAACCATCGAATAATCGATTTATGCAACTTTGTTTTTCTACCTTGAATAACTTACCAATTTTAAAACTGCTAGTTATTTAAAATAACTAGACGTCTAAAATGATTCATAACTTGTCCTCAAGGGATGGTGCGTAAATTGAAAACTTGGGTTTTGAAGGTATGTTCATTTCTACCTTCAAGGTCTCGGATTCAATACTCACCTATTATAATTTTACAAAAGTTAAAATTTAGTTTATATATTTCAAAATTAAATTTTAATTTATATGATTTGATAAAATTTAAAGTATAATTCTTATAGTCACGGATAAATTAAGTATATGAAAGTAACTATTTTTGTATAAATGATCTAATTTTTTTTGTCCAATCATTAAGGGGCACACCTTTTATTGACATATAAGTAATTGATATTCACACTTAATTTGCTAATGATTAAAAAATTACATTGACTTTTTATTAGATTATTTTTAGGTTAAAATGTCATTTTGGTCCTTTAACTATGAAACTTGTTTCATTTTGATTTTTCAACTTTCAAAAGTATAAAATTAACCCTCCAACTTTCACAAAAGGATCCTCGGAGTTAAATGGCTGTTATGTTCAGTTAAAAACAAAAAAAAAAAATAATGTTTTTTTCTAAATTTTAATCCTTCTCTTTCTGGATTTCTCATAACTTTCTCTCTCCTCCTTCGTCAGTTTCTCTCTCTTCAAGGTCTATGATCTATTTTCTTCCCCAATTCCTTTCCTTCAATTTTGATGTTTGAAATTGAACATTTCTCTAAGAATTGAAAGAC
>JBBMKA010000026.1:12401692-12418000 GCA_037833695.1 Sechiopsis laciniata | reverse complement strand
TAGGGCATTTCTCAAATTTCAAAGCCCACAAGTGAGGGGGAGTGTTGGTTGATATAATTAAATTTATCCCAATCCATGAGCTTAGGCTTTTGGATTGATTGGTGGTTTAACATAATTCAACAATTATCATACTCTGAATAAGGACATTATATACCAATGATTTATTCTAACTAAGCTAGTTACATCACACTCCGAACACAAGAAATGGTTTTCCTCAA
The DNA here is from genome assembly GCA_037833695.1 of Sechiopsis laciniata. NCBI lineage: Eukaryota > Viridiplantae > Streptophyta > Magnoliopsida > Cucurbitales > Cucurbitaceae > Sechiopsis > Sechiopsis laciniata. The sequence continues at coordinate 12,417,782 of JBBMKA010000026.1, read as the reverse complement.
CCATTCTCTTCACTTCAACAACCATTCTCTTCACTTCAAACACATAATTATTCGCTCCGTTAATCCTTTCTTCTCCTATTCACATTCCTCCAGATATTATTCCATTTCCCTTGCCCCAAATACTCTAACAATGAAGCTAATCGACAAAGGAGCTAAACTAAGAGCCAAAACTTCGATTCAGCAATAAGATCTGCATGACACCTTTTTGTGAAACTATATATGTTTGAACGATTATTTTTTTAAACTTGGTAAAGAAAACAAAGACTATGAACAATGATTTCATGTAAAAGAAAAAAGAACAATGATTTCATGTAAAAGAAAAAAGAAATACATGCCAAAAGTTAAAGAGAAAAAGGACTTACGCTGTAAGCTCCTGGCCTCCACCATGAAAACCAGTACTCCAGAAAATTCCAGCAGGTTTACCAGCTAGTGCTTGGGACTTCCATATGTCAGTTGTTGCATCAAAGAATGCTTTGAATTGAGAAGCCATGACACCGAATCGAGACGGGAATCCGAAGAGAAAACCATCGGCTTCCACCAATTGTTCTGGTTTGATCTCTTGCACATCATCTGCTTTTGGAGGAGCTTTTACCTTTTTCAATATCCCCTCAGACAGTGTCTCGGGCACCTTCTCCAAATAAGTCAGCTAAGTTAGGCAAAACTTATAACGAACAAAATATGTGGGGGAAAATATGCACCTTAACTCCCTTTTTTTTCACCTTTAAGTCCCTTCGCACCTCGACTATTCTCACTAGACATAACATCTAACCTTAGAACATTTAGATGTCAAAGAAACCTATGGAAATTCAATTCTTATGTAAGTGGCCACCATGGATCGAATTCATAACTTTTTGGTTTTTTAAGGTCATTTTGACCACTAGGTCAACTCATGATGGTTTGTTTTTTAATATTAAGTTTATAAACGGTACTTTCTTTTATTTTATTTTTTGCTTTCTTACCTACCTTTTAACAAAACATGCCCAACTTTGACAAAACAAAAATTTGGCTTAAAACTCAAATGTGTTTTGAAGGGAGTTGTAGAACTTACCAAAAATTGTGAAAATAAAATAGTTATCAAATGTGGTTTGATGGGTCAGCATTCACTCAACAACACTACATTCAAAACTCGTCCCAAACACAGCATCACTAGTGACATAAAACAATGTTAATATTTCTTATTTTATGCAGACTCAAAATACCTGCCACAAAGTGGCTTCAACACCTTGAACTGAGTTAGCTCCCTCTTGAATTCTCCTTGCCATGGTCCCAACATGACCATGTAAGGAATAGTATCTGTAAACCATTTAAATATCATCAGCAGAAAATCAAAGTGAAATTTGAACCATAGCATGAGGGATTCGATGAAAACAAAATCAGGAATCCAAACAAGAATGATTCGAACAATTCAAGCAAAAGAGTAAGAAAAGGAAACAATACAGAGAAGAAGAAACTTACACTACATAAATCTTCGTCGTTGACATATCCTGTGTCTTGAATTCAAATCGGCTTCTGGATTTATAAAATTAACAATTCAAGTTACTTTTCGGGAAGACATGAAAATTTATGGCTGAAAGTTAAAATTGAGGGCAAAAGGTAATATCTAAGAAGCACCGACACGGACATGGACACGTACACGCTACTATTTAAAAATGCAGGACATGCATACGACGAGAACACGTTATTTATTAATATTTTTATGATACTATTGAAATATCAAATAAAAAATATTTTAGATTTTTATTAACTATGAAAAATAATTTAAACCAGAATGAAAATTCAATTAACATTTGAATTTAACCCATGTAGTTAGTTATATGAGTTCATTGTAAAGAACAAAATCTCATCATTTTTAAAGTGCCTACTAAAAGCACACAAAAGAAAATTTATAACCCTGCCCTTAACAATTTCAAAATATTTTAGTTTTTACTCCTTTTTGTCTTCATTCTATTTTTTCTCTTTCTTTCCTTTTTCCATTCTAGTCCATCTATCTTCGATGGACATCGTCGACGGCCTCCACCTCTACCAATGTTATTTGTTTCCATGTTATCGGCCATTTGAAACAAATAAATTTTAAATGAGGTGTCCATGAAGTGTCCACAAAATTAAAATTAAGAAGAATAAATGAGGACACGGAATTTTGGGTGTCGAACATGTGTCCAATGAGTGTCTGGAAGTATCGGTGTCAGACACATGTCTGAATACTTTGTCAAAATAGAAGTGTCCATCATCCAACAGCCACTCAATCTTAACAACACATTATTCAATCTGAGATCGAATTATAGTCAGAAAGAAAGTTCAGAAACACGATTTTCTATCAATTTTTTCAGTTAATTTGAGGATCGATAACCAATTTGACAACGCCCTCACAGGCTCACACTCTCTCTGTACTTGTTCATTCAATTTTCCCCCTCTTTAAAATTACAGAAATCAGGGTTCATCAGAATCAGAAAACAGTCAGATTGTAGAAATGATCAAGATGAATCAATTCATTCATCGAGTTTATCAGACAAAAACCTGCAACACGAGGATCAAAATGCAAATACAAACAACAGCAATCGCTTAGCCTTTCTTACGAAGAACATTGCTTAATTCTGCAGTATCAGTGAAATTAGTAGAAACCAAAAGGAAGAAGAAGAAGAAGAAGCGAATGAGAAGACTAACCTTCGCTTAAAGGCGATCAAATTGGAAGGCACACAAGCTTTCATCAAACCGATAATGGATGAGCACACAGAAAAACGCATTTTAACATTTAACAGACAAAATGGCCTTTTCGTAATATACTGCCTTTTGTTAATTTCAAATAACATTAAAATAAATCATTCTTCTTCGGCGGTTAATTCCTTTTGTTCTTTTTGAGTAATTAAAATATAAAGATGCGTTTCACTTCATCTATTTTTAAAAAGGAATGCGCTTCTTGTACAAATATTTAAAATTTTAGGAATGTATAATTTATACTATCTTTGCCATGTGAATCAAAAGAATTAATTTCATTATTTTGTAATAATCCAATCCAATACTATTGAAAATTGATATTTGATTCTCATTTATTTGAGAACAGTAATACCATCTATATAAAATTTGTAGTCTTATCTTCTAATTTATGCTAAAAAAGAGGTTTTGCCAAGTTACATCTAAAAATATCTAATAATAAAAAAGTTATAGATTCATAAATAAATTATAATAGATATTTAGTTGCTTGAAAAATTATTTTTAGATCTTTTTAAGAGATTAATTGCATATCTTATTCATGAAGCTTTTTCTTGCATTTAAAAATTTAGGTCACCTATATTAATAATGTAATTATAAAGGGATTGTGGATTCGAATTTTTTCACTTTGAATACTGTCGAACTAAAAAAAACTATAATAAGCAACAAAAGTTGTAATAAACAAAAGCCTATGATCCTTAATCAATGAAGGATGACTCTGCAAGGTCAATTGCACGAGCAAGAGCAGCGGCTTTGTTCTCACACTCTCTTTGTTCATCTCCAGGGTCACTGTCTGCCACAATCCCGGCACCCGCCTGGAGGTGAGCCACCCATTCCTTGCGACGGTTTGCATCCTTGTATGAATAAATGGTGTCGTATCGGGTGTTTGTGGGGAAGACAATGGTCCTCAAAGCAAGGGCTATATCCATGTCGCCTGAAAACGATATGCCACCAAACCCGCCACTGTATGGTCCCCGCCTGGTAACCTCTAGATCATCGATTAACTCCATTGCTTTCACCTGCACATGCCGTAGATAACTCAATGGTCATGAAATGAGCTTTGTCGAAAGAAAAGCTGAAACCATGTCGAGAAATGGATCGCCTTGAACGAAAAATGAGCAATCGCCATAGTTGAATTGTAGAAAATTGGCGTAGTAAAAACATTACCTTTGGTGCTCCACTAACTGTCCCCACAGGCAATGCAGCACGCAAGACATCCCAACTGCTTAAATCATCAACTAACTCACCGGTGACCTGGGAAGAAAAAGGCTTCATTATTAGCTAAACAACGTCCGTGTCTGTCAAAAACAAGGCGGAAATGCTCGAAAGACTGTGTAAATAATCCTGGGGATGGGGGGTCCTTCGAGTAGAGTGACGAGGTTATTTATTGACAGAGAAAAAAACGACAAGATTGTATTAATTCATAAACTTTTTGGTTGGAGTAGACATGGAGATAAATATACTTACAGTTGAACTGATGTGCATGACATGGGAATACCTCTCAATATTCATTAGCTTTTCAACCTTGACAGAACCAGATTTTGATACCTGCACGTGCAGCTCACGTGAGATTGGCCATTGAATATTCCGTTATAAAAAAAACTGATGGATGCAACTGCAAAATATATCTATTTAGAACAGAGAAGAGAGATGATAAAAACACGTATAAACATAGAGCTAGATTGGACGTTTTGCCATGGTAGTTCTTCTACAACTGTGCCATAACAATGGCTAGTTTGCCCCTTGGCCGTCATTCCGAGTACCAAACAAACTATATCGTACTGCCAAACGTCTAATCAAAAGAGAAAACATCCTAACTAAACTTTTTGAGGAATAGATCCAATGGTAGGGGGCTCTGTTCTAATTATTTCACTACAAGGAATCTTATTGTTGAATGAGAGAACAGCAAAAGCTTAAGAGATGACAGATCTACATTTAAAAAAAAAAAACAATCACATAATGGCAAAATAAAACATGATCAAACAGAATTATACCTTCCCAACATCATTTCTTCCCAAGTCAACCAGCATTATATGCTCGGCGCACTGCTTCGCATCGTTCAAGAGCTCTTTTTCCAACATTTCATCCTCTTTTTCTGTTTTCCCTCTTCTAATGGTTCCAGCCAGTGGTCGATTAGTTATCTTAGTCTGTATACGTTTGCGGTCAATTAGTTTTCTTGTAGTTCTAGAAAAGGAAGGTAGAAGATAGTGCACTAAAACAATGAACGTGGTAAGTGTAAGACGATACAAGTTCACGTATGGTATAGTGGGGGTGTATAGTGGGGGGACGAGGCTAACTTACTTATACAAATAAAATAAAAATCAGTAAAAGACAACTGGGAAATAATACAATAACAGAATATAATAGCTTCAGTAGATTACCTTCTTCACACGTGTAAGAATTTCAGGGCTTGAAGCAACTAGGATGCAGCCTCTAGCCTGAGAAAAAGATTTCTATGATTCAACTAGCAAAGAATGAAACCAGCTAGTGCTGAATTTAACACGCAACTACAACTGTAAAGCATGCAACCTGCAGATAAGTCATGTAAGGGCTAGGATTGACAATGCGCAGAGCTCGATAAACTTCAAATGGATCGGCAAATGTTCGGCGCTCAAAACGCTGACTTAATACAATCTGGAAGATGTCCCCAGCCAGGATGTGCTCCTTAGCCTGCAAAACTGCCTTCTTGTATTCTAAGCTTGTCATACTTGACATCTTCAGTTGTGGACCAAAAAGATGAGTTAACAATTTTATTGATCCAGCAGGAAGCTTTGGGCTGAAATTAATCGTGTTAAAACATATGAAAGAAACCTCAACGTGCACGATAAAAGGGGAAGGGAGCAACCATATTTGAAACACCCACCCCTAAAAAGTAGGATTACTTACGGAACTATGTCATGTACTCTGGAGAGCAACTTTTCCAACCGAGCGGTTCCATCCTTGTATGCCTCTTGAACTGAAGAATATTGATCCAAGTGCACCCAATGAATCACATAAGCTTGCTGCAATCAAAATCAAGGAATAAAAGTTAGCAGTTTACCAATGTAGACATACAATTTTAGTCCAAACGGTTAAATAAATAATCATAAAGAAGACAAATTCAAAGAAGAAAGGCAGAGCTAGATATCGAGATCAATATTCGCAAAATTAAAATGAGTTCTCCATTCTCCCTCTCTTTTACTCACTGACAATAAAATATCAACTTAGACAGAGACATTATCTTCAAACAGTAGTAAAATAGTGATATAACTAAGAAGATTACAACAAGAAGACCGAGAACAAGAAAATACTTTACATCAGATGAATCTACCTTATTCACATGATCAAACACAATAACATCATCATAAAGTCCTAGATGAACATCAGGAAGGTTTCTGTCATCTGTCGGTGCACTAGAAAATGGCAATTTCTTCTTTTCTACATAGCGGACGGTATCATATGAAAAGTAACCAACCCATCCTCCTGGCAAAACATTCATTTTGAAGAATTAGGGATTTTTAAGGCAGGTAGGACCATAGGAATGGCCTACTAAGGAATGATTTAAAGTCAATTGAATTGAGTAACAGTAAGGCAAATAAAATAAACTTAACAGGAACTGAATCATAACCAATAATTTAATCAAATCATGTAATATCCAAACAGCAGCCTAATAGCCCTCAAATCATCTAACAAAGTATGACTTCAAGTCTTATTGTCTCCAAGGTTTGGACCTTGAGACAGGCACAGGTACCCTCAGATATAGTAGGACGAAGCTCCAATTCCTGATTATAAGAAAAAACATAATAATTCAGTTAGTACCACAAAAAGCATCTGGAAGTTCATCAATTAGTTGAGGACTCCATTTCTCCATGATTCGTCGAGGCACTGCCATAGGATCCTCAACTATCTCTTCAGTCCTTCTCCCTTCTTCGTGATTCAAAATCGTAACAACGCTTTCTTTCGCCAAAATTTCCATTGAAGGCTGAGCACCAACCACACTATATCTCCCCTGATGTAAGACATATCAGCAAATCAACAATCCAGCAGCTCGTATAATACAGCTGACAGTTTATATAAAAGTTCAACCAGGAAAAAAAATGAAAAATAAACAGTTTGAACTACTTACAACATTTGAAACCTGCAATCCCGGTTCGACCGATTCGAACAAAAAACTCGGGGCATCTCTATCATCTTCCTTAACCAAACAACGGTAAGCAAGCACTGGCGAAAGATGATCAGAGAATATACACCGGTGAAGGGGAATCAAATTCCCCTTCTTTGAAGCTTCAATAAACGCTTCTTGACTGTCGACTGAACAAACAGAAGTAGCAAAACAATTCATGAGAAAAAAACCACCAAACGCGTAAGTTCATCTTATTTGAATTTTGAAATTCCTAGAGAACAAAAATGATTCTGAAATATTTCGTAAATGCGCTAAAATTCAGGGAAATACGGTTTTCCCATCAAATTTTCGAAACAATGTCATTTCATTCCACCATAACTGTGGATCATAAATTGGTTCTTTCAGATTAGAATTATACCGAGTGATGAAGCAGAGCATTTGATTGCACGAACTTTTGAGTTACGGCCGACTAGAGCTCGAGAGGTAGAAACCAATCTTGGTAATTTAGAATCAAAGTTGAGGGAGGTTTTCGCCGGTGGCCGGAGAGTTACCGGCAACTGATTCGATGTAGCGGCTAGGGTTTTCATAATTATTATTACAATAATCAGAATTGTAGGAGGAGGAAGAAAGATTTGAAAGATAAAAGACAAGACTTATTCAATTCCCTTTTAGAGAAAAAAAAACATTATTCAATTCCCAATTAAGCGTTCGTTGGAGATTTAAATTACTTTATTACAAAAAAATAAATAAGTTACTATTTTGAAATTCTCTTGCACAATATTATTTTTAAAAAAAATTCTAACTTAGAATCTAACGGCATAAAATGATCTGTCACGTTTTCACAGATTTAAATAGTATTTTATTTATAGTAATATTTATTATTATTGACAGGGGAGATTTTTTTGGAATGGGCTTGTTTCGATTCTCTCTCGAAGAGAAATCAAAGGCCATTCTCTTTATTGGAATTTAAGGAATTTTCGTGGAGCTTCTTAGGAAATTGCTATCCATTCTGATCTGGTTAGCTTTTTTAATCAGGTTGTCTCACATTATTTTCATGTGTCTATTCTAGGTTCGACGATGGCCTCGGTACCTATGTCGCAGCAAGTTCGTCAAAGATGGGTGACCCCAGCTTTCGGGTTTTGGAAGCTGAACGTGGATGCTTCCCAGTCTCCGTTGACAGATTTGGGAGGGATTGGCTGGATTGTTCGAGATTGGCTTGGGTTTCCAATTCTTGTTGGTACCCGATCCACGACCCAGAGTTCGTCTGCAAAGCACCTGGAAGGCTATGCTGTGTTGGAAGGGCTTTTTTAGACTTTGAAGATGTAGAGACTTGTGGCACCTTTTATCTTGGTGGAATCCGATACTTCAGTGGTCATTGACATAATTAATGGGATTTATCAAGACGTTTATGAATTACAATGTATTGTTGATGATATTTTAGAGTTGGCCCCGTTGTTTAGGGAGATTTCCTTTTCGCACATCTCTAGATCTTGTAATTTTGCGGCTGACGCCTTAGCACCCCGTGGCGGGGTGATCTTAGTCTCTATGTTCAGCCTCCGATCGGCCTTTGTAGTGCGGACTCTTAGGATTGTGTTGGTTTGGACAATGGTTGATGGATTTGACTGGTTTTTCTTTCAAAAAAAAAAAAGTTTTTTTAAAAAAAAAATTCTGGACCACAATATTTTTTTGATAAATAAATAATTTTATCCTCGGAAATTGCTTGGCCAATGTTTTGAGACGCTTTAAAACGTGGGCGGGCTGATCTTCGTATTACCTATTGTGATTATGACATTTTTTTACCTCGGAAATTGCTTTCCTTGTTTTTTGTCCTTTTTCCCCAAGATTGTTTTTCTAAACAACGCGAAATAAATAGTTTTACTTTTTTCAATTCAACACCATAAAAAAATGTCTACTCTTTGCTTCAAAGATAGGAGGATATTTATTTCAAAATAATAATAATCATATGGTTCTCTTTTTTTTATACAAAAACATTTAAAAAAATGAAACTCCAGCCAATAATCTCATAATTATTAAATTATATAAAATGTAATTAGAATTGTAGTCTGGTTGATTAAAAATGATATTTTTTTTGCATATTTAATCAATTTAAAAATTAAACATCAAGTATATAAATGTTACTGTTTTCATAAATTTTCTACTCTAAGATATATTTCTAAAGATCAATTTTAAGTTTTACTTAGAATTATAATATAAGGATTAGAATTAGATAATTGAATGTACATAGACCAAAATATTATTTTATCCAATAAAAATTACTTTAACAATATTATGGCAAATACACAATTAAGACCATTGAACATTGTTATTTCTTTTTTAAAAGTTCAACAATATTCAAAGTGAACTTATGGCCTTTAGTCATAAGTACATTTTTTATATCAATTCAATAACATGTAAAAGATTTCTTCATGCCAATTTAACATTTAAAAGTAGAAAATTTGAATTTATCACCAAGCATCTTTAATTTGAAATCTTAAATTTCACTGCAAATTAAGTAGATAAAGGAAGGGAAAATGGTCCTGCCAACCGTAATGTGGATCGACATTAATACAATTGTGAAGCTATTTAAGATCAGTACGTATATAAAAATAAAATAAAAAATAATAATAATAACAATAAATCAGTAAGAAAAATATACAGTTTTTTCCCTTTGAGGTAGAAAGTTTTTTTAGAATATTTTTTTTTTAAAATGTACTATAATTGAATCAAATGAATACAATATTTAGTTTCTTTTAATGAAATAAAGCTACTGGGAACCCTTTTTTGACTTGTTAGCAAAGGTTCATAACAGTGCCCCTTTCTAATGTCTCATAGTTCACCAGGAAAGTGAAAAAATATAAGTCCAGTTTACCTTGAGTGGTGGGGAAACCAACACCAATCTACACTCGATATTGTCGAATCCAGCTAATTTACTGTAGGCAGTTTCGAAAGAAGCGTATTCCCTAATTCAAACAACCGAAACGTTTCAATAAACGCAGAGGAAAAGGTTGAAAGAAAACAAAAGCGAAACGAGTCCAGCAGTTACCTGTAATGCAAACACGACATCGGCTTCGTCGACTTTCAACAACACTCGCCTTGTTCTATCGTCTCGAGACTGGCCAAGTTTGAGAAGCCCCTGCAAAGTTCGATGTCGAAATGTTTGAAGAATTGTTACCATCCAATGTAGAATATTCAATGATAGTGTCTATCTACTTGGGAATTACCTGGTCGTTAAGCACTGTGAACATATTTGAAAGTTCGAAAGTTCCCACTGGTGGGATTAGTGTTGATTTGCAGATTTCTATGTATGATTTGTTTAGCTGCATGCAAATGTAACAGTAACAAACAACGTTCAGTCATTGTTATTTGTTTTTTTTTTAAAAAAATATCTCAGGAACTGATAGAACTAACCTCTCCTATGGTTGTATCCTTCTTCCCTCCGCGAACGAGTTTCACAACGGAGCATAAAATAATCTGGATACAATATTTATGAAGGAAAATAATTAAGAACATTGAAACAATAGTGTCATAACTGAGTTGAATAGGATTGCTGTTTACGTTTCGCCTAAGCTTTGCTATTGGATTATGATGAAAGACGTGTAGTTGTATCGCGAAAAGTCAATTAGTAGGATCGGCACCAGAGAAATCATTTTAGGCAACTCTAATGTATCCCTTTGAAAGTCAATGCGCCTTATAGGTTATTTTCATAAATAACAACCATTGCAAGCATCTCTTTTTAAGATTTTTTTCTTTTTTCATATCTGTGACTGTCTTGACCAGTTTGTACACACTTCGACTATTGTGACAAGACATACCACCTGACCTAACCCTACAACATATGGATGTAAAGGAATCCTGAGGCGGTTACTATAGATTAAATTCATCACCTCTAAGTTTCTCGAGGCCCTTTTGTCTATTAAACCACTCCATGATGGTTTCTTTTTAAGATAAAATTACAAATGTTAAATCTACGGTCATATTTCTTGTCTAAAGATTCTAAATTATACCTGTTGATGCTGAGGAAGAGATTGTATAGTTTCTACTGCTGGTGATTTAAAAGTCTTGGATAAGGCAACAGCCATATGGTCCAACCTCACCTATAACACAACCATGTTACAACCTCCAAGTCATTATAATAAAAATAAATATGGGGATGTTTAAAATAAGGAGAATGAGAATGATTATAGGGAGGATAATTCTCTTACTCACATTTGGGTCACCAACAATTGTTTCCTCCATAATCAATATTTGTTCCCCTACAATTATTATTCATTCCCTCAAAATCTCATTCTCCTCGTAATCACTTTTCATTCGTCCCATATTATTTTGCTCCTCATAAGGTTTCTTCACCCCAAACATAGATCATAATTGTTCTCATAATTGTTCTCTTTACCCAAAACCCAAATATAGATAATCATTCTCTTCACCATATATAGATAATCATTCTCTTCCGTATTCTCATCTTCTCCATAATCATTCTCATTCTTCTTGCCCCAAACACTCCATATATGAAGTGCAGGCAAGTAACGGGAAAAGGGAAAAACTTAAAAGAGAATTATCATCAATCGATAGAGGTGTAGAACATTTGGGAAATATTTTCACCAGTTCTTGACTTTGCAATTCACTAAATTTATCAGCTTGGCTTCAAACTCTTTATGCTCTGACTTTTATGATAACAATGACAGACTAACTACTCAGAAAGGAGGTTTTTCTGAAACTGTAGAAAGAACAGAAGCAGAAAACTGTTTTGTAAATAGTTTGGCCAGCAAAACTTTAATCTCTTGTCACATAAAACTTAATGTTCAGTGGACCGAAAATATCTCACATTTCAGGTTTGTGTGTCCATATGCATGGAATTTTAGAATGAAAAGATGCTACATGGAACTAGATCGATCTATATAAAAAGTAATTTCTTCAAACAATAAACCACCACCTTTTCTTTTGTACGAAAAAATCTTTCGAGGGTTTAAAAATATGGAATTTTAGAGTGAGCAGATGCTACATGGAAGATTTATCCCGACAATGACAGACACTTACAATCTGAGGATCTTGTCTTATAACAAACTCGGGTGCTAAAGCCTGACAATCATCATTATGGTTCAGCTCCTTATTGGATTCTTTGCGTTCCACCTCTAATAACTCAATGGCATTTCTGTTCAAAGAAGATTTTATATACATATCGGTGCAACAAAAGAAGTGTTAAAGTGCAAAGTTTAAACAGAGGATAACAAAATCAGCAAGACTGTCATCTAAGAAAATGATTCGAGAAACTAAACATTCACATATACTGATATTATATCACCCACCCTCGATGCAAACACTGAACATTCTTACATTGAAGTATGTAGTCTATGATATAACTAAGTTCTATGATGAAAGTTATGTTAATTAACTTAAAAACACTAACCTGCAAATGCAAAGAGCTTTTCTCATATCTCCGGACACAGCTGCAACTTTCTGCAATGTATTTTCCATCAGTTGAAAGATGAAACTTGCATTCAAATGTCATATTAGATGAATAAGCGCTAAGTTTAAAATAGCTACGAAATAGGCAGTTAATTTTCACAAGAATGGTCATCAATCATTGATAAATAACAATTTTGTTTTTAAATTTTAGTTAAAATGTTACATGTAAAGCGCAAATCAATGAAGATTATAAGACTATTAGTAGACATTAGACAAACATGGTCTTTTAGAATAAATAAATAAATAACGTCATTATCAAGTGAGCACTTGGTTTTGCAAGATAGATTCATGCAAATTTAAGCTTCAAAACTGGAATTTGAAGTAATTATAATGTTTCTAGATGTGAGCAAGTGAGGTTTAAAAGCTATACGAATTAGAAGTGAAAATTGCAATATATATATATGTATATATATATAAGCTGCTAATTTAGAAAGGAAGATTCTTTTTCAAAAATATCATCAAACATACTCTAGCACATAGCTCCAATGCTTGTGGTTGAAAGACAACGAAAGGAAGCACCTACACAGAATATTATTTAGAATGTTTAAAAAGTATAGAAATATTGATTGAACTTATAAAAATGATACTAAAATTCTAAATATTAAAACAAGGAGATAGAACTTACAATTAACCTTTGTTCAAGAATCTTGAGGATCTGATCCTTGGAATAAGCCCTATAAGTTACAACCTGAGGTTTGCCTAGGGAGAAGCAATTGGTAGAAGCAACAATTAGTATCATGTACAATTCACTTATGTACTGTTCTCTTGTTAAAATCAATCAATATTACAGGACAATAAGCTAAAGTGCACATATACTTATAACTCACAATTCAATGCTTGAAGTCTTGGAAGAAAGCGATCTGCTAAATCAATAGCATTAGCAATTCCTACAAAATAGGTCAAAGATCAACCTAATTTGTTAATTTATAATTCATGAAGAACAATGAGATATTCTATGTATCACTTTCATAGGCATACCTATCAAAATACATCTTGAAAATGGGAAAGTTGTGAGCATGAACAGTTCATGAAGCACCACTTTATCCTTTGTAATTAAATAATCCAATTCATCCGCTATTATCAACCTGATGTGAAAAAATGCCGTGAGTAAATATTGAGATGAAATTAAAATTGCAGAAAGTATGTTCTTACATCATCTTCATGCAAGATGACTCTGACTTTTGCGAGTATAGGCGCTGAAGATGTTGCAAGGGTGTTAAAGAGCCCTTCCGTTTCTTTTGTGGTTTGGCTTCACCCATCATCTACCATAAAGAAATAGTAGATAAGTGTATGAAACACTAAAGTTACAAATATTTCAAGATTTTTACATCCATACCTTAATGAAAATATCGGACGTATTTGTTAACGAAGTGCAGTTTATCGACAAAATGTCTGGCAGCTGAAGACCTGACTGGTAACACAAATAATATTTGAATGTGTGATAAATTGAATGTTCAGAAAGCGAACTTTTTAGCTTAGACTTGAACAGTAGATTGCATATATATCATGAAGATGAGAATATTCAACAGGTGAGAATTTAAAGCCTACCTCATTGGCCCAAGCAGCCAACTGTTTTTTCACTTTGTCCATGGACAAAGATTTGCCAGTTCCTGGACACCCGCATACATACAAACTACCAGCTATTTCTTGCTCCACACAAGACTTGCAAAAATTGATGATTCTACTTTGTTCGTCTTCACGGCACATGATTGTAGTTGGGGAGGTTGATACGTGCAACACTTCTTTAGCTGTTTTTAAATATTCAGTATCTAGCAAATTGGAAAACAGTAGAAGAAAACCTGTTAAAAGTGCAAGAGAAATATAATCACATTCTACAACTTCATGCTACCATCACAAACTAAATTCTAACCTTTAGGATTCCAATCTGGTTTGGCACTAGGTGAATTATGTAACTTAGGAAATCCATCATTAAACGTGTCCCCATTGCTCTGTAGATGGTTAAAAAAACAGTATTATTCCACATCATTCAGTCACAGACGAGGCTAGGAAATAATGCATTCATGTGCACAAGATCTTCAATTAATTTGTGAGATCTGACTAATGGACTAAGAAATTTTTTTAAAAAATAAAAAAACCTTACAATGACTTTCTTCTCTGCCGTAGTTCTAGCTTTCTTCTTTGAACCTTGTGTGCCTTCTTCTTCATGTCTTTCTTCTTTGCCCCGACAGCGCTTCATAGCGAAGAGAGTCGAAATCTTTGTTTTTTTCAAAGAAGAAGAAGAGAGAAAAGCTTTTTTGTTGAAATGTAATTTGATCTTCCACAAACTAGAATGGCATCACATTTAGCCCAATTAGTAATTGTTAAAATAAATTGTAATGTATATTCTCGTCTTATTTAACTATCTGTTATCCTACTTTTTATGCTTATATAAAATGGGTATGGGAGGGTTCTTTTTTATATCAAGTTTTTACTCCATTATAAATTGTGCATCGTCTTATCTCGATTTCATCTTAATTTCTGAAATTAAGTAGTTGAATGTTACATTAAGGAGTTAAAATAATCCACATCCATACATACATAGAATATATTTTAGTTCAACTACAATTGGAGAGAGGAAATTTGAACTCGTGCCCTCCTGGTCATGGGAGTACACTAATGTCGTTGAGCTACTATTCTTGTTGGTACATAGAATATTAGTGATTAGTTCATTAAACATTACTATTTACTGAATAATTAAAAATGTTGGGACTCATGATTTGATTATTCCAATACACAAATATGCCAAGATCATGGTCTTATTTCCATATATTCTATATACCATCGTAATTATATAGATATATATGTACACCTTGACTAATGTCATCTGACTGACCTACAACAATATTTGTTTGACAAGAAATACCTAGATATTCAATACTAAGTTAGGTGACCGCAGCCAATAATAGCAGTTGCTCGGCGGCATCAGCGTACATCTAATGACCAAGAGGTCATGGGTTCGAATCCCCCACCCCCAGTTGTTGTAATCTCCAAAAAAAATGTTAGGTGACCACATGGATTGATCTTATTTTCTCTTATTTAGCCAAATGTACTGATATAAAGTAGTTGATGCTGTTCAATCAAGATTAAAAATGGAAGATAAAAAGGTAAAGAGAATAATCACATAATTCTTGGCAATGATCGTGCTCAATGAATTGATCATTGAGTTGGGTCTTCCTTTTTATAGAAAAATCCAGAGAGGTTAAATACAAAAGTTACAATGGTAGCAGTGATAAGTTAATTACACAATATCTTACAAATAAACCAAAATACTTAAGTTTCATAATCCACGTGAATGTGCAGTGGGCTAGCATTCTTATTCTCAACAAGCCAAACGGTCAAACAAGAAATTAGAAGAGAAATAGATGACTGATTCAGCGAAACAAAACAAAAATTCATTGCTATCCGATTATTATTATTTTGAAACAAAATCAAACAGATCCTCTATTTTCCTTGAACAAGTTCTAATTTGTGTTTTTCAAGTTCAGAAAGACATTGATGGAAACTGGGAGAATACCTGTAACGGCAAGGAGTCAAATATCAGGGAGGAGGCTGCGGCCGCACGAATAGAAGAACTACGTCGGCGGCGGCGCTGCTGAAATGAAGGGGGAGACGCCGCGATGAAGATGAAGAAAAGGCGGGAAAAGACGAAGAGAGATGAGTTTTTTCCTTTTTTCCTGAAGAAAAAGAAAGTGACCGCTACGGTCTTGGAATTTTTATTTTCTTTCCATTCAGTATTCCTTCTCTTATTTTTAGTTTTTTTTTTTTTTTTTTTTTTTTTAGAAAAGAGGGAGGGAAGAAAAGTGGAAGGGTGAGGGTAGT
>JBBMKA010000026.1:12373684-12396017 GCA_037833695.1 Sechiopsis laciniata | reverse complement strand
CCTAACGGCCCAACCGAACATCAGAAAAAACTAACCGAACGTACCTGAGAAACCGGAATGAAGAACTGGGCCGTTACAAATAATTCCTCTAATGAATAAGTGTTTATCGTCTCACTATAAATTAATGTCCTCTCAAGCCAATGAGAGGCTGGATCCCTTGTCTAAGCCTCAAAATCAGTTCTTAAGGGAGCAACTCTACATCTTCCTCAAAATTCGGGAAGGCGTGAATTCCTTCTTGTGACGTTGTGTTCTCAACTACACACTATGGCAATCCCTAATGTTGGAGGCTTATTGACCTAGCGTTGTTTGGTAGGTGTCACTCATGCACATCAAATGACGCTTTCATAAAGCAGGAGTTCACAACCCACTCAGCATTAAGATCACATCGACATACGATCATCCTTAGGGAAGTAGTTGATACAATTCTATAACGGAATTACTAGATCGATCATAAAACTTCTGGTCATATCTTATGCAAAAACTCATTTTTTAATACAATGGTCTTCTTTAGCCCTACAAAACAACAAACTATCAAACTATGATCAACGAAAAAAATGGGAGATCGAAGAACAATGATTACTAATATGTAAGAGTTTTTAGCAGGGTTAATGATGTCTTCCATGTTTAGTAAAGTAGAAAGCTCTTCCGCGCAAATGAGAAAGGGATAAAGAGATAGAGGGCCCTCTTGTCTCAAACCTCTTTAAAAAACTACAACCCCATGAGAGTTTCCATTTATTAACATAGCATACTTTACCGAGGTAATGTGCATCCCAACTTTCTGGATCCATGATTGGCTAGAAATCAACTTAACTATCATTCTGCAAAGAAAACTTCACTCCAATATTTCATAAGCTTTACTCATATCTAGTTTGAGCGTTGCCCACCCATGCTTACTTGTTTTTCTTTTTATTGATATTATGAATGAACTCAAAACCAAGAACCACATTGTTAGTTATAAGCCTACTTAGGACAAAAGTTGCTTCATTTGGTGCAATAATTTTGTCAAACACACTTTCCAGCATATTAGTCATAGCATTGACAATGATTTTGCAAACCATGTGTGTAGAGACTAATGGGTCGAAACTCCTCAATTTAATTGCTCGACATCAACAGCTTAGAATAATAGCGATCAATGTGTTGTTCACTATGCCTAACCCTCGATACCCTCATTTAGCACCATTAGAAAAAATCTGACAATATCATCCTAAAAAATATCCCAATAATTTTGAAACAAATCAGCATTGGTTCCATCTGAACTTGGAGCCTTGGACGAATTCATACTTCTTAAAGCTAGCTCAACTTCTACATTGGTAAAATCCTTATCTAAATTCTTGACTCACTCTCACTAATCTTACTTTGAACATCCCTTAGAATTCTTTCCCTAGCTCCGTCTATTATGGGTTAAGCTCTAAAAAGCATAATCTTTAGCAATACAAACTATCTCATTCTCCTCGTGATACCAATTCCCCTGAGAGTCCATCGATTTATCAATTTTGTTTCGTTTCTTTCCTTGAGAAGCTCTCATATGAAACCATGACTAAATTCTAGTTTTTAAAATTATAGAGACTAAATTATAATTTTTTTTCAAAGTATATGGACTAAAATCTAGTTTTTGAAATACAAGGACTAAACTCTAACTTTGTTGGAACCATAGGGACCAAATTTATAATTTACCATATTATTTTGTTTTCATAAACATTCATAATTATTTTGGTTCATGAACTTTCATTTTTACTTTATTTTGATTTATCAACTATCAAATATCCAATTTTATTTTAGGAAATTGGTTTTATGTGTCAACTTTTTTGTTGTATATTTTAATTATATCACTTTTTTAAGAAATATTTTATCCATCTCACAGAATTTTGGACGTTTTTTTGTTGCATATTTCAATTTTTCCATTTACCGTCTCTTGATTGAAGACTATATGCTGCACTAATTGAAGACTATACACTGATTAACGACCTGCTTGTAGCACTGATTGAAGACTGTTTGTGGAATTGATTGAAGATTGTATGTGCACTGATTAAAGATTGTTGTATTGATTGAAGTTATATGACGCATGAGCTTTTTTTTTGTCTTTTTACTAGGCTCACCTCAATTTTATGCTATGCATGAATTTCTTCTAAGAAGTTAATATTCATTGATTTATTTTGGTTTGTTTTATTATACATAAAAAAAAGATCCCCTTTATTTTATATACCAAACTTAAAATTGGTCTCTAAAATTAATTTTTCGTCAAATGAATTTAAACGGAATAAAAAAATACTTTGGTTAGTAGATCATTTTGATCCTTTGATTTTCATGTTTGTCTATTTTGGTTCTTCAATTTTGAAATGTTCAATTTTAATTTATTAGACCCGTTTGATAACTATTTTATTTTTTATTTTTGAAATTTAAACTTATTTTTACACATCTTTCCTACAATGTGCTCTATCTTTCCTAAGGAAACATATGAATGCCATCCAAATTTAAAAAACAAAAACAATTTTTAGGAAGTTTTTTTTTTCCCCAAATTCTAATTTGATTTCTTAAAATATAGGGGAAGAGGTAACTATATCCAAGTAGGAAAACATATATGATAAATTAGTTGTTGTAAGCTTAAATTTCAAAAATAAAAAATAAAAAACAAAATAATTATGAAACGAAATCTTAATTTTCTATAATCATCCTCTCGCACAAGGCAGTTCGAAGAGAAGAGAAGGAAATCCCAATTTGCATTTGGTTTCCGCAGTAATGATGATGGGGGAGATTCTTCATGCCAATTCACATTCCTCATTATGATATATTTCATGCCATTTCTAATAAGAGAAATGTTTGCATGGTAGGTAGCATGCAGCCACCATGCGGCAAAATCTGACTCATTGATTTTATTTTAAATTTAAAAAAATTTATTTTTTATTAAAAAAAAAATCAATGAATCAGATTATGCCACCTGGGTGGCTGCATGCAAACATTGCTTTTCTAATAATGTTTGGTTTCTAAATTCATTTGTCTCTCTGCTGAGTCCTTTATCCTACAATTAAGGGCGTTTTTTAAATTCAATCATTTTATAAATAAGGCTCAACATGTAACCTTTTATCTATTAAATTGTACAAAAATGTGACTCAAGCTATATTAAGGATGTAGTTACCCTTATTTCAAAAAAATAAAACAATAAAAAAATACATTTCCGGGTTCTCAATTGTGTTAGAATCTCACTTCTAATACGAAATTGTATCTAAATTCATTTCTCTTTGGTGAATCCTTTATCCAACAACTAAGGCCCTTCAAAATTAAAGAAAGATAAATTTCTTTTTTTTGTTTAGAGGGTCAATGGACCACTCCTCAGATACTTGAGAAGAAAGCTACCATATTGACAAATCTTGACACAAAATCAACACCATTAACATCCATAGTGCGATATTATTTGACTACAAATTGGAGGCAAATCCTATAAAGAGGTATTGGAATCAAACATGCAATCATAATGTTAAACTGAATTATCCCAAACAATGAAATCATCAAGTCACTATCTCTTTCGATGAGTGATAAAGATTTTGTATCTCTTAAAAATGTGATATAATCATTGAATTGACATTTAGTACAAATTAAAACCATAAGTAAAATAAAATAATCATAAAATCTGTCATCAAAATGGTGTCATTAGTAAATATAATTATAATGTACATAATTACACAAAGAATGGATTAAAGAAAGCATAGACATACAAACCTCTCTTCATATCCGACCCCAAAAAGAAAAATAAAATATAACTATTTATGTTAAAAAAATGTTCATCTGAATTTTTCTTTTTTTAAAAAAAAACAAATCAATAATTTCCCCCTTTCCGTCTTGTGCCCTAAAAGTACTCAAAATCCTCAGTATCGTTACCATTAGAAGCCGAAGAATTCTTCCCCGTCGCCGTCGCCGCCGCCGCTACTTCCACCGCCTTCTTCTTCTCCACCAATCCGCCGCCGTTAGCGCCGCCCTTCTTGCTAGCATACTGCGAGAAATCAACCGGCTCAGGAACGTGCGGCGGCATAGCGCTTCTCACCAACGCCCAATTAACACCATCGAAGAACGGATGCTGCTTAATCTCAGTAGCGCCTCGTCGATACGCGATCCGCTTCGACGGCTCCTTCACAAGCAGTCCTCGGATCAGATCCCGCGCCGCCGCACTCACCACCGGCGTCTCCGGGAACCGAAGCGGCTGTCCGACGACGTTAAACAGCGTCGCTCGATTTCCAGATCCTTTAAACGGCGTCGTTCCGTGCAGAAGCTCGTAGAGAAAGATCCCTAACGTCCACCAGTCGACAGCGCTGCCGTGGCCTTCGCCTTGGACGATCTCTGGCGCCAAATACTCGTGCGTGCCGACGAACGACATAGATCTGACGTTCGTCGGCTCCGCCATGAGTTCCGGCAGAGCGCCGCCGACGAAGAGGCCGAAATCGGATTTCGATTTGCGATTCTTCTTGGAAGGGAGGATGCGAGGGAGGAAATTGGACGGTTGCATACAGCCTTGGACGGCGAAGTCTTCGTCGAGGATGGCGCCGGTTGCAGCGCCGTTGGCGGCGGCGATGGCGGTGGTGGTGGCGTGGGCGGAGGAGGATTTGACGAGGGTGGGGTTGACGGAGCAGCGGAGGGAGAGATCGAAATCGGAAAGCATGATGTGGCCTTCGTCTCGGATTAACAGGTTTTCTGGTTTCAAATCTCTGTAGACTATTCCTAACATGTGAAGATATTCCAATGCTAATAACACTTCTGATGCATAGAACCTGTTTGAAAATCATGATAACCAAGAACAAGATTTATCTGAAAATCTTCAATGAACAAGCTCAATTTCTTGAGGAAAATGGATCAAAGCATATAGTGTTTTAAACTTTAAGTACCACCATTTTTAGAAAATATTCTTTGATATTTTTTTAAATGGTAGAAATTATTGTTTTGTAATAAATCATGTTTTGAGAACTACAAAATAGTTTCAATTTTTTTTAAATTTTGTTCAAATTAAAATTTCAAAATGAAATGTAGTGAACAGTTTGAAACCCTAAATATAATTTGAAAAATATTAATCAAAATAATGTTTGAAACGTAAATATATATATGTATATATAAAAATTTTGTTTTAGTTATGTGGCTAAAGTTGATTCCCATAATTTTAAAATTTTATCCTAATGGAGAGAAAATTAGAATTTAATTTATATTATTTAAAAAATTAGCCAATTTTGTAAAATCTATAAAATAATTTTGGTAGTGTAATAATTGGCTAATTAAGTATTGATTATTTATATGTAAAGATGTGATTGTTTTAAATTTTTTTCAACTCATATTGTATACATAAATATTCAACTTGTACTAGGGGGTGCACAAATAATCGGACAACCCGAAAAATCCGAACCAACCCAATCCAAATTGACGGGTTGGGTTATGTTAAATACATATATGAGTTGGGTTGGGTCGAGGGTTGACCTAAAATTAACCCAACCCGAATTTATTATTTAGTTTTTTTTTTTTTACCTATAACATAATTATTATGTTATTTAATTATTTATATTATATGTATATACATATTTATTTTATTTAATTATTATTGTTAGACTTTTTATTTTTTAATATTTTTTAAACTTTAAACCTATTGATGAAATTTTGATGTTAGGTAAACTTAAATTTCGCATTTACAATAAGAGTCTACTTATGCTAATGTTCGTCCTAAGTTTGTAGGAATAAAAAAAATGGGCGTTAGAGATTGTTTATTGAGTACATTGCTTATTATGGTGAGTTTCTTTAATTTTAGATTAGTTACAAATTTATGAACCCGATAACCCAACCCAACCCGAAAATAATGAGTTGGGTTGGGTTGAGTTGGAGAATTGACCAACCCGAATTTTTGGGTTGGGTTGAAAATCATCCCAACTCAACCCATGTTCACCTCTAATTTGTACTTATTTAATTGGTCAATGGTTATAAATAGTTTTTTGTTTAATTTATAAATAAAAAAGACTAAATTCTAATTGTTATATTTTAACTTTAATTTTTTTTTCATAGAGATCAAATTTATAATTTACTTATAAAAATATATATAATAAAATAGATAATTATCAATGTATAAAAGATGAATTTTTTTTGCCCCATCCAAATGGAATTTATCTCTTAGAAGGATGATGCAGAGGCTGATGAATGGGCATCTTTTTCTAATATTATGGACCAGATTGAACTTGGTGATGGTAAAGATTCTTGGAGTTGGCCCCTTGATGATTTTGGCTCATTCATAATATCTTCTCTGTACAAAAAATTAGCATCTTATAATGAGAACAAGCTAGATCGTGAGCTATACACTAAATTATGGAAGGGTCCCCAACCTAAGAATGTGAAATTTTTCATTTGGGAACTTAGCAAGGGTGCTATCAACACAAATGATGTTCTATAGAAAAAGTTGGTGCTAACTACTCTACAACCCTCTGCTTGTATTTTTTGCCTTGCTAAATTAGAATCACAGCACCAATTGTTCATTGAGTGTGGTATATAAGCAAAATTTTGGGCTCATATTCAAACAACATTTAGCTGGTCCATTTCTTTTCCAAAAAGCCTATCGGATATAATTATCTACCTATTATTGGGTCATCCATTCAAGGGAGAGATTGAATCTATATGGCTAATTATTATTTATGCTTTCTTTTGGACAACATAGAAGGAGAGAAATAGCAGACTTTTCATTGAAGAGTACACTAGAAAGGAATCCCCTTTTTGAATCCATTATTTACATGGCTATGTATCGATGTCACTCTATCGACCCTTTTTGTACTTATGACTTAAGCACTTTGATTGCTCATTGGCGTAGTTTCTTATAAGTTTCTCGATAGGTTGTAACGTTTCAATCATCAATGAAAGTTTTGTTTCCTATAAAAAAAAACAAAAAACAAAATTTGCCCCATCAATGACTTAACTCATACTATACGTTTGAATAATTAACTTTTAGGGGTTTTTGGAGGAGAGGAATTAAAATAATTATAGAGAGAACAAGAACTAAGGGGAGAATAGAAAAAAGAATGATTATACATATTTAGGTGAATAAATTATCATGGAAAAAATGGTTATTTGTATAAAGGTGGGTGTTGATTATAAGAAAAATAAAATAATGAGTACGATGAGTAAAAATAGTTACACGTAATAAAAAGTTGTTATAGAAGAAAGAAAGTAAGGAGAGAATAAAAATATGATTTTAAAAATATACGAAGAGAATGATTTTCAATGTCTTATTATTCTCTCTAAAACTTTTTATTATTATTATTATTATTTTATTTTTTGTGAGGAAACACAAACACTCTCTTAATTTTCCAACTATTATGAATATAATTGTTTTAGATTTTATTGAGAAAGTAAATTTCAACTTTTAAAATCATAAAAAACTTCTTTTTGACATGAAGATGGACCAAATTTATAATTTAAGGCGAAAAAAATATATAACAAAAATGTCTCAAAGTAAAGAAAGGAAAATGAAGAAAACGAACCTCGCAGCTTCTTCGGTAAAATACTTGTTAGGTTGCTTTTGTCGAAGAGAATGAAGATTCCCACCGCTACAAAACTCCATGACCAAACAATAAAACTTATCCGTTTCAAAATACGAATACAAAGTAGGCAAAAACGGATGATCCAAAAGCCCCAAAATCTCCCTCTCCGTTTGAGCTCTCAAAAGCTTATTCCTAGACGCCAACGAAGCTTTGTCCATCACTTTCATAGCGAAATACGCATCACTCCCTCTTAATTCCACCAAATAAACACTCCCAATATCTCCATATCCAAGCCGCTTCAACAGCCTAAAATGGCTCAGATTCAACTGGCTCCCTCTCGAAACCATGTTCACCGCGTCCCATCGCACGTCTCCGCCCGTGTGCGGCTTTATTGTCATCCCCGTGCTCTCCATGCTGTCGCATCGGTAACTATCCACGCCGCCTCCGGTGCTGCTCTGCATGTCCATCGTCGTTTGGTTGCCGTTTTTAGCTATTTGATCGATTCTTTTCAGTGATTCTAGAGGGTTTTTGGCGAAATTTGGTGCGTTTGCTTTCGTTCCTTCGTGTGAATCGTTTTCTTGTTTTGATGAATTGCTATACATCTAAAATTACAATCGATCAATTTCAGTTATGATCAAGCCCTAATTGAAATTGACCATGTAATTGAGCCCTAAATACTTTGGGAACTTTACACATGAGCATGCCACATAAATTGTTTTTAAATACAAAAAGTAAAAAAAGAGAAAACAATTGTATTTTCTCTTTAGTATTTATTGAATCAAGGTTATGATTGAACCCCAATTGAAATTGACCGTAAAGTCCTACATACTTCTACATATCAATGTGTAGGAAAACTCTACGTATGAACATAGTGGCACGATAGAATTTCATTGGCATCACATAAAATTTTTAAATAAAAAGTAAAAATTAGAGAAACACAATTTCGGTCATGATCGAGCCCTAATTGAATTGACTCCACAATGGAACCCTAATCGAGCCCTAATTGAATTTCATGATTATGGAATTTATATATTTTATGTAATAATGTACCTGATCAGATCCCGCAGGTTTGTTATCGGACTTTGACCACATTATTGCTGCAGAAAATTGCGATCTCCGATTAGGTTCAAGACGAAGATCTATGAAATTCAACATTCTTTTTAATTCAATCGAAACATTATGCGAATCAAGAAATTGAATGAGAGATTTTTTCCTAAGTCGTTGGAGCCACGAACATGGATTGTTAATGGCCAACACGTTTTTTTTTTCTTTTTAATAATAATAATTAAACTAATTCTAAAAAAAAACAATAACGATATTTAAGGGTTAGAAATGAAATAAGATTAAAGTTTTTTTTATTATTATTATTGAAAAAAAGATTACCAGAGTTTGGAGCAAACCCATACCCTAATATTGGAATTTAAAGTTGGAAGAGTTTAAACATAAAATCGAACCAAGATCACCTGGGGGTGATTGGATTTAGGAGTTGGGAGAGATGAGGTGAGAAAATTATTCAACCTCACGTTATTTTTTGTACATAACAATCTCTCTCAATTTTTCTCCAACTCCTCCTCACATCCCATCAAGTATACTTAATCTTATAAAACATCAAATCAAACTTTATTACAATAAAAATTAATATAAAATTAAAAAAAAAAATTCAAACATCTTTTTTCAAACACAAATTCCTAAAAAGAATTTCTATCATCTCCTCTCCAAAACATCAATTCCTAAACAAATACTTTATCTTTCTAAATCACTCCACTTCCTCTTCATTCCTCTTCCTCTCCTCTCTTCTCCCAAACTTCAAAATCCAATCACCCCGTGATATTTGTGGAGCTTCAATATAGACTTGATACAATAATATGTTCAAACAAAAAGTTGCATAAAATTGACCTTTCAATTGAAGTAAACAATGTTGATGAATATTCATTGTTATTAATTTTGAGATGGAACTCCTAATTTCTTGAATATAATATTAGAACTCATTTAATTTCAAGAACGTATTAGTTTAAAAATTCAAATCTAATTCAAGATTAATAAAGAATAAAAGGTAAAATTTGAGGGGTATGTTATAGATTCTGAACTGTCTCACTTGGAAATATGTTTACTATGCTCATTACTAATTGATTTTTAGATAAAACTTCATGTCAAATTACAATTCAATTCAAGATTGATGATATAAATATTTTTTACAAAATGAAAGTTAATAATTACAAAACGAAATCTATAGAGAGCTCGAAAACAAACCGGAGTTTTTCGATGGGAATGCGAAACAAATGATCAAAGACTCTTATTCTTATGCAAACCCCATGTATTTGTATTGAGGGAAGAAGAGAGAGAGAAAAAGAGAGATGAAAAGGTTAATGTTGAAAAGATTGAGAAGAAAAAGGAAGAAAATGAGAAAATATCAAAAGGGAAGGGAAGAAGAAGAGAGAAGAAAAGACCAAGAAATTTGTTTGTTTTCCTTTTTCCAATTTTCCATATTATTAGTAAATGGAAATTGTGTGGTTTACAAGAATAGCAAAAATGTTGGTGGATGGTTATACATTGCCAAGCTTCAGCCTCTTTTTGGTTTGTGGAATTTAGAATTTGTGAAATCTTTCAAAGTGCCCATAACCGCTCGCTTTCAAAACTAAGTCCCAACTAAATTAAAAATTCAAGAAATTATTTTTAAAAACTTGAATTATATTCTTTCTTAATCGCGTTCCACCTTTTTCTAATATATTTTTTTTTTTTTTTGAGAAAAATATAACCTTCAATAATACAATCTAAAACTATACATCCAAGACTCCCTCTTAATGGGACCATACACAAGCGTGACAAGCCCGACTCCACATGTTGGAGCGTAATCATTTAAAAAGTAAAGGTTGTAGCCACAACTAAGCCTATTAAACAAACCAAACTTTCGCACCATCATGTTCTTAACCATAAGAGAGTATTGAGACTCCAATTGGAAGAAACTATTACCTATCATCACCTCGATTTTGGAGTTTTTCGATAGTCTTTGTGGAGTAATCTGACGTTCATCTCACTGATTAAAGAATAAGACTCCACCAAAGATAAGGGGACAAGATTATTACCACAAAGTGATATTAACCTCTCCCACCTCGTAACCTTGACTTCCCTAATAGTCTTAAGGCCTTTATCCACCAACTCTTCCCAATTTCGCGGAAACAGCCTCCTTCCAATATAGCTCGCAGCCAAGAAAGAAGTACCAAAAGAAGAACAAACAGATATCGTACCTAAAAACAAAGCACTTAACGTAAAACAAAAACACCCAGACTTTAGCAAGCTACTTTTAAACACTCTTTACCAATCAGATTTTAATGAGAAAAAGATAAGAAAATAAACAAGATAACAAAAACGGATTCAAAAAGTCCTGAAGCGAGCCATTAAAAAAGGTGGACTAGTAAAGCCCATGTGTTGGGCTGAAACCATGCTCGATTAAAAAAAATCCAACGGTTTGAACCTACACCCAAACAGGCCCGACCGAGTGAAGTAACAACTCATCTTTTTGAACCAAGGCTGAGCTTTAACTGTCGTCCGTCCACTCTAAAATCATATGTGCATGCTTCCCACGTGGGAGCTTATCGAGCCCACCACTCGTTAGCCATATTTCCCCATCAATCGACAGTTGGCTAAGTCAAACACGCCTATGAGTAAAACCCTGACAACGTGCCTTCTTCGATCCATCTCCCGCGAAACTCCAAACCACCTTGCACGGTGTCAAAAACGCAAAACCTTCCTCCATGTCGACGATGAGGAACCTCTTCTTCTTCTTCCGTAACGAGTTAATATTCAACCTTAGCTTCCTCACCTCAAACTTAGGTTGTCCTTAGTCGAAAGGCATCTTAACACGGCCTAGCCCTGCTCTCCTCCTCATTTCCGGCTTCGTTTCTACTGCCATTATGATCTCCTCATCTTGACATGATGCACCATCTTTTTCTTTCGAAGCTCTGACATGCCTCCACCACTGTTCGTTCATCATTTCAAAACCTCACAATCTTTAGTCTCTGACGGCCATCTTAATCCCTCAAGTCCAGCTCATTTGAGCTCCCCAAACAGCTCCGAGTGAACTCCCTCCACAACATTCACATTGGAGTCTAAGAAATGCCCACATCCTAACCTCAGAAGTGACACACCCCACCCCAAATCCTCTTGCTAATCTAAGATGTGGCATATCAACAATAGATCACCACTGAGCCGTGAAATCTATTGTTAAATCTCTAAATGGAAATCAAACCATTTTATAGTAAGAATCTTAGATGGCTTGTCAACTTCCTTAAACAAAATCTATTAAAATTTCGACAGAGTTTCCCTTAAAAATAGATACACCACACATGGAGAAAAAAAATATGCATATTAAAGATAAAACATTCAAGCTTCAGTCATCAATTCAAAACTCCAGTACCACATGACAATCCATTTGAAAATAGACACATAAGTTAAAATTTACAAGCAACATCAATTTCGAAAAATAATGTAGAGCATACAAAAATGCTAGCCACAACCCCACAATAAAGAGAGTATCTATAACTACATGCAAACGAAATGACATGCAATCAAACAAGTCTGGTGGCAGAGATCGACTTCAAAAGGCTTGTGAGAAACTCAGTCGCTACCTGGTGGAAAAATTTAAGAAATAAAAGAGTGAGCTAATAAGCCTAGTGAGTGGTAAGGTAATTAGAAAAATAACTTGTAAGAAAATCAAATACATTAAAAAAATAAAGTAAACTCTTTACCCGATTATAAACTGAAACCAACTACATAATTAATATAAATAACAACCACGAGGTTTGCAAACAGTACACATCTAATGAAATATAATATAGCATATAATATAGTAATTTAACAGTAAAATTAGACCTAAAGCTTTATGTTATTGGCGTATAGTAGCCTCAATACGCACACCACAACAAACTCTGCCATACTGACATAATCGATGCGCACGGCAGAGCAATCTCTATCATACTAGCATAGAGTGGACTCGATACGCATAACAGAGCAATCTTTGTCATACTGGCGTAATTAACGCACAGCAGAGCAATCTCTGTCATACTGGCGAAATCAACACACGACAGAGCGCACAATCTCTGTAATACTGGCGAAATCAACTCATAACAAAGCAATCTCTATCATACTGGCGTAATCAACGCACAGTAGAGCAATCTCTGTCATACTAGCGTAGAGTGGACTCGATACGCACAGCAGAGCAATCTTTGTCATACTGGCGAAATCAATGCATAGCAGAGCAATCTTTGTCATACTGGAGAAATTAACGCACAGCGGAGCAATCTCTGCTCACCTTGACGCACGCCCCAAGTCATTATTGTGTTTGCCAAAATGTGTCTCAATAACTTCTTATACATCTAACATCCACACGAGGGAAACACATAAAAAACATTCACCCAAGTGAATTTTTGAGAAAACACACCATGGAAAATAAAGATTTAATAATTTTGACTATCTTCAATATAGAACACATAATTTTCAAATTCTCTTTAAAAAAAAAAAACCCCCTCTAAATCTTCACTCCATAGCTTTAAGGATTTCTCCATCAACATAAATTATACATAAATCCTTCAAATGCTAATCAAGTTTATAAAATATCTTTAAGATAGATTATTTCACTAAAACAAAGAAATTTATGAGAACTCGTATCATATTCTTTCCTTAAAAATAGATTATCATAATAATTTTCTCTTTTATATCTCTATAACCATATGGCACGATTCTCGTAAAATCTCATAATAATTACTCCACCATTTCTAATGTGCATTCATAAAACTTTACAATATTAATGCATTAATAAAAGTACGTATAGAATAAATTATTCACATGGAATTTAAGTTGTAAGCCGTCCTAGTATTTACTTGACCTGAAATCAAAATACATTTAACCAATTATTAATCATTCTTGAATCTCTCCATTAGAGCACAACCTCATTAAATACTTCAAACTTTGATTCCTCAAACATTTAAGTTATTCCAATATTTCATGAGTTTAGCATTTCAACTACCCGTGATTAGGTTCTAAGAAAACTTCCATTATACCCTTTGTTTTTCATCCTAAAACTCCAAGAGTTTCACTTTTTAAGTTAAATTATTCTATGAATAAGATTGATAAACGTTCTTCTTATTATTATTATAAAATTATTTTCCTCTTTCATTTGCTTTTACTCTCCTCCCCCATGTTTCTTCTTTCCAACCTAAGGTTCCATTTCCACATTTGAATTTCTCTTATTCTATATTCTTTTGCGATGAGTTACATATCAAAACATAAACCCACCAGTACAAAAGACTTTACTTTACTTAGCTATTGAGGCCAAAATCTTCCATCTCTTTGGATTTTTCCATAGTTTCATTCCAAAAGTTAGACAAAACAAACTAGTAAGAAAGACATACAAATTTCATGCTGCAACCTAGTTTTACTTAAGAAGAAAAGTTTAAAAAACTTACTTTTCTCCTCCATGTTTGATATTTGTTCAATAACACCAATAAGTAGTTTCCAAGTCCTTCTTCAAGCTCCCATTCTCACTTAAATTTTGATCCCCTTCTCTTCATCTCCCTTGCCCAAATGATGGGTTTCTACTTTTCCTTTCTTTTCATCTTTCGTTTTTTTTTTTTTTTTTCCTCTTCTCAATCTTCTTTTTTATCATTAGGCATAAAAGGTAAAGATAAACACGTCTATGCCTCTCTCTCAATCTTATTTGTATTATTATTTATTTTTTTATTATAATTATTTTTAAATGGACAAGCTTCAATAGTCTTTTTAAATTTTTTTTTTTTTTTTAAACTTAAATTCAAACTAAGCATTAAAAGAACAGTACAAGTAATTGGGGCCCAAAAACGCACCCTATAGTGTCCAAAATCGCTCACCAAAAGCACTCCAGGGAATGAAGTTTCTCACTAGCGGTGAGAGAGAGAGCAAGATCCCATCTTACTTCCTGACAAATTTTTTCTTTTTTATTTTAAAATTACCTACGATTAATTTTTTTTATTTTTTTAGCAAGATTCTGCTGAAACAAAAAATTAGGCTTAAAATTAAACACCCACTTCAATCACCCACTTTAATCAATCCCACTTCAATCACAATTTTACAGCCCATGCATACATTTCTATCACGATTTCTTCACCTTCATTTTTATCACGATTTTTCTATCACGTTTGTGATTTTCGGCCCACACGTTCTTTTCACGATTTCTTCACTTTCTCTTCATATCTTATTAGGTTTTAAAAAACTATCATTATTAGGGACAAATTTATTAAATTAAACTCTAGACTATGTTGAAGATTTCTTTATACCCTCTCATTGTTAGTTGATGTTAAGATGTAATTTCATGTTATCTATTAATATTTTAAAATGATGATATATTAAGGATAAATATTAACAAAAATTCAACTACTAGGTCAGCTTTAAATGATAATTTTTGTATGTATTATATAATTATGTGTATTATTGTAATGAATTTCTACCATTAGTTAGAATCTATTATCAAACCAAAGTTCTCAAAGTTAGGTTTGGGACAGGTCATGTCAAATGATTGACCTCTTCTATCACCTTTTATAGAAGCTTTAACATATATACAATATATGCACCTTAGTTACAACTGTGTTTAAATCACTTAGATTCATCCACATAAATAGTGCTACATTATTCTACATTGTTTTCACTTGTGACCAGAAAGTTCATATACTTTTGACTTCTTCTTTTTTTTTTTTTTTTTTTTTTCCAGAATCACCCACAAATGGAGGGTAGTAAAGAAGATTCTCCCACCACATTTAACAATCACCAAAATAATTATAATAATAATAGCATCACCAACAACAAAATTTATTTTAAACCTCCAATTCATTAACCTTAAACTCAACAGACAAATTCATCCTCTTTGCCAATTTAAAAGATATATACATCAAGAAGAAAGCCAAGACACATATTTTTTAATTAGGGTTTCACTTGGTAAAAACTTCAAAACTAAAGAAAACCCTCAACAAGAGTGGAAAGACAAAGCAAGTGGAAGGTGGTAGTAGCCATGATGTTGATGATTATTTTTCTGTTTGTTGTTGTGGTGTTGGTCATCTTCTTTCTCGATTTGCCACCAAAGCTGAAGAAAGTCGTCGACCGAGCACGGAATCCGAAGCGGGCCGTTGGCATGGTAGCCATAGATTTCTTGAGCCTTGTCCAAGAGCTTCTTGAAATAAGGGTGGTATAAATAGGATATTGGAACCACAAATCTCTCTATTCTTTCATCTTCCTCTTGCAACCCTACTTCCACAACTAACCATCCTTTCCTCACCTTCATCTTCTTTCTCTCAGGCATGTTTTTTTTTTTTTTTTTTGTATTTTCTTTTTCTTTTTTGCTCACATAATTCATTGTTTCTAAGGACATTTATTTATATACAACACAAAAGGCTTAGAGACTGGAGGGTGTAATGGAGTTTTGATTTCTTTGAAACTGTCAAATCCAATCATGTGTTTGATTACTTTTTTGACTTGTCCATTTTCAGGTTCTTTCATTTGTTATTATGTATGCTACTCCATTATTCCAAGCTTTTAATTTGAGGTGGCATGTTTTGCTTGGTTTTTTCATTGAATAAAATGAATTGTGGGACCCAAGTATAAATTTTGAATTAGTAAGATTATGCCACATAGTAAGTTGTAGTTGGTGGAGGGTAGGAAATTGTTGTTCTTGTTTTGTTTTGTTTTTTTTTTTAATTATTCTAGTTTTCTTATTATATTTTTCTCTTAAAACTTAAATATTTCAATTTATTTAGTACTCTGTATAAAAAGATATTTAAAGTTTTTTTCTATTGGCTTTTAGGAAATCATTGAATAGAAATCTAACATCTACATGCAAAGTTGTGCGGGGAAGAAAAAACAATTGATAAATTTGAAATGGAATTGGTTCTGTTGTGATTGTTTGCATCGAATAGAGCAGGATCGCATCTACAATAGATTGAGAATAACAATAATAATGAAGAGAAAGAATTACACAGTGATTTTACGTGGAAAAACTCTAAACAAATTAGGGTAGGACAAGGATAGAAGAACTTCATTATAAAAATAGGAGTTACAAACTTTCTCTCTTACCAAGTAGCAACAAACTCTCTTATAAAGAGAAACTCTCTCTATTTTTATCTCACACCCTCACTCACTAAGATGTGGGATGTCTTGGGAGCTTTTGGGATCATCTCACAAAATTGTACGAGATCAAGTCACTTCACAACAAGTTTTTTCCTTAAGAGAAAATTGTATTCTCTACAGATGTCTGAAATTCTACTTCAAAGTCTTCCTGATTCATATGATCAACTTGTCATCAACTTGACAAATGAGGCTTTGGCAGTGACAAGAGGCGGATCAACGGAACATGGCTTCAGTGGGAGCCAAAATCAATAAGTAAGAAGGACGTGAAGTGCTAACATTGTAGTAAGAAAAGACATCTGAAGAAGGATTGTGAGAATCTAAACAAGAAAGATTTCAATCCTCAAGGAAATGTAGCAAGCACCTCTAACGAAGGTCATGTCGTATTGGGTGAAGCAGCGACAACTATCAAAGGTAGAAAGAGTTTAGCCGATGAATGGTTTGTTGTGATTGTTTGCATCGAATAGAGCAGATTCGCAGCTAAAAGAGATTGAGAATAACAATAATAATGACGAGGAAAAAGAGAAAGAACGACACAATGATTTTACGTGGAAAACCTCTAAACAAATTAGGGTAAAAACCACGGGCAAGGATAGAAGAACTTCATTATAAAAATAGGAGTTACAAACTTTCTCTCTTACAAAATAGCAACACACTCTCTTATAAGTAGAAACTCTCTCTATTTTTATCTTACACCCTCACTCACTTAGATGTGGGATGTCTTGGGAGATTTTAGGATGGTTTGCCAACAAATGGCATCACCTATTTATAGTCTCATGAGCTTGTGCTCCAAGTAAAATTCTATGGTCATAAATTGGACACATCTTGCCTTGGTAATCAAGCAAATCACATGGTCTCAATTTTGCCACAACTTCATTTTGGACAAAATCATGTATGATCTAGATCTTTCTTTCACAATCTTGGACAAAGTGTGTTTCTAGAATTCTCTTCACCAATCTTAGACCAATGGTGTTCTAGAATTCTCTTCATCAATCTAAAACATATGTGTATGACCTAGAACCTTCCTTAGTCATCTAGAATAAAGTTGAATGATCTAGAATTTTCCAAATTATTCAACAGGTTCAAATACTATTATGTTTGTCTCTATATTTTAAATTATTTTTATTTTAGTCTACTTTCAAATCTTCGTTTTTGGTCTATATACTTCAAAAGAAAATTAAAATTTGTCATTATATTAAAAATAATTTAATTTAATTTTAAAATTTTATTCTATATTGACTTTTCTTCAATAAATTTTAAAAATATATTCATTTTTTTTTATTTAACCATAATTGGTGATGAAGAAATTCAAATACATGAGCTCATGATTATTATTATTATTTATTTATAATATGTAGGTGGGAGATCAAACCTCTAACCTTGTGAATACTAGATTATACATGCTTTTTGACGTATTCACATTCTTATATTTATACTATTTCTAATTTTTAACAAAAAAAATTGTTGTAGATAGCAAATTCTAGTATCCCTATTTTAATTATAGCAACTTAAAATATTTTATAAATGGGAGCCAAATATAAATTTTTAGGATTGAACCCATGAACGTGCTGTTAAACTAGATTACCATCAAATAATGAAATCAACACATGCACCACTAACCCTTTCAGTCCCAGTTTATAATCTAATTTGATTAAAATTCATTACATAGATATCAATTCTAAATTTAAGCAAAGAAATTAAAATTGAGCCTTTAAAAATAATATTTTAAGTATGGAAATTTGATCAACAATAAGTACTAGAAAGCATTTAAATTAGAATACCCTTCAAAGTATTTCGGTGCCACGGTTTAAGGACAAGCCAGTGGTGCCCTAAGTAAAGGGAAGCAAAGCTCCGATTTTCCAATTAAAAAAAAAGGTATGGAAATTTGATCAGATCCATAGAAAATATCCCAAAGGTGGAAGGGATGGTCTTAATTGATGAAGATACTGTGATGTGAAATCAAAGTTAGTGGAGAAAAAAAGTTGGTCTTTGAAGGGACCCAATCCCACTAACACCATACATAGCCTCTCTTCTTTTTGCCTACTATTTCAATCACATTTTTTGATTCCCTTAATAATTTCTCTCTTTTGAACTTTGGCATTTGTAATATCAAGTATATGCCTTTTGTGCTCCTTATCCCTTGATGCTATTTCTCTCTCTTTCTAAATAGTTCTCTTTTGTTGGAAATAGGAACAAAACACAATAAACTATTTGGGTTTAATTAGAAGGATGTATTTTAAGCAAAAGGAGGCTCTCTTTTTTTTTTTTTTTTTAATTGAACAACAATGGGAGGTGAGAGGATTCGAACTTGTAACTTCATGGTTACAAGATCCTACAAGATACTTTCAGAGCTCTACTACTTCTTTTTCCCACAGAGGGGTTGTTGTTTTAGTGTAGATTGAAGATATAGTATGTTGAATTGAGTTGATAGTTAGGTGTAGAATTAGAAAGAGATTACTTTTTTATTTTATTAAGATAGTAGAAGGAATATTAAATTAAGAAGAAGACCATGAATGCTCTACTCTATAGTATGAAGTCTTTTGAGTAAAACAAAAATAAAAATAAAATATCCATGTAAACTTATATGGAAAAAAATCAAAAAGTTCATGAGGAATCCAAAGATATGCAAGTCCAAACAAAACTGAAAGAGTTCGGTTGAGAGAAGGAATGGGCCCAACGTCTAGAGGTCAAGCCATAAAATTATGCTCAGCCCATCAAGGAATTGGTTGGCGTCCGACCCACGAGAAATCAAACCTCACCACTGATTCCCTAGAGGAAATGACAACCGACCTCACTCTCTTTAATTCTTTTCTTTACTTGATTGTGTTCGTAAGAAGTCAGACACCACCATTAATCCCTTTAAAGGATCCACACCTAGCCCGCAAGGGGTTGGGTGGTGTTGTTGATCCATTTAAGGGAACGACACCTGGCAATAAGGAGTCGAGTGTCGTCGTCGTTCCCTTTAAGCTACCGGTGTCAACCCACAAGGGGTGTTGTAGCGCACTACCAAGTATCCTCTTGAATTCTAAGAAGCGTATGTACCTTGAACTAATAGCTATCTCTCATATGTCTCCAAAAACTTACTATCTAGTTAGGGAGATCTTAATGAGAAGAGGTAGGTAAAGGAAAATAAATGCGTCAAGTGAAGGGAAAATCTTATCTCAATTACCACATGTTAGAATCTACAAAGTGTAACCTCCATGAGAAAAGATAACACAACCTTAATATGATATTGACTCACGCGACCGTTACATTTTCATAAATAAACTCTCTACAACAATTATGCTAGAGAAAATGTTATATATATGCGTCAGAGTTAAGAATAAAGGTAAGCAAAAATTTTGCATTTGAAGTTCTCTAGTTCTTGTTCTTGAATGTTGAACAAAATGATTCTAAATCCAGCAAAATGAGAATGCAAAATGGCAAAAAAATAAAAATAAAAAGATGATATTCTCTAGCTCTGAAGGTTATTTATTCACATCTTCGATCTGAATACACCATGATTTTCATCATGGGATTAAATGTTTCTGTACGTACTCAAATTTTATTGATGGAGCCTCTTCCTCTGAAAATCAAGGTTTTGCTCTATTGATTAAAGAAGATTGCCAAAAATCAACATGTCAAAGAACATCTTTGATCGATCCCATTGTGTTACTTGCTTCTGATCATAGCAAGAAAGTTGTTGTTCCAACGTATCGCATGAAGGAACGACCATTTTGTCTCACTGTTATAGAGTTGGTCACACTGCTGATAAATGTTACAAGATCCATGACTATTCACTGGGCTATCGAACCCATGATCTCATTGCTCCCACAGCAAACAATACCTCTACAACAAACAACAATGTTATGTTTTAGAATAGGCCATCTAATCCTTTGACCAATCTAACTGCAAGTAGTGTGTTTAACTTATTGGATTATTGAATTCAATCAACCAAAGCTGAAACTGTTGGAGCAGTTTCCCATATGACAGGCATTTGTTTCTTCTTCTTGTATTGGTTTCAATGCATGAAATTGGGTAATAGATTCAAGTAAGGGTGAAAAAAAAAACTAACAACCCGAGCAACCTAAACCTTAAGGATTTTGGGTTAAAATTCTCTTTAGGTTAGGTTGAGTTATGATTTTATAATTTCCGTTGGGTTGGGTTGGTTCTAGGGTTGACCAATTTTTGGCTCGTTCAACCCAACTCAACTCGAACTAAGAAATATATGATATATATGTGTAAGATTAATTAATAAAAATAGATTTTTAACATATTGATAAGTAACATGCAATAATAAAATAGACAACCTAGGTTCAAGTACAATTTATCTTTAAACAAATCTTCAAAAATTATCATGCATTTCTTTTATTTGTTTACATATTTACAGGCTAAGAGTTAAGTTTTTTAGAAGAAAGAGAAAACTAATCAACTCAAGAACCCAACCCAACTCAACCCAACAATATAAGGTTAGGTTGAGTTGCTCTAATATATAGGGTTGAAGGGGTTAGTGAATTGTCCAACCCGAACATTTGAGTTGGTCCAAAAAATTTCTCAAACCCCACACAACCTGGACTATGTAAATCACTAAATTCAGGAAAGGCACATCTGTTATACACATCATATGTTTCATTATTTCTACTTCTACATGGCTTAATAGATTGAGGTTTTTATCTTCTAATCGACTAGATATGTCTTATCGAACTATTTTTACCCATAAACTATTTTTTCTCAATTTTTAAAAATGTTTATAAAATTAGAAGATATATAAAGTTTTGTTTTTCGAAACATAAATAAAATATTAAAATAAATATATAAACTAAATTAAAGTATATACACCATAAAATATTGATTTAAAATTTCTAATGGTATTGGTTGATGTCGAAATTTGATCTTCAAAGTCAACAATCAATTTATAATTCTCTATGACGAATTGCATGCAAAACTAATAACAATCTAGACAACGGTATAGTGTGAGTCATGTGACCTCTGATACCTAAGTCAAATAAAGACGACAAAAAGTAGGAGGGTGTAGTTTCTAGGGTTGCTCAAACTCACATTTTTTGTCCATTGACTGACCATTTATAGGTTGTATGAAACCTTTTCCATGTTGTTTTAGGACACATGCTTGATTATTCGCGTATTGGACCGAACCCAAATCTTGATCCAGCCTTATGTATGCGAATATGGTGCCATAATGGGTTGTAAATAATGTTCAGCGTTTGTATTTTGGGATCCGAGCCCAATCATACCCAGATTTGTGTGTTTAAGGGGTATAGGGGTTGCGTTTTACTCGATCCACGTGAACTCGGGTCTGACCCACCTTGGGTCAGGCTTGCCTAACGCGAGGTCAGACCTGTAGAAATTTGAATTGCAAATAAAACAATCGCATAAGCTTTTCGCTGCATGATTGGAGAGACAAAACACACACAATTTCTTTACAACACTTTCTTTATTTCTCTCTAAGAACTCTCTACACAATTTTCTCTTCACTTTCTACAATTGTTCTCACTTTTGCTCTACAATTCACAATGAATGAACACCTCCATTTATAGCATTTTCTGCAATTCCTTTGGAACATTCTTTCTTTCCTTCATCTTGTAGTTTTTTTTCTAGTTTATCCTTTTACTGTAGTCTTTGAGCACGAATCTCTGTTAGAAGTTTGTTTTATAGCTCTTTGTAGCTCGTTAAAGCATTTCGAAGTTTCTTTCATCTTTTCA
>JBBMKA010000026.1:12347427-12367315 GCA_037833695.1 Sechiopsis laciniata | reverse complement strand
TCTTTTAAAAATCTTAATAGTAAAAAGTAATATGTTCACAATTCATGATGGCGTCAACAGTTTAACCAATCATTAAATTAATGAAGTATTAACACCCAAAAATAATATAATGGAAGAAAGATCTAGAAAGAGACAAAGAAATAGCGAAGAAACGGTTTCCCAATCCAAACCCTCTATCATTCAATACCACTAAACAATAACTAGCTTATCCACTACCATATTAATTTTTTTTTTATTCAGCCATTTTTATCTCAAGTATATATCCGTAACCAAAAAAAAATTTATGAATTTGAATCTCTATTATTGAACTAAAAAAAACTAATGCTACATAGAAATGAAAACTGAAAATTCAGGGTTAATACTTATGATATTTTTAAACTCTAAAATTTATAAATTAAATAATAAACAAGCACTAGAATTCAATAACTGAGTTTGTAACTTGATGGAGAACCTTAACTCATTTAGAAATATGCTTAGAAGAACTGAGCTCTAACGACATCTTATACAACCTAGTAATCATGAGGTTATAAGTTTGAATTCTCCTTCTCCAATATTATTGTATAAAAAAAACTCATTTAAAAATATGAAACAACCAATTATATTGTTTCGATTGAACAATTCATGGATCCTTAGTTATAAATTAGTAAAAAACTTATAATGCATATTTTTATTTGAAATAAGTACTCAATAAAATATTTAAGGAAAAATTACTTTTGTGATCTAGTTTTAATTGTT
Source organism: Sechiopsis laciniata (assembly GCA_037833695.1). Taxonomy (NCBI): domain Eukaryota; kingdom Viridiplantae; phylum Streptophyta; class Magnoliopsida; order Cucurbitales; family Cucurbitaceae; genus Sechiopsis; species Sechiopsis laciniata. The sequence continues at coordinate 12,366,580 of JBBMKA010000026.1, read as the reverse complement.
GGTTCCTATGTTTTAAAATTGAACATTTTTTCGTGACATTTCACATTTCAATAATGCTCATTTTTAATATTTGTATATTTTTAAAGTTTACTTTTATTTTATTTTATTTTATTTTAAAAATTAAAATCACGTGAAAATTAAAATAATTACTTACTTAATTGAAATTTAAAATTAATTTAATCATCATTTTAATACGTGTAACTAATGATTTTGTTATCTCACAAACTAAAAGTGAACATTATTGAAATATAAAAATATTCAATTTCGAAATCTATACACCAAAATGAAACTAGACCCTAAATTTAAGAACTCAAAATAATATTTTTTTCTCATGTTTAAAAAAATAAAAATAAGTAACTAAAACTTTTTTATTTAAAAAAAATTAGTACATGCTTACCCACAAACAATTGCAAGCAACTTTTTAATGTGGAATTCATTTGTTGGTTCAAAAAAATTTAATTGGGTCCCTCGTTTACAAAATTATTCCATCAAAATATTCCACTTCAAAAATTCCTTCTTTTTTTTTTTTTTTTTTTTTTCATGATGGAATAAAATATCAGAGAAGTGAAATAACACGCTTTCTTCCACAAAATAATAAATAAAATGGACAAGTCAAAAAACAAATCAACAAATGATTCGATTTGACAGTCTTGAAATTCCATTACACCCACTACTCTTTTTGTGTGTGTATATAAATACATGTCCTCTTAGAACAATTGAATTGTGAAAAGCAAAATAAAAAATTACAAAACATAAATAAAAATATGCCAAAGAAGATGAAGGTGAAAAAAGGATGGTTGGCTGTGGAAGTAGGGTTGCAAGAGGAAGATGGAAGAATAGAAAGGTTTGTAATTCCCATTTCCTATTTATATCACCCACTTTTCAAGAAGCTCTTGGACAAAGCTCAAGAAATCTATGGCTACCATGCCAATGGCCCGCTTCGTCTTCCGTGCTCGGTCGATGATTTTCTCCAGCTCCGGTGGCAGATTGAGAAAGAATCTGATCAACACAACGAAAAACGTCGCAGTAATAATCATGATCACCACCACCATGGCCACTACCACCTTCCGCTTGCTTTATCGTTCCAGTCTTGTTGAGGAGTTTTATTTTCTTTGGAAGATTTTAGTATTAGAGTATGTGAAACCCTTGTTCAAGAACATGTGTCTTGGCTTTCCTTCTTGCTTCATATCTTTTAAAATTGGCAAAGAAGATGAATTTGTGCTTTGAATTACAAGTTAATGAATTGGTGGTTTAGAATAATTTTGTTCTTGGTGTTGACTCGTTGTGTCTTCTTTAATTGTGGTGAGAGAATCTTTTTCCAATTCTCCATTTGTGGGTGATTCTGAAAATAAAAAGTCAAAAGGACATAAAACTTTATGTTCACAAGTGAAAACAGTGTAGAATATTGTAGAGCATTATTTATGTTGATGAATTTGAGTGATTTGAACACTATGGCTTTGCATATGTGTAGATGAAGTTTGATTGTAAACCTAATTAAGAAAAGATAGATAAGGTCAATCATTTGAGATACATGTCCTAAACATACTCGTTAACTTTGAGATGTTTGGTGTTGATGATGGAAGTGCCCTCAGGGATAAAGAGACGATAGATTCCATTCATGATGAAACCACTTGCCTATAAATTAATTTTATATGAATTTTTCTTACATCTTTTAGTACAAATTTGGAGGGACCAACAAATCCCACATAGAAGACATTATTACTCTCAAATAATATAAGAGTCAAATATAAATTTCAAGAATCGAACTCATGACGGTAAAGTTAAAATAGATTAACATCAAACATGATAGTCAACGCACCACCAACCTATTCGGTGACACTATAGTTGAGGTGTACACCAACTGACCCGAACAGTCACGAATATCAAAAAAAAAAAAAAAACTAATGCCGGAAGAATTCATTTTAATAGACACTAATTGTACACAAAATTCATCATTAACACATTAAAAGATTTGGTAGACTTGTTCAAATCCTTTTTAAAATCCATACCTAACACTAATTATGTTGGTTTATATATTTTTCAAAAAAAGAAAATTTTGCAAAATAAAAGGAAAGAAATAATTTCTCTTGTATTTTTAATGAGAGAAAATCAGTTTCTTGTATAGAGAAAACTCCAATGTACAAATAAGGTTACAAATCAACATTATACTGATTGCAAGATATTAATTAGGTGAATATAGAAATAACTAATACGAGAATAATCAACAAAATTGTTATTATTTTATGCATTATTGAGCACATTAGCTTTCAACTTTTAAAGGTTTGGACTGGGTTTGTTCTTGTCCTTGGTTTTCATTTAATTTTTATTCCGGTCAAGTTTTGAAATAAGAATTTTTGGTTTCTATGATTTTTTTTTTCTTTGACCTTATGAATGGATACTTTTAGTTCTCGAGATTGCTGTGTAGTTTCTATTAAATTCTTACTTACTTTATTTATATTAGCAGAAAAGTTATATGTGGACAAAGCAGGCAACCACATTATTCAAATAATAAATGAGGTAAGTTTTTTATTTGAAATCTAAATTAATGGTTTTGTTAATTAAATTTATTAGCAATCAAATTGAAGAATTTTATGATATTAAAATTAGTAACTAAATCAACAAACTCATCTATTTAATCGTATTCTTCATTTCTCTCTCTATAGTTTTTATACAAACCCTTGTGAGTTGTGATCTTTCTTTATTTTCGATGCTTAAAAATATAGTAGAAATAGTGAGAGAAAACTAATTATTTCCCTCTACATCTACGGTGTGTTAAGTTTAGTGTGAAGTGACTATACAGTTGACATTTCCTGTCTGTCACAATTTAAAAACACAACAAATTAGTATTAGAGTGGATTTTCTTTGTTTTCTTGGTCGTTGATTCATCTAATTCCATTTGGTAGTAAGAGGCTTCCATAATCTCTGCTACATCAACAATGCTGGCATCTTGATCTATCACAAACTGAACTGTTCACTTTACTGAATTTGTCGAGTTTCACGTTCTTATAACCAACATGTTCAATTGTTGAAAAAACTGCTGGAAAACGAGTCTTATTGTAATATGATCATGATACCAGATTGTTATGAAAAACAAAATCAACAATCAAGAAAATAAAGAAAATGTGAAATAAAAACACAACGATTCAGGTGGTTAACTAATGGTATGTTACCTATGTTCATAGGTAAAGGAGATAATTGTTTTATTAAGAAGATAAGAATACAAATGTTTGGTAAAAAAAACGAGGCTAGAATTTTAATAGAGTTTATATAGTTCAATCTCATAGAACTCTTATACAAACATATGACCTAATACATAAAAGCTCACTATAAAAACAAAAACCCACTTACATATTTTGACTCGATCGATTACCAAACAGTGAGATCCAAACTAAATAATCGTGGAGCAGCATTGTTCAAAGGCATCTCAATAGTCACTAAATCCAATCAACTCGAGTTGAATCATATGAAGTTTGTTGGAACTGATCTTATCTAATGTAGGGTGCTATTGTTGGTCGTGGGATTGAATTTTTCATTCACAATCATTGGAATAGAAGACTTTTAGACGAGAGATAGCTTCTTGATCAACCAAGGCTCCTAACCAAGTAGTTTGCTAGGGCCACTAAAGACCAATAATTGTGGCAAATATGGAGCTCTCACAACTAAGGATCTCTTGTGGGCTTGTCTATCATTTAATGTCATTTCATTTTGCTCATTTTTCATTATTTTTTAGAGTAATACTTACCTATACATATGGATGTAGGGTGAGTATACTTATTACCTATGTGACACAAATATTTACCCCATATTAAAATACAAAATTAATAAAATGTCAAAAAATTAAATAAATATGTGGCTAAGACTTGTATCATATGGACAATAAATATACTCACCCTACATATTCATGTACAGGTAAATATTACTCATTCTTTTATGACTATTCACCCAATTACCTTTGAATGTTGGCGATGTTCAGTTTTTTTTTCCTTAGTTTCTTTTTGGTTAATCGATTCAAAATCATTTAGGATGAATTACATCTTTAAGGTGTTTCTTCATAAAATGGCTTTTTAATTAATCCAAATTTTTTAGTCTTTCTTTTGATTTATTATTATTATTTTTTTAGAATAAATTGGAGAGGAAACCATAAATCTTGCATAAAGACACTATTACTCTCTAAAATAAGATGAGAGCCAAATATCGATTTTTAATGGAATATTAAGGAGTTGGATGGATAATTAATTTTATTTTCAAATATGCTTATTAAATATTTATTCGGAAGACATTGTTTGAAAAGTTATTCCAAGCACACTATATATAAAACCTTTTTGAAGAAGTTTCTTAGGGTAAAAAGTGTAAGACATTCAACAATATTCCGGAGCTGATATATGTTAATTCCTGCTGATTTAAATCCGTTCTCCCTTGTATTTTAGATTTCTTGAAGAAATTATAACTTGTAGTTATTCTAGAAGTTTAAATAAATAAATAAATATTATATATATACATAAAAAACTCATCATTCATCTGACCATACTGATGTTCATCTTTGTAGATCTTCATTAAAATAAGAACATGAAAAGTTAATTTTGTACAATTTCGATTCGATTAATTCTATTGTAAGTCCTTTTTTTTTTTCGTTGTGTTTTTCAGAATTTTTACTGTTTTTAGTTATTATCCTGTAGATGACAACCTGATCTATTAAAATTTTGGCTTTGTGTTTTTCATATTGCATAAAGTTCTGTTAAGAAAAATATGAAAATAAGATGTATGGATTCATCAATGTTATTGAGGTCGATTTATAGAAAATTTCTCATATTTATCTAATTTAGTATCATAACTCATAAAATCTAATTTAAATTTGAGCATCTAGAAATGACTTTGTGGGTTCGAATTCCCCTAACATTTTAATAAAAAATAAAACACCTTGCTTAGAAATGAAAAAAGAAATCTCGCCATTTCAATTTTACTCAAACAACGAAAACAATTTATCATTAAACATCAACCCGGTGTTTGTTTGTGAATTTATGGAAGATTAAAAATAAGTATTTATTAATTACTTCTAAAAAATATTACATTCAAACGAGTTTTTGTAAGTACTCAAAATAATTTATAATTTTTACTACTAAAAATAACTCTTCATTTTTAACCATTCATTTATAATTAGTCAAAATAATTTATCATTTCAAACATTTCATTTTTAATCATTCAATTATAATCATTCAAAATAACTCATTTTTAACTATTCATGTCTAATCTTTTTTTAACTACTTAAAATAACTACTCAGAAGTTTTTGTTTGTAACTTATCTACCAAAAAAAAAAAAAAAAAACTCACATCCAAACGAGTTTTTTGCAACAAGCAAATTTTGAAAGGTGAATTTAGGTTTTATTTTATTTTTTTTGAGGGATTTGTTTTTGGTGGGTAGTACTTTAGTCCTACACTCGTACCTGCATTTGAGAATGTGGATTTGATAATCTAGAAAACAAACAACAAGAATTGTACGGCCACCGCCCTACCATTGCACTAAAATGTAAGGTTGGCCGGCGCCGACCCACCAATTCTATGATGATGTTAACTAATTCTCTCTCTTTTTTATTCACTGCACTAACAAAATATATATATATATATATATGTGTGTGTGTGTGTGTGTGTGTATATATATGTGTGTGTGTATATATATATATGTGTGTGTATGTGATAGTGAAGTTGGCAAATTCAAAGCTTCTACCTTTTAGATTATAGTTACACTAAACTTACTTTGCTCTTTTTTTCCAAATCCTCTTTTCCAACCTTTTCTTGTTCTTTTTCTTTCCATTATGAGATAAGTTGTTTATAGGGGAATTTGCAGATATAGTAATTATAAAAAGGTAAAAGAATTAAGTGAATAGTAAATTTTCAAATTATTTGTAAGAATGTAACAAATTTGACTTAAATGAAATTGACTAATTTGATTGAACTCAACACTCATTAAAGTTTATGGATTGAAATCAATTATTAACGATCATTGAATACACTAATTAAAGTCTATTATAAATATGGTTAGTGTCGATTAGTTTGTCAAAAATATATTGTAGACTTCAATCAGTGTCATCGACTGATTTCAGTTAATAAACTTTAATTAGTACACTATTTGAAATTTATAATATATAAAATAATCAATATCCCAATTTTTTTTTTTTTATTGTACTTGACATATTAATTGAAGGTTATCGATTGCTTTGTATTTTAGTTTTTGAAATCTAATAGCTTATGGCTTTAGTTAATGGTTGATTTTTTTTTTTTTTAAGTACATAGTTGGGAAACTATTTATAATATAGATTGTCATTTTTCATTGAAGTTGACTTTAATAAGCATCATTAATGGTTTCGATCAAAGTTATTAATTAAAGACACTAATTGAAGTCAATTAGTGAAAATTCAGGTAAGGACATCAATATCTTGAAAAAGTCCTACACTAAGCGTCTATAATAGCGTTTCAAACTTTGAAAACCGTGAACTTTAGTCACATTGTTCAAGGGAGATCATCCTGAAAGTGTCTTTACTTCAATTGGATCTATAGAAACTCCCTCCTTTGAAATAAAGTGCCCTAGAAAGGACATCTATTGAAGCCAAACCTCACATGTGGAGAACTTACCATATTGTAAAGGCTCAACTTTTTAAAATGCTTGAAATTGGGATTTTTATTAGCCTACATATCTCAAAATCATTAAAATACTAAGAATTAAAATATATAGACCATGCAGCTTTATTTGAAAAATGCAATTCACTAACAGTTACAAATAATTAAAATCATTAAACAATCTTGAAATCCTAGAAATTCAATTATTCAAAGCAATAAATCAAACTTAAACAAATATAAATATAACAGAAGACATGTCAGAAGGAAAGACTTTAAACAAAATAAGCAGCAGCGTCACATATTCCATATTATCCACCTCGTGATCAACTATCTTGATACAATCTAATACCAAAAACTTCTAATACATAGAAAGAGTGAGCATTGGAATATTCAGAAAGGACTATCTAGGGGTACATCATACATACAGATCATATATATTAATAATTTTCATGGTTCTATCTATCTCATATATTATACCAATCTCTCAAATAATTTGAACTTTTTCAAATTATCAAATCTCCTAAAATAAATCTATATTGTTGTTGTGAGCTAGAAAGGAAACCTAATGAACTTACAGGTTTCGAGCTACAACGAGATGAGATTATATTGATCAAGCTTTTTTTATCAATTCATTGATCCTCATTCATTAATTATAGGACATTTCACTAAAGACTCATAATTGAACTCTTAAGCACTATATGACGTGTAATGTTCAAATATACAATTGATGAGGTGCGAGTTGATCCTTTATTAATCATTTGTAGATACAAATGGCTCTAATGTGCAATCTACTTCTATACTACCTCTTCTCTTTATGTACCTTATGGTTTTCCATGAACAAGCGGTCCCTTTGTTCAAATTATAAAACCAGCTAGTAAAAGGAATAAATTGGAAATGAGTGAATTGACAATCCTCATCGAAGTTGGCTTATTGATTCAAAGGTTTTACATCAGAGAAAAGTGGCTTCTCGCTGATACCCACATCAGAGAAAGCAAAAGTATAAAATACAAAAATTTTAATATTAAGGAGAGGATAGTATTTTTATTTATTTATTTCTTTTTGAAAGTAAAACTTCATTAAACAACTAAAGCCAATACAACTAACAAGGAAACCACAAACTGGACACAAGCTCGAGCGTGTCCACCTAGATATGAAGAACCAACAACAAGGGCTAAGATAATTGTGGAACCAAGTTTTCGCATCAATGTCTTGAAATTGGAAGCACAAAGCTCTAATTGAACCAACATGTTAGCTATCCTCGCCCCAAATCCAGGGTTTTTCTTATAATGTTTGGAGGATAATCGATCATCCATCTCACTGACTGAAGAGCAAGATCCCACCAAACCATAGGAAAAAGAGTAAAAACTCTTCTTCCTCAACGAAACCATAGTTTTCCAATTAGACACAAAACCCTTATCAACTAGTTCCTCAAAACAAGGAGTCAAGACTCTCCTACCTGAAGCTTTCAATCCATACTACACAAAACTAACAAATAAAATACTAAAAAACATTAGTTTAAACCCCACAATTAAGAGTAATACTTGGAACTTTACCGGTAAGGACCCAAGCCATACTTACCTAAGTATTGCTTTTATTTTAATGTTCTACTTTTTTGGTTTAAAATAAAATGAAATGTGGTTCATATTAAGCCACATATGTAGGCATTATTATTTAGGAAAGAAGACTTTTACTTTTCTTTATATTATTTAATTTGAACTTTTAAAGTTGTTGTGCATAGAGATGTCCACGGGGTGGGGCGGGGCCGGGGAATGGGTTCCTCGGCCCCGTCCCCACCCCCTAATTTAATCCCCGTCCCCGGGAAAATCCCCATTTTTTTTTTCGGGGATCGGGGCGGGGATTCCCCGGCGGGGCACCAGCGGGGTCGGGTTCCCCACGGGGAATTTTTTTACCCCGCCTAACCGGGAATTCCCCGCCCTGTTCAGGGCGTGTCCCCGCGGGGCCGGGACAGGTCGGGGAAAATAGACATCTCTAGTTGTGCACCCTTGTCAAACTTTAAAACATATAATTGATCATACCAAAAATTTAGAGGTGTAATTGCTATCGAGTTCATAGTTTAAAGATGGTTTGAGGAATGTTTTATTTAATTACTAAACATTGAATCGGAGTTTGTGGTTAGTTATTTACAAAAGAAAAGCCAATTAGAAGACAATACCTAGCACTTTTGAGTAAGATTGTTAGATCCTTGCCAATTTAGATCATAATTACATATCAAAAGATATATAACTTTTTTTTTGGAAAATAATGAATTAAATGAGTAAAATGGTTTAACTTTTACCCTGAGATTACATATTTGAACATCCCTCACCAAAATGTGGTTGAATCAAAAAATAAAAATAAACATGCAAAACGTGTTTAGCTTCATATTTATTTGATTATGTTCCTTAAAATTTAAGACATTTCAGTTAAATTTAACGTTCAAATATTTGTGTTTCAAACATTTTCCCGATGGTTGATGAACTAGTTAATAACAAGACTAAAATAAGGTTTTATACCAAAATCAAAGCATAAAACGTTATTTTTAAAAGTTCAGAAACCACACCAAAAAGAATAGGAACATTTTCCGTTTTTACTTGAGTTCAAAAAGAAAAAAAATAAAAAAAATCAATTTTGCAATTAAGAGAAGAGACCTTAGAGAAGGTAGAAAAAAGCCATTTCCAAGATCATCAATAATTAAATAAGAGTATGTAACATCATGAACCTGCGCTGCAAATAGCCATGCCAAGTTCAATGTTTTAATAAATATTCTCAGAATTGGGCATTATTCTCCCATGGTTTCCATTATTTCTCTCTGAAACCAGTAGCATGACATATACAGAGTTTACAATTTTATTCTTTAGCTGGAAATGATGTATTTGTATGAATGGTACAAATTATGGTGTCTTGGACTCTGAAAATTATGAACACAGCCTCCAACTATTACTATTACTATTACTATTACTATTGTGTAAAACTCACTTGTACTCGAGGATTGCCCCAGTGTGGTTGAACCCACAGGAGACTTGTACTGCTTTCACATTTTCTCCGAGGTCAATCATTGTCGGGTTCACATAGTCAACGTCGCTTCCATGTCCCTACAATTAAACAGATCCTTCACACACCATTTACGAGAGTCGTAAATCTAGTTAAAGACCAACTATTGTAGGGCACTGAAACCTTGAATATAGAATTTTTTATATAACAGGTATAAAGCAAATATTACTTTAATAAAACAAACACCCAAATAAAGAAAAATAGTAAATATCTTCAAGAGTCTAAAGATATTAGGAGTCTAGGACGAGCCAAAGTAAACAAAACACTCCGTTCCAACTGCAAAAGCTACACCAAACTTAATACAAGAGGCTGTTATATAATTCGATATCAAAAGGGAAGAAATTCAATTTCCCTCTTCAATTTTCAAATCTATATAATATGAAACTAAGCCAAACCAATATACAAAATCAATGAAATCAATTTCCCAAAACTCACAAATTCCAACAAAATTCACACTTGGAGTGGGAGGGGAGAGATTTGAGTCTCCGCTCATTACTATTTAACTCTGCTAACTTTGGCAAAATTACATCCTAATTGATTAATTTTCTTTTCAAAAAATTTTGATCACGATATTTCCAAAGCTCAAAAGAAGAGGTAAAAGAAAAGGAACGATACCAAAGACTTGTCATATACGGTATCAGACATTGCATTTGCATTAAGTATGATAAGTCAATTAATGCATCTCCAGGACCATGTCATTTGGAAGTAGTCCATAGAATCTTAAGATATTTAAAGGTAACTCTAATAAAAGGCATATTATTTCAGAAACAATTTACATTTATGTTGACTAGGCAGGAAGTACTTGTTCCTTTATTGGAGAATTGGGATAGCGTCGGAACGGCTAGAGGAGGAGCTGAATGATCATGGGCATCCACTATTTATTTATTTGCTTTGTTGTCTTGATTCAGCATGCAGGAAAGACTTTTACTCTTATTGGATTTCATGTTGTTTAATGGTTTTAATAATCTCTGGCCAGAGGCTCAACTATGTCTTACTTTCATGGATGGATTTGTAAATTGTTTCTAGTTTGAACAAAACAGGCTTTTGTTTTCAGTTTTATATTTTAAAGGGTGGATGTTTAATCTATCTTAACCATGCATGTTGAGTAAAAATCAGGTTTAGGACTGTTTAGAAGCCAGGTTCTTACCGTTGGTATCAAAGCTCAGAGTCATAGATTATGTAGACTGACCGACTAAGTTAGGTCGTTATTCCCATGATCATCAGCCTTATAACATGAAGAAGAAGTAAAAAACAAAGTACGGTAGCTAGAAGTAGCGTAGAGGTAGAATTAAGAACATTAGCCCATAGCATTTGTGAAGGTATATGGATAAAAAAGACTTCTAGAGGAACTAAATATCACATAGGCAACAACTATTTGAGTTTATTGTGATAATAAAGCTGCTATTTTCATTACTCATAACCTAGATTTTCACGACAGAACAACGCATATTGAAGTTGACAAACATTTTATAAAGGAAAAAAATTGACACATTTGCATTCCCTACTTACCTACAAGATAGTAAATTGTTGATATTTTGACAAAAGGGCTTGACAACTTAATTATGACAGACATCTTTGCGCTAGCTTGAGGGAGAGTGTCGATTTATTTGATTTTATTCTTTCCTTGTATATTCCTTCCCTATGTATTTTTTTTACTTTCTTTATAATGTATACTTAACTTCTAGAATAAGACTTCACCTATTTAAGAAGGTACATTGTAACGATTCGATAATCGATTAATGAAATACAACTTGCATTCCTAAAATTGACAAAATGCATGAAAAACAGGACTATAAACTTCAAAAATTCACATTTAAATCGACTGAATACAAATCCAGAAGTAAAAACAAATCCAAGAAGAAAAAAAAAACAAAGAAAAGAAAAGAAATGCAAGAGGAGCATACCAGCTGACCCCCAGATGAATGGCCATCCACAGAAAACGTTCCATGCGAACCTCCCCAGCCCCACGTGAAAATGGCGCCACCTGATTGAATAATAAACTTAGTAAAAATTAAATTTAATTCTGAAAGAAGGAATTATATACAAAATAGTTTTCTTTGGGTGAGTGCTGAATTATCTTACTTGACCTTTGTTAATTTACTTCTGCCATTTATTTCCTTTTTTCTTTATTCAGCTTTTTTACTAATGAGTATGCAACACAAAGTTGAAACAAACACATACACACTAATCGTGAGTTCACAAATTCTGTCAGAAGATCTACAAGCAATATGAAACAGATTCATTTGAAACCAAGAGATTTTGAGCACAAAGATTCAATTCTTTCGAACTCAGCATGAAATCTTATGGACTTATAATTTCCCTTGAAGCATAGATTTAACACTTGAACAATATATTACCATGCATAGGAGAACCAATGATAAGGAGAGTATGAGATATTTGGAAATATTTTTCAAGGTCCAAAATTCAATATTCCAAGTTAAAAACTTGATTACTTAAAACTAAAAACCTTAGTAGTCTTTCAAAGTTAGAATTCATGTGCAGAAGACCATGAACAAAATTCAAGGATAAGGACCTACGATGTCCCAATTACGAAGAGAAAAGTGAAATAGCAGTGAACTTTGCCATGGGGTACACCGTAGAGCATGAAATAGCAGTGACAATTTTTCAAACTGCTTAAAACAATATTTTACACAACACAAATTGGTAATCTGAATCATTATGGGTTGGTCTAGTAACCAAGAGGATCTTGAGGAATTAAGAGATTATGGTAATCTATTGCAGTCATCTACCTAAGAATGAATTTTCTACTTGTTTTCCTTACAACCAAATGTAGTAGCATCAGACGACTGTCCCATAAGAACAGTTGAAGACTCGCGAATAAAAACAAAAAAAAAAAAAAAAAAAATTGGTAATCTATTTAACCATATGATTTTGTAAATTTGAGCCCTGTTGTCTTGTTCCAGTCCAATGATTATTTTAGTTTTTAATCCATCTTTTAGGAGTACAGAAACAAATATGCAAACAACACCCAATATGAAGGCTTCAAGAAATAATAAATTTAAAGTTTAAATTCATATCTTCTGTTTCATTCGAGAATTCTTACCTGAGATTGCTGCGGTGTGTTTCCATCCGCAAGATACCTGTGAAATATGAAAATTAATTATATCGAATAGGATGCATTACAAATACATCAAACAAGCCTGATTTATCTTTTATTTCCTTTTGGAAATATATCTGCCACTCATATATGAAAATTTTCTCTTTAATTTTCCCTTTTCAGACAATAAAATATTTAAGGTAGAAATCAATTAAAAGATAGTTTTCAAACTAGATAAATTAAAGTTGTCTCAACAAGGAAAAGAAATGATCAAATCATTTAAGCAATTCTGATGGAAGAATGTAAGACTCCAACCTTGCTTAAGGGAGATTTTGAAAAGGGACCTTCGACTCTTTCAGGGAGATGAAAGACACTTGTAGACCTGAATGACGGATATCACACACAATATTGTAACTGGTGAGCCTTCAGAATTGAAATAGAAATCCAAACTACAAAATATTATTGAAGTGAGAGATACCCATTCCCAAGACAGCCATTCTCATTCGAACCCCAACTGTACAAATCCCCACATTCTACAACAAGAAACAGAAAGATTAAAGATCACGGCCATGTTCAGAAACTCAAATAACTTTTCTGTTGAAACTACATGCCTTCATTTAGAAATCATATACTCATCCATCATTAAAACAGAGGATGGGCACCACATTGTGTAAATTATATCAATCTGTATGCACAGGGCTGTCATAGTATGTGCTAAAAAGATCCCCATCTGCTCCTATTTTATCAACTATCGTAATGAAACCATAGAAAAATGAAGCAAGGATATCAGACAAACTACACTAACTAAATTAGTTCCACTTTTATATTTAATTTCCTTACTGGCTAAGAATAACTCTAATATATAATTTGCTCAGATGAAAGAAAAATTCTGACATCTATGCCACGACAAAACATTTAAGCAATGTCACTCATAAATATAATGCACAGGTCAGCCTACATTAAACTGTTGAATAAACTTTAATGTAATTTTTAATTAAGGAATTAGTAGATCGACAATTAAGCAATTAGTGGAAAAACAGTTTTGGTTAATGAAAAGGCCAAAACTGGTATGAAATTGTAAGAGTCTTGTAGACCAAGTATTGTAATAGGGCTATAAATAGACTACGAATTTCATTGTGGAAAATAGAGCAAGTGAGAGCAAGAGAAAGTTGTAGAGAAATATAAAGAAGAGGTTTACAGAAATCCGAGTGTCTTGTCTCTCCAGTCACGAAAAAAAAGCCTTCGTGATTGTTTTATTCGCATTTTATTCGCTTGTCGTTATTTACATAAACTACATAAAGATGGGGAGGAAAGCCAAATCTCAAGCAAAGGAGGATGACAAAGTTTTTCCAAATGGCACAAGATTCAGCTAATATCTAGTAGTTTCCAGAGTTCACGTAACTACATATTAGGAAATAAGTATTAACTCTCGAAATTATTTTTAAAAAAATAATAAAATTAAAAGGATAAAGTTACTTGTAAGGACACACGTGTGATAACCACCACAGGCAACTTCTTCGCAGTCTAAGAGTGTGCTGATCATTGATGGTGTTGTTGCCTTGTTTGTCTCACCTAAGCTCTGTAACATACAATTATTAATCTAAATGCAAGTAAATCATGCAAAAGGTAGCTTTACAAGACCGAATATAAAATAAATTTGAACATAAAACTGAAACTTGCCACTCTGTTTGTTGCTCTCTCACCAAATATGAGTACAGCTCCATTTTCTGCTAAATTTGTTAGCATTAATCAAACAATGATCCTATAGAAACAACATTGAAACAGCACTTGCCACAAAAAGAAAAAAACAAGGAATGAAATGGAAACAACCATCTACACATGCTGAATGCAGCATTCCTGCAGCAATTTGTTTAACCTGAAAAAAAAAGGTTAAACAATTGGCAACTTCGAGGTAAAGGGGATGAATGAAAGCTAACTATGAAAACATTACCTTAATCCCCTCTAGTTCTTTAATTAGCCTGGGTGTATATTCACTACAAAAAATATAAAGTCATAAAGACGCAAGAAACAAAGAATTCTATGATTATTTTGTAAGAAACGAAAATATTTTCATTGATAAAGTAAATACAAGCCCAAAAGTGTGAGATGCATCATACAATGAATGTGAGGGTGGATGATGGATGGACATGTGGGTCAAACGATCTTAAGCTCTCGTTGCCCGTATCTTAAGGAAGAAGGTCACAGCATCACCAAATAAGAAGCAAAACCCTCATCCATTGTTGGTGTGTTGATCCAGTAAATAATGCATAAATCATTTTTTTGCCAATGTGACCAAGTGAAGAAAAATAGGCAAGAGGGAAGTTGAAGTGGAGAAAGCCAAGCATCGTTCTTGTTCAACACTACAGTGAACCGCAATCTAAGAACCGATATCGAAGAGTCGAGAAGCCACGATCTGAGAACTGATTCTGAAGAGATGATTAGCAAGGGGAGAAGAGATCAAAAGTCGTGATCTCTTTGAACTTCAATCAATATCCAGACAAGCTCCATGATTCTGTTAAATCTAGCAAGGGTGAAAAACACAGGACCATAAGGGAGTCGAATTAGTGAGGCACCAAAGAAGCTTTTCCGGTGTGGGTTGTTGACGGCAGTGATTCAACTGGAGGTTGATGTGCGGATGGAAGGGGGTGGACGTGTATGTGTCGATGGACGCTCAGATTCAAAGAGAAACATCGGTGCAAAAAGGAGATCTGTTGTGGCCAAAAAGAATACCCCTCCTCCTCCACACACCAGAGGAGCCGCACTGAAGGAGGAGGAGCGGCACGCAATCTAGCAAATTTTTTTGGTAGAGAAATTTTGGAGAGAGAAAGGTTAACTTTTTAAGAAGTCATGTTAGAGTTTCTGAGTTTTCTAATTTTTCGTTTATAGTAATTCACATTCGTAATTAGGGTTTGTTTCAAGTCTATATATATATATATGTATCCTTCTCATTGATTGAATATAAGATTTTCTACTCTTATCCACTGTAGTTTACACACTTGATACAAAGAATTTTATGATGCATTATGAATCCAGAAGAAAAACTTCAAAGTCAATAAGTGCATACATCTATATGCTTAGAAAATAGTTTGGTCAAATGCTAACTTTTCTTCTGTTTTCCATGGGGTAATGAGAAAGGAGGAAGGGACCGCAGATCAGCATGAATCTAATAGTACCTGGTGCTTTTTAGAAACCCTAAAAATGTTGACTCATGGCCATGACCCAATCTCCCTGACCGTCCATCTCCCCAACTCAAGACTTCACCTCCATCTGGTGAAAAATATAACCATGGAGAGAAATATATTATCACGGATTTCAAGTTCATTGAGAAAACATGAAAATGTCAAAACTACTAAACTGAAAGGTGGTGGGATATTTATACCAGCAACAGCCATCGAATGGTCTGAACCTAAAGCAGCCCTCTTAATTACAATCCCATTTAAGCTATCTACTTTAGTAGGTAGGCGTACCGCTTTTGCTGACCCTGTATAACAGTACAACCGAGTTTGAAAGGGGGGAAAATAGTATTCTATTTATTCCTGTCATGAAATTAAAACAACGTTTTTAAACTGGAGATAGACCAACTACAAGTTAGGAAAGAAAATTACTAGCATAGTGGTAAATATTTATAGACCAACATAAGTAAGACGACTAACAATTGTAATTAGTACTTACTAAAAATGAAAAATTACACCTGACAACCTTCTTGTTGGCTATTGTTCGTTTGTTGATCAATTTTTTAAATTATTTTCTAAAGTTATAAAGCTAGGCAATCAGCATTTTAATCTATTGTTGAAAGATAAATAATAGATATTATACCTTGCATCATATGAAATATGTATTGATAACACCTTTCCTTATGACATAGAATTGGATTGGAAGCCATGAAGTTAAGGCCCCTTCCTAGTCACCATGCCTTTTTTTTTAATTTAACAAGTAACTAGGTTCCTTGAGGTTCCTTCAGAATATCTCAAGATTCTATAGCAAGCTTCAAAGTATGCCCTTTACCATACTTGCAAAGAATGCAATATTTGAGAATGACGAATAAATAATGAGACCTTTTGGGAGCCTTAAGAGAGAGCTTGGAGCCTTTACAATGAGATAATACGGAAATAAATACAAGTTTATAGCTCTCAGGTAGTTGAACGTCCAACTAATGATCCTAAGAGAGGAGAACTAGTGCATCTGAGGGATTATCTCATGAATCCGCTACACATTCGAGAATATACTCATATGCTAGAAATCTCCATCGGATCTAGCCAAAGGTAAAGGAGGAAGATCAAGACTCATCCCAAATTGGTTCTAGATGGTGATGTTTGTAGAGAAGACCTGTCGTCCATTGTCAATAAGATCAATGATAGATGGGGGAATCACCAAAGTTTAAGAGAGAGCACTACTCTTGTCATTTCACTAGCCTAGAAGAGTGTGTATATGAAGAAAATCTTCGAAAAAGGATACATCATGACAGCAAACTTGCACGGTTCTCCCATACAACGAAAATTGCATTCGACAATCGGTCAACACCAATGACAAGGAGTTACCTTCAAACACACAGACGAACTATTACCCACTCGCCAAGGTCATGTGATGCAGGTCCAATGGGACTACTCACACAGCTGTCATCACAAGCATAACACGTTCGACATATCCAACCATCACCAAAGCTGAGAAGTAACTGCAAAATGATACTAATAATTCGAACTCACTCAATAGCACTCACAGGTCTGGAAACGAAGCCCTAAAACCAAAAAAAAGTAAACAAAATAAAAATTAGGGTTTTATTGTTCAAAGCCCAGATCATCATTACGTCGCACTGAGGAAATCATAGGTCACCGAATTGCCAAAGAGCCCATGCCAAAATAAAAACTAGGATTTCGTAGCTCTCACGACCCACGAGTATGTTGTGGTTTGTTGTAGTGGTTACACTGGACACGAGGATTGTTAACTTGTTCAAATGCCTTGAGAGTAGTGGTTTCAACTACAAGAGCGAAACTTTCCATTTGATCGATATTTTTTTGCCAATCATTACACTTTGACAACTTTCTTCCATGCGTACTTCAGAAAAAAATAAAAAAAAATAAATAAAATAAAATAAAATAAACTTCATTTATAGTAAGAAAAGTAGTCTTACCAAGTATTCTACCATGGACCTCATCAAATTCAACATTGAGACCTACTAGAAACTTGTAGATACGACCATCCTCAATTTTTTTTTGTAGTGTTTTTTATCCTCTATACACTTCCACCCATATGTGTCGAAAAGATCAAGGTCTTGTCTTATCCCCTTTAGAGAGTGAAAGTACCAAGTGGATGATTGGATTTCGGAGTCGATAAAAGGATAGCGGAGGAAGAGGAAGTGGACTAATTGGAGGTATGAAGTACTTGTTTGGAGATTGGTGTTTTGGAGAGGAGATGTTGCACAAATCTTGTTTGGACATTTGTGTTTAGGGGGAGATGTTTATTTTATATTAATTTTTTCATTGTAATCATTGCATATTTGTAACAATTAATAAATTTAATAAATTTTATTTTATATTATATGGTTGAGAATTATATGAGATTTGTATGACATTTGATAGAATTAGATAAGAGGTTTGATGGGATGTTGAAGGAGGGTTGAGGAGTTGAGGTGGGTTGTGATGTACTAAAAACAAACAAGGGGTTGGGAATTCTCAACCTCCTTCCCCTTCCTCTCCTCTCCCCAACCCCAAAGTCCAATCACCCCCTAAGTAATAGAGTTGTTACCATGTCATATGTCACTCAAGTTGAGATTTAACTCAAATACTTGGGATTTTTCAGATCGAAGTACCTCTCAGTTGCACCACCCATAATTCCTTTGCAGTAGAGTAACACATGTAGTTACAATTTATATCTTCAATTTTTTAGTTTACTAACCTTTCTAAAAAAAATAGAGTTTAATCAGGTCATCACCATGGAGTTTTCAGCATCGCATGTGGCAAATGATGCATCATCATTGGCTGGTGCTACTTTCTCTCCAATACGATACTCATTTTTTCCTTGTCTACAAATGTACATCCAACACTTCGGGACCAAGGAAGGAAGTTATCTCCATTAAGTCGAATGGTTGTGATTTGGATGGTAGGGCTATTGGCTTAACTTCAACAATTTGAGATTTGTTTTCGGACATTATTCCTCGAAAAATAGGAGAAAACAGCAGCTAATCAGTAGCTACAAACTCCTACAATAGGAAATAGATAAACCTATAAACTAATAATAAAAACCGCAGCTTCAACCTGAAGTTCCTATTTTTCAGTATATTCAAGAACTAATTGATGTAATTTCAACTGTAACGGCCCAACTCATCGCTAGCCAAGATATTGTCCACTTTGGCCCACTGGCCTCACGGATTTGTTTCTCCCCCAAGAGGGAAAACGCGTCTGTGAGGCCAGTGGGCCAAAGCGGACACTATCTTGG
>JBBMKA010000026.1:12321513-12339705 GCA_037833695.1 Sechiopsis laciniata | reverse complement strand
ATTGAGAAATAAAGGAAAGTGTTTTAGAGAAATTGTTGTGTGTATTGTCTCTCCAATCCCGAAGCGAAAAGCTTGCGCTATTGTATTTGTGCTTATTGTTTTTTTTTTTTTCGAATCTAGATCTTACAATTTCCTTGTTCAACCTTCAGGCGAGTTCGATTTCTTCACACCATTTCATCTTTCATTTTTGAATTTGAAGGCGTCATTTTACGAGCCGATAATTTCAATCATCTTCCCCTTCGATTTGTTCATATTCTACGATTTATCTTGGTCGAATAGCTTGCTGTCATGAAGACTCTTCTTTTCTTCTTACCAGCAGGTTAATGTGTTCGTTTGAAGAGGTCTTCGAACATCACTGGCTCGATTTGAGTTTGCTAGTTGTTCGGGTTGAGCTCTTTGAGCGTTACTTGTTGGGTACCCTCGACTTCTCCTTAAACTCTACGTTGTGGTTTATTTTTTGATTACTAATGTATGGTATTAGTTTTCGAAGTGATTTCTGAATGGTATAAGGTTTCTTTAAGATTGAGTCAAGAGGGATTCGTAGGTTGCACTTAGGGATCCATCGTTAGTTTTAGGTTTATTATATGGTTTATGCGTTGTCTCTTATGTTTGCCTTAATATTTTTTATTTTTATGTATATTTGTATCGATTATTGTCAATATTTTTTTTTAAAGAAAAGACCTAGTTTAAACATTATGACAAGTTCAAGAGAAGATGAGGTGATTTTTTTTTTACTATATAAAGAATCTCACATCGTTTTTTTTTTTTTGGATTTCTAATTGATGTATCTGAATATCCACATAGGGAAAGATTGACTATTTGGGTTTGAATTCATCTTATTATCCAAGACAAGAACAATTATACAATACTCCTAATTGTCTATTGCGAAAGATTTGAATTTGAATCATACTCTCATGAGCTTCCTCGTTATGGACTATAGGTTGGTCTCACCAACTATGTTGCAAGTGTGTTTTCTATTTTAACACACTTTTATTTCATCTTTTTTTCTTTTTTTCTTTTGCCAAAGTTAAAAAGCGAGAAATGATAGCAAGACTTTGTCAAAAAATAGAGTTACAAAAAGCTAAGGAATTAAAACTGAATAAAACAATTCGTATTACTTGCCTTCCTTGAATTTTTCGTTGTGTTACATCTCTTTTCTATTGGTGCAAAATTTCGTAATAGAAATGAACAAAAGATATTCATAAACCCCCTACCCCCAATAAAAAGAAACGAAAATTAACTTTACGATGAACTAAGGAGTGAAGATTAATTCTTTCTCCATTATCTAGTAAGATGCCTTTCATTTTCCCTTGCTATAGTGACTAGATATGTTATATATAACGTGTTACCATGTAGATTTCTTCTTCAAGATCATCGTGGAGAAAGCAGTTTTAAGATCTAACTACTCTAGTTGTAAATCAAATGTAGCACACATTGTTAGGACTATTTTAACAGCAATAAGGCGAACTACCGGAGAAAATATCTCATTAAAGTCAATACCTTCTTTTTTAGGATATCCCTTTACCACTATTCTTCACGATACCGCTCCACTTGATCATTTGTGATGTTCGCCAGCCTTTCATTGATGGCTACTAGACCATTATCTTTTCTCAAGATAACCATAATTCATATTCATCTTTCACAACTAGAAATTAGTCTAGTTGAACTTTTCAATCTCAAACCTTGCCGCCATTGCTTCTACCACAAATTGTAAACAATTCATGTTCCTTCCCATAAAGGTGAAAAGTATCTAACTTATTGTCTGATGTGGATGATCCACTTCTAGCTTATTTACTCTAGAGCAAAAGCTACAAAAAAGAGTGAAAGACTTGAAAGAGAGGATTAAAGCTCATGGCCCGGATAATGACACCGACATAAATTATGACTCAATAAATAAAAGATACATTTCATGGTCGTCGCAGCTCCAATCGATCATCCTGATGCATCTCACGAGTACTTGTAGAAAACCATAGAGAAAATGGTGGGTCTTAAACTCAGTAAGGACCCATACGATGTAGGTCATCACATTTATAAGAGCACTAAAGCACAATTATCAATAACACAATGGGCACAATACCCTTTGTTTATCTTGGGTCATGTCTATGCATGTTTGCATGCCAGGGTAGCTCACAACCATTCCTGGGTAACATGTCTATGCATGTTTACCTGTCAGATTCTATATGACTATCTCTAGGTAACATCTATATAAGTGTTAACCAATCAGAGTAGCAAGGAAAAATATACCTGGGTAACACGAGCTACTGTGCTTACCTACCAGTCTATATATCAACAATATAAATTCTCATATGACATCACAGGCATCATACACACTATCCATATGTAACATATATAACATGCTTACCTACTAGGGTAAATCGCAACAATTAGAGTATCTACCATTAATACACCCAACGATCAAAACACCCATGTGTAACATCTATAACATGCTCACTTAATACGGTCTCACAAATACACGATATTTTCAACCAATAAACAGTATCTAGGTACCATATCAAGAAGAATATCAATCAGCCGATTATGCATGAACCCATTCGGTAGTCATACTTATCACATAGTAGCTATTAGTTTAAGTCTAGAGTTGGATGAAGAATGCCCTTACCTTGGCCAAAATCCAAGGGTTCTACACAATCCTCCAAGTCAAAGCACTTCTAAAAGCTTTTTCTGACTTCCGGACCTATACCATGTAAATGGGTCAAAACTAGCACCTCAAACCCACAAAATCAAACTCAAAACGTCGAAATTAACCAAAATGGATTTTCTAGAATTTTTTGGTCAATGGTCAACAACGGCGGCGATGGCAGTCAACAGCGGTGCGTAGAAATCTGGAGGCAACGCATCAGATGTCAGCAAACACCGCGTGAAACGCGATCCAGTAGGCTCGGTCTGAGGTTCAGATAGGCATTGCAGGCTTGGATTGTATGCGTGGCTAGGTTGCTGAACGATCTACACGGCTGCACGGGACACGAAAATTTCCTGCATGAGGCTATCAGCGGCGCTATCTTCAGTTGTTGTCGGTGCAGAGACTGAGGCATGTGTTTGATTGGTTGCGAGCTCCCACAAAACAACAACGAAGGACATGGTGACACGTGTCCGCACACAACTTGACCTCGATGACGACTGTACGGATTCTGACGATAGCAGCGCTGTAATCCTCGTCTAGGCAGGTTTGGAATGGCAAAAACGAGAGGGATTTGATTGGGGGAGCAGTGCGGTGCAATGAAGGTCGAAATGATGACCTAGAAAGTGCATTTTTTCGTTTTATAGCTGTAGAAATATCCAAATAAATTACAAAAATGCTCTTTAAGAAGAAATTGACCTTTTTACCCTTATTTCCCAAAAGAAAATTTTAATCTCAAACTAAATTAAGTCCTCTAAGGTAAAAATAAATAAAACAACCTCCTTTCGGACCCCAGGAGATAACAACATACCTAATCACAGAAGACGAAAGCTCAGGCTGTTACAATGTATGATCTAGAATCTCCCTTGGCCATCTAAAAGCATAGTGTGTATGATCTAGAACTTTCTAATATTATTCAACACATAAAAATGAATTAATTGATGTTTAATATCAACTTCTATAAGCGATAGAAGTGTATATAGTAACTTTTATTAGTCCTTAGAATTTGAAAGAAGTGAATCTAATCGAGTTACATTGCCCGTTTATGTGAAGATTGCACCCCTTAATTTCCTTTACCGATAATTTTACTTCTTTTTTAAATATATTTTGTCATATTTGTAAATATTTTAGAATTTGTTATTTTTGCAATTAGTTTGGGTTGTTTGTTTGCTACCTATGTATAACGGCTTCTTTTAATTTAATCCGTGGAATTCTCTTTTGGCATTACAAAATGATCAAAATTTGCCTACAAAATGTTTGACCAAAAAAAAAAAAAATTACCTACCAAATGAGTCGCATCTTTTTATTTATTTATTTTTAAAATTATCTAATATGATGTTAATTATTGACTTAATTAAATTTAAAAATTAAAAAGAAGAAAAAAAAAAAAAAAAAAAAAAACTTATTTTGACTAAAAGATACAGCTCATGTGCGGTAAGTATACCTCATACTTAGCAACAAGTTTGTAAAGCTAACTTTTTACAATAATCTCTCTCTTCTCGGGAAATTGGTCCCTATGAAATTCTAATTGCAAATGGCCGAATTTCAATACTTTAATTTTTACCCAACTGGTAATTCATAACCAGTGTATAAACAAGGAAAAAGAGATTCATAGAAACACAAATATTCCCCCCATATTTCTTTGAAATATTCTTAATCCTCAGCCTCCTTCCTCTCTAAAGCATTTTCCTCTTTAAATTTTCCCTTAAGAAATGAAACACTCCAAAGTATTTTGTTCTTCCCTTCTTTTTGTTTAACCAACAGTGAAATGACAAATAGGCCCTTGAACCAATCATCTGTTTTTTTGAACAAGTTGAAAGATTAAGACAACAAAAAAGTCACAAAAACCTTCATAAGCTTTATTCCCTTTACTTTCACCTCATTGATCCTCTTAAAATATGAGGATTTTGAACACGAACATAACAAAGGCTTTTGCTACTTAATTAATGATGCTTTTTATAAATCTTTTTCCAATAAAAGAAAGTAAAGAAAAAAAGAAATTAAAAAACTTTGTTGGCTCAATTCCAATTAAAGGAGAGGAAAAGAAGATTTAAAGAGATAGTCTCTTAAAAAAGGCAAGGTTTTAACATGAAGCCTCAAAGCATACTATCAGCTCGAGAAGGAAGTCTTCTAAAGAAGTTACTTGGAACCGAAGGCATCTTACTCCTAAACCTAGGATGTCGAAGCCAATAAACTCCCCCAACCAAAGCCACAATCTTAAACGGAGTAATATACAATGCAATGGCCACGACAAGGCAAAACACAACGTAAAGACTCGTAGCTCTTGGATCCCTCCAACTAAGCAGCGCCCTAAACCTCTCCCCTTGAGTCGCAATGTCCCCCACCACGGTCTGAATCCGTCCCGCCACGCTTCTCAGCCTATCGTACCTCATTCTTGCAACATCCAACGCCTTCGTTGTTGGAAAAGTATCAAACTCCTCATCGAGCTCATCCACATGAACAGCCTCTGCCCATGACAGCTTGATGTCCATGTGCGGGGGGTGCCTCGGTCGGTACCGAAAGTTCCAAATGCCAATGAGGAACATGTAAAGAAAAGTTGTGGGGAGGAGGAGTTCGGGGAAGCAAATAAGGATGAAGTAGAGGATGTGGACGAGAATCGAAGTTATGGGGTTTTTCCATTGGCAAACTTCTCCGAGCCATCGGTTCATGGAGATGACGCCCGAGAAGAGGGAGACGATCCGGAAGAAGTTTGCTTTGCTTCTTCTCATGCTCCACATGTGGGAGTCGACATCGAGCATGTACTCCACGACTTCTTTTCGTAGAGATGGCTCGGCTCGGCCGAGTCTTGCGGCGACTATGTTCATGGCTTGGAATCTTAAGCTGTCTACTTGGTTGACGGTGAAGGGGTGGAGATAGTGCATTTTGGGTAAGAGGGGATGGCCATAGAGGTAGATTATGTGTGCTAGAGAAAGGCATGTGAATCTCACGGCTAGTTGAAGCTCTCCCATTTTCTTTAACCCCGATGGTTGTAACACAAGAAGTGGGTATGAATGAGTGTAGATTCGATCCATTTCGAGTGTCGAAAGCCTTATTCGTACCTGTTTATAAGAATATAAATAAATGATTAAAAGATGTATAGACACTTTTGAGTTTAGGGCTAATTTCATGTAGCATATTTAATGATCTAAACACAAAATATACATTATAAAATTTAGAGATGGAAATAGAGTAAAAGTAAAAGCTTAAGAGTGAAAATAAGCTTTTTCCTTTGTTCCAAAGTTTATAATTTACTCTTAATCTTTTGTTTAGATCTTAAAGTTTAGTCAAAAGATTAAGGGTAAATTACAAATTTGGATAGAAAGAAGCTAAAGTTTAGTTTTTATAATTTTAAAAACTAGAATTTAGTGCGTATATGATTTGATAAAACTTAAAAAACAGTATGTATTATTTGTGATGGTTAACAAATAAGTATGTGGAAATTAACTATAATGAACGATATGAGTTAAGAGGCTGATTGGACAAAAAAATATATTATTTACATATGAATGATAAACTTCCAAGTATTTAACTGAATGATTACGAACAAAAAATAACTATTTTTTAGATTTTATCAAATTATATGGAATAAATCTAATTCTTAAAATCATAGATACTAAGTTCGTTCTTTCTTCAAACTGTAATAACTAAATTCTAGTTTTTAAACCCTTAATGACTAAACTTTAACTTTTTTCAAATCATACAGATAAAAACGGCAGTGATTTAACGTACCTTTCCAATTCTGGAGTCATTCTTATCATTACCACCCAAATGGCAGTTATCAAAAACTCCAATAGTAATAACAGTGCAAGGATCATAAACCTCCCAAGTGTACTGTTCATTCCATTTGGGATTAAAGCTCTCAGTTACAGTCCTTGTTCTAACCCATTTCTGCCCATACTTAGCCACACAATAAGCATCAGTGCTCCCTTTCCCATCATTCTTTTTCATTGGTTGAAGCCCTTGAGCACTCAAAATCCCAACTTCAAGAATACCAATTGGTTGCTTCCAAAGCTGCCTAGCTGTTGGCCTCACATCACTAATATACATTGTGGACTCATCCATTACATGATAAGCTCCTTCAAGACAAACCCTTAAATGAACCCTACCCGAAAACTTCAATTCGTGCCTTTTGTCTCCCTCCAATGCACCGAATCCAAACTTCTCGAGATTGAACCAACGCGAGTGGACTATCCGGTGGTCCAAACGCTTCTCGAACCCGTTGAGTTGTGTTATGAGTCGTCCCATGACTTCGTCTTTTGCTGGTGAGAGTTTGTTTTCGACGGTTAGGATGAGCTGTTCTTCGAAGGGCTCTGCTACGACGAAGATTAGGTCTTCGTTCCATAGAGGGTTTGTGGTCTTTGTTGGGCATAGCTTTGTTTTGAGCACTTGGTTTCCTACGTGGATTTTAGCAAAGGCTTGCGGTGGTTGGCTTCTGTCTTGTGGCTCTACATCTTGTGCTTCTATTACGTTCACTCTTAGGTACCATAGCTTTGGAGATACGTAGACTTTGGACCGGATGTTGTAGACACCCTCCCCGTGGACCGAGGCTGCATCGGAATGCCACGCGTCTGGGAAGGCCTCGTCTGCCTGCGTTCCCATCCAAACTGCTAGCATGATCTCTCCTCTCACCTGTAGATCAAATTTACTATAATCTATTAGCTTAAATTTTAGGCTTAGTAGTGTGATTTAATGATATCTTATATATCTCAAATGAGATCCCAAATAGTGACTTTTGAACCTTTACAATTGTTGATTTTTTTTTATACTCATTTGTTGATTTTGTTGATACTCATTTCTTGATTTTGTGCTAATTTTCTAGTCCAGGATAGATGAGAGGTTACTAGTACTAATAATAATATGAATGGAAAGAATAAGGAAAAAGTTCATTTCTAACCTAAATTTTGGTTGGTGGGTCAATTCAAATAGCAACTTTAAAGCCGGACTTGATAATCACTTATACTTTTATCTAGTTCTCTAAAACACTTCACTTTATTTCTCTAGCACTTTCTCTTTAAAACTTTCTTAATGATTTTCTCACTTATTTCACTGTTTCAATTTCCACACCCTGCTCTATAGAATGAGCACTCTATTTATAACTTATTACAAACTTGGTCTCCAAATTTTTACTATAAACGTTCCCCACTAATTGTTAATTCAAGAATCCATTAATTCTTTAATTAACTCTTAAATTGACAATCAATTAATTCCTTAATTGTCTACCCACTAATTGCTCAATTACAAAAATTAATCATATAAATAAAATTGCATTAAAGTTTATTCCAACAGTTCTTACTTATATTTTTAAAAAACCAATGGACGCTATAAAAATTAAACAAAATAATTTTTAGAAAATGTTTATTGTTTAATTTGGCTAAGGTTTGTCTTAGTTATTATGAAACAAGATACTTTCATTCAAACCAAACCAAGTATGCATGTAGGGGTATCCAACAAAAATAGCAAAAAGGGTTTTCCAATTTAAAGTGAAGATGGCCATGTCATATGTACTAAAGATTTCAAATGTTTTGTTAAGAAGAAAATCAAACTTATTATTTGGGAAGCTAGAGAAAATTTGCATGATTTAAAAATTAAAAAAACAAAACAAAACAAAATCAAATAAATAAAACAAAAACAAAAGCCAAATCGTTATCAAATGGAACCAAAGTTTATGCAATTAGAATTAATTAAACTAAAAACTCAAATGTTTTCTTAAAAAGTTAAAATTCATCTTCGAAAAATGATGAAATTAGGAAGCCTAATTTGGGAAAATAATAACAACATAATCAACATCACCTTGGTTTCGCCTTTTCTATCTTCCAATTTGTACCACTGTGGCGCCAAAGGGCTATCTGGTGGGACTCTTGTGGGCACTTCATTCAAATCAAACACAACCTTTCCAACATATTGATCTCTAGGCACCATCTCTTTATCTCTAACAAAAACTTCAAGAACAGTTGACTGAATCTTATCCTTAGAGAAAGCGAAAACCTGGTTGTTCCATTCTGGGTTCGTCTTCTTCTCGAAATGCTGAGTCTTTCCCTTGTAATTCCCCAGCTTCACTTCCACATATGGATCGCAGCTCCCCGTCACATGGTCCGGAGGCAGGTCTTTCGCCTTCACCACACGAACGTATAGGTAAAACATTTGCTCCACAAGGTCGTAAGTGCTCGTCGCTCTCTCGCTCGTGATCCACCCGCCTCCCCCGCGTATCCCCCCGTGCGGCCATCGCTCTCCAAGCTGCGGTTTTGTATCCTTTAGCTTATAGTCTTGCTCCTTGTCGTTCCCAGCCGCCGGTGTGCTCATTTCGTAGGATGTTCAAACTCCACCGGAGATGTTTTTATTTTCAGGTTTTGAATTGGGTTTTTTCTTTCTTTTTTTTTTTGTTGGTTTGTTTGGATTGAGAGGTTTAGAGGTGTTTTAAGTATAGTGCAAAAGGGGGAGGCTTTTTTTTTTTTTTGCTTTGTTTAAACGCTTTAAACTAAGAGTGGAGAATAATGTAATAATTAAGCTGTCAAAGTTTAAAGTTGTTGTTTGAGGAAAACAAAGGGAGGGCAAGATATAGTTGTCTAAAATTCTATTCCTTTTGTGAAAAGGAATCAATACCCACTTTGAAGGACAAAGATAAGCTTTTTTTCCTACTTTTCAAAGAGGAATATATGGGAGTTTCTTCATATATGCTTTATTAGATGCTTTTGCCTCTTTGGGTGGCATTCACTTTGTAAATACTATGAATTTTAATACAATTATACCATGCAAACTAGTAAGAACTGTTTTTCTTTACATATCAATTTTCATTTCAAAACCTAACTTACTAGGGAGAGATTTAAAATGCCTCAAGTATATGAGAGCGAAGTTTCAACTTTCGGTCATCAAAAAATTAAAGAGAAATTTAAAAGAAACTTTTAGAAAAAACCCTTTGTTCGGAAAGATGAGTTGAGTTAGATTGAGTAGAAAGAAATATATATCTTTTTAGAGGCAAATTATTAAAGAGAATAGTAAAGTAAAAGAGTGCATTTTTGTAGGAATTCAAAGAGTGCTTGGGTGAGCTGAGACAAACATTTTTCTCCACTGAAAAAGACTTATTTTCTCCCATGAATTGAAATTCCCGCTAAAAAGTATGAATAGGGACAAAGTGTTGAATGAAGATGTTATAATAGAGCTGTCTCTCTCAACTGTCAGATGTAAACTAGTTAATCTGTTTGTTGCTTAATATTAATTAGATACAAAAGTTACACATTTACAAGGTCTCTTTCATTCATGTTATACATTAGAGGTAGACTCATGAATAATTTCTCATTATTTATTGTATGAGGTTTTATCATCTCAAAATTAATTGACAGTGTTGGAAGTAGTTTATCTTGTAAATGTTAAAATTGTTTTTTAAACATATAAATGTTAAGAGTTACATATAAATGTTAAGAGTTTAACTCATTTATCTTATAAATATTAGAAGATTTTCCTTACCTTTTTATAATGTGTGATTCTCAACATGTCTTTTTAAGATTGTGTCTTTTTAGATTCACCAATCTTGTATCGGATCTCAATTTCATTTTATTGAATTGAATACTCATTTGAGTTTAATGGACTTTTTTACCATATTCGATAGTCTGAGGTTACATTTCAAAATTTGTTGAGATATGCCTTGAACTGTTTATTGTCCTACGATTACTTAGTCGAGGGTCTCGCTGCTCAATCACCGAGCAGGGGTCTTTATGTATGTTATGAAAATAGCAATCAACATGCAATCAAAAATAGAGAAAACGAAAGAGAAGAAACAACACAGAAATTTACGTGGTTCACTAACGTTGTGATAAGTCCACAGGTAGAGAGGGAAACGATTTTATTAAAGAGAAGCGAAAAACAGAATGAACATCATGAGACGGCTAAGGTTTAATTCGAGTTAATAGAGGCACACTCATTAAACCCTATTACAGATAACATACCAAAAATACATAAAACCCCATTAAATAACAAATACAAATTTTGTTTACAAATCGGGGGCTAATAACTCTCAAGAATTGAGAGTTAAAGTAGCTTAAATTGATATATTTATGGATAAAATTTGCTATAATTAATTGTTAAGATATAGAATTTCGCCCCCACAAACTAAAAATGAAGCTTAAGCGAAATATCCTATAGTATTCTGTTTAGGATAAATTTTAGAAGTTTGTTGTAACAAAATGTGCGTGAATGAGTGAAAATTGCTAAGTGTTAAAAGAAATTGATACTTGTAGTTTGTTTTCAACGACTTGGGAAAGCGAAGTAGATTGGAAGAAGGAGACCTCGTCCAAGTAAAAGAAAGACCCGTCAAAACACTTCCGAAATAACCTATTCCGCTGTAGCGAAGCAAGAACAGAGTGAAGGAATAGTTGGTTCAAACTATCTAATCAAGGGGACACGTGACAAAGATTTGAAGCTCAACGACTAATTCCAGCCGTTTGTGCATTGTCGGCTCTGATGCACTCAACAGAACGGATCGTGGAGTAGGAGAATGTTAGAGCAAAGCAACTTTCGGCTGAGCGGCGATCATAGAGTAGATGCCCGTAGAATTTGTCGGGGACCCTATATAAGGTGAACATCTCCTCAGTGTGAAGGGTTCGAATTTTTGGAGCATTTTCTTCAGTCATTATTTTTAGAGCTTTCTTCTCCGTTCTGACCAAAGTTTTAATTCCTTTTAGATTTCAAGCTGTCGGAGCGATTTCGTCGGGCTTTAGTTTTTTATTGCCTTTTAGCCTAGTTTACTTGCTTTCTAAGACGTTTTGTTTATAACCGGAGTTTCACTCGAGACGTTTCAATGTTCATCAAAATTTAGGAGTTTTCTAATCCCTTGTCTTCATCATTACTTGTTCTTTATTTCGTGCACTTTCTATTTACTTAATCTTCGTTTAAAGCATGTTTATCGTTTCTTCATCTATTTTAAGTATGTTTACTGATATGATTAGCTAAATCTGTTATTGGAAGGTTATGGGGAAGTAAGGCATCTCGCTTGGGCGAAGGGGTTAGCGAACATAACTTATTATGCATGTTGTTTTTAACTTCATATACATTTCGTCTGACAAACCAATTGTATTAACTCTATTTCGTTTCAAGAGAACAGAAATATAGCAAACTTGCATGTATGACATTAGAATTGTTAAGCTTTGCTTGCTAATTAAAGAACACTTAGAGATAAAGTTTGCCTAATGCTGATTGTTAATTAATAGCTGTTTGAGTTCGAGAGAATCAAACTAGGAGCTCGAGATAGCCAAATTTTAGAGTTCGAAAGAGCCAAGGGCCTCTGTGAGTTGTTCGTCCTCGTCAACCTCATCGCTTAAGCGAAGCCCCTGAAAACCCTAAACCCTTATAATACTTAGTATTGTTCTTTTATTATTTCATTCACTTAGACCAATTACTTACTCACTTAATTCGCTCAACCAATTTTTTACACCTGACTCTTGCATGAAAATGAATGAAAAACATCACCGAAAATCCCTGAGGAGAATGACATGTACTTACATTTAAAAATTGCTACAACATTGATCGCGTATACTTGCGCATCTTTGAAGAAACACACACACACATTTCGCTATACTAAGTAGGGATTTCGCTTAGGCAAAATCTTGAGCAGTCCACGTCACCATTCTATTTCATTATTATTTCTTTAATTGTGGTGTGTCGGTTTCAGCCCAACAAGGGCGTTGCCCCCACACCCCCACTTGCTGACCGGGCAGCGAGACACTCGACTAACTAATCGTAGGGCATTAAGTCGTTCAAGGCATATCTCAACAATGTAATTGAGTCTTATCTATAATAGGGTTTAATGAGATTGTACTATATAAAATTGAATAAAACCCTAGCCCCCATGATTGGCACTCTGTATTTTTTTCGTCTCCTTAATAAAAAGCTCCTCCCTCTACCTGTGGAGTAGCTAACACACTGTTAATGAACTACGTAAATTCTGTGTTCTTCTCTTTACATTTTTTTTTGTATGTCGATTGATTGTTGATTGTTTTCATAACAAAATCAATTAGTAATGAGTAAAGTAATCATCTATCTACTAAATGTTATGAGATTTTTCTAATCTTTATAATGTGAGATCATAAGCACTCTTATATAGAAAACAAAAATGAAAATTTTCTAATTGTATATAGTTATAGCTTAATTTTTAAAGAGCATTCCCATTTTTTATAGATTAAATAGAAAATAATTAGGTAAATAGAAAATTTTCAAACTATATTATGGCATAAAAAAAATTGGCAGACTGGCTAATTACAAAAAAAAATAAAAATAAAAACAAAAAATAAATAAAAACTATCTGCATTTAATAACTTCAATCCAATCAGTGTCACAGATTCAAGGCTATTAATTGAAGTTGTTTATTAAAGACAAACATCTGATAGTTTGAAGTCAATTAATGATACTGATTAAAAAAAACTAATTTTGACTTCACCAATAGACATCAATCATGGATACTAATTAAAGTCTATTGTCATCGTATATTATGGAATGTCCTTTGGTACAAGTCACGCCAAAAGTTTCACGGATGTGTTGAGTCATTAATCTCAACTATACACATTTTCAACAAGCTTCATAATTGCAAGAACTTTAACATGATTTGAAGAGATAATTGTATGACATGTTATATGGGTCTCCACGTGTGAATAAATAGTCTATCTAAGTTATACTTTCATGTGAGTTAGAGTGTACTCTATCACACTAAAATACGGTACTTCAAGATAAAAATGATGTTCTTTATCTTCTCGAGTACGAAAGATATCTTTTTTATATCACGTGAATGAACTACCATTATAATTTTCAATATTGGATGTACATAATCTTGTTCATGTAAAATCTCTTTAAATTATTTTATGTATAAAAGGATTGATGAATAAATAAATATTCAAATTGGTAAACCAATGCAACACTTTGTTTTTTTAGGAACTTTCCTCTCAAATTCTAATTTTTTAAGATATTTTATTGTCCTTAAAAGTTCTTTAAAACTTTCAATAATATTCATAGCATCTATATTTAGAACAATAATAGCAAATCTTGATTGTATATACAAATATGATTACTTTTATATCATTTTATTCAACATGTAACGCCAGGCCAGGATTTTTATACAATTTTATTCAACATGTAATGGCCAGGCCCAGGATTTGAAATTCAAATTTTTCCATATGGGCACCAACATTTCCTTGCGTCTCCTACGACTTGACCATGTTACCAACTAGTCTTTCATCGCTTCTAAGAGTGAACACTATCCCCACAAACCAACAATGGTCCTTTCAGCATGTTTTGTCCTCACTCACATGCATCGTAAGAAAATTCTCAACAGACCACCCAACCTAAGACTACTTCAAATTAAGCACGTTTAATTGTGAAGTTCCAACAATTAACCAATCAAAAAGGAAAATGCCTATCTTTGGTATAGGTAGTAAAAATCAATTCTTTTTAAGCCTTTATTAACCATTACTTCCTCTCATTTGGATGGTATCTCGATTCACTCATGTACCCTCCTAAATTCGGGCCTCACACAACAAAATATTCACGATGATTATATCAAATTTATTTAAATTATTTTAATCCATATAACTATATATGTAATTTTATCGAATATAAATTTCGGGAATTATATGATTTTGATATTTGTAAACCTTCAGTGAATTATCATGCATTATCACAAAGTCTATATATAAATATATAGTTATATTCATAAGAGCATATCACCTTTTTGTACATAGTTAGAACAATTAGGTACCTCCCTCAAAGAATATGGTCTTATTTAGAATCCTTGTAAACTAATTCTTACTTCAAATCTTGCGACCTTATTTTTTTTTAGTTTTCTTAAGGCAACTCTTTACATTGCAAGAGTTCGAGTAACGGGCGACGGTTTTTGTACCATCGATCGTAAACCATAGGTTAAAAGCATATTGGCCGATGATTTTTAATCTCATCGGCTAATAGTTATTACAGCCAACGATGGGCACAAACCACCGACAATTAATTCATCTAGGTGGCAATTTTGGGATATTGTCGGCTAAAATAAAAGATTATATAATTTTGTACCATATAGTCGATGACTTTTGTAAACTGTCCGCTAAAATTAAGGGTTTAAAAATAATGGTAATATATAGCCGACATTTTTAACAAACGTCAGCTATTAATTTGAAGTTCCCTCTTCTTGAAAATTTTGAGCGCAATTTCTTAAATATTAGGCAACGATTTTAAAAGCATCAGTTAAATTGCACGAAAACAAGCATTTTTTGGAGATTAGCCGACGATTTTTTAAAATCCTCAACCAATCTTCCGTAAATAACTCAAGGCCTAAACTTTTTTTTTTAATTGATTCCCAGTAGAGGGAGTCACAACTTTTGGATTGATGACTGTATTAGTTTTTTTATATTGTGAACTTGCTGGTCCCCTATTGTTGCTATTGCGGACTTACTAATAGTGTCTTGTTGCTATTGTGAGCTTGCTTATTTCTATTGTTGTTATTGTGAATTTGTTGGTCTCTTACAGTTATTATTTGCGAACTTTTTGGTCCCCTACTATTGCTATTACAGACTTGCTAGTCCCCTACTTATATATTGTAGACTTATTGGTCCATAGTTATACACTTTAAGGCAAGCAGATCCCGATGGAAGAGCTTATATCTCATGTTCATATTGTGGGCTAGAAAGCCCTGATGGGTCTATATCCCATTAAGCTTGTAAAAAAATTTAGATTGAAATCTTATTAGTTTATAGCTTGTTGATGTATCTTAGCACGAGGCTAAAGTGGGTGAGCATGTTTTAACTTAAGTGATATTCTTTATGTTTGTGTTTGTATACTTCAAGTTATGTATGCTTAATACATGAATACACTATAAAAAATTATCCTTACTGAGTATTCAATAATCATCATGTTTCTACCAACAATTTTCTCCAAGTACTAAAGCATGTTGTGGTGGCTGGTTGAGGAAAGTTGAGAAGAATATGAGCACAGTTTGAGTTCTCTTCTCTCGCATTAGATGTAGGACATCTTTCATTATTTTTCACATTTTATTTAGTTCGACTCTATTTTACCGTTTTAAGAGGACCCCGTCAAACTTTTTTATTATTATTTTAATGTAATTGTAGCTATTTTTCCGAAAAAACTTGATCTTGTATGTTATTATCAAGATAAAATATTTAATGCATGCATGGTAATTATTTTTAATATCTATATGAAAATTTCGATCGTTATACTAATCATGTCATTATGTATACAATAATTATATTCAAAATAATTAAGATGGGTAACAATTGACATTGTTAACCTATATGATGAAATTTTAGTAAATAAGTTAACAAAAACTGGAATATCACGGTGAAAGGACTTACATTCATGACCTCTTAGGATTTAAGTTTTTAAACATGTGATGATTTTGATGAAATGAATAAGTAAATGAATTGCAATATTTAATTACTTGCAAACATAAAATATATTAGATACCATGGAATTTCATCTCAAAACTAATTGGTGATAGGTATGAATAGTTCACATTTCTTTTAAAGTTTGTGAGGGCTCCTCATCTTTCCAATAGTAGACAAGGTGAAGATATCCAATATGTCCCTTAAAATGGTGCCTCGTTGGGTTAACCAATATTGAATTATATCCGAATTTGTAGATCAAATTATCTGCTTAGAATTGCTTACTTGGGTTGAATTTGAATTTAAAAATATGTGTTTAGGTTTACCTGCTTGTGATGAATCTAAATTTGCAGACCAAATACCCACTTAGAGCTCTTATACCAAATTAGAGTCACACGAGTATAACAAAGAGTTATAACTAGCACTAGAGTCACATGAGATCTAGCCTAGCCTAGGCGGGTGCAACCACCAACCTAGGGGTTGGTGCAACCCGCTACGTACACTCAACAATCAAGAAACTCGTTGTTCGGCACACAATGTGACACGTGGTTGAGATTCGACTCCTTGGTCGGATGTAAGAGTCAACCAGTAGGTTAGTGCAACCCAACTACATGTCTCAAAGTAAAGAGGATCCATACCATACCCTTGCTCGATTCCTAAGGGGCACTAGCGAGTTCATCAATAACACGATATTGATCAAGCAACACTAGTCCTAACAAGGGGAGCTAGCTGCTCCTCTAGGTGGTTAACACGATAATCGAGCCTAGTTATTCTAACTCCAAACATAATCATCCAAACTAAGTATCACGATAATAGATCGCTAAGAACAAATCCCTAGGCAAAAAAATAGACAAATCGAGCATATAATCATTGCAGCACGTATACAGTCAAACATAGATGAGACAAACAACAACGAACATGCATAATCTCATTCATGAGCTACCTAACACATTAAGGGCATTTCAGTCACAATCGCTACATGCATTACCCTAGGTAAACCAGTCAATCGAAAGATCAAACAGATAAACAGTTCGTTTACAAGCAAAAGGTACGATTCGAAGAAAAACGATTTGATCACATGGGCACAACAATCAAAGACAAAAAAGCAGTTCAGGAGATTCAGTTACGATTCTACACTATTACGAGTATAGCTAATTCAATCACATAGATTCTAACCATAACAATAAGTCACTAAACTCCTATTTTCTGTAAATTCCAACAAGTCCCTACCTCACATGGTATTAAACCACATAACCCGGATCACAGTTGAGTTTCTTACCTTTTCGATAAGTTGATCAAACCACAAAGAGAACCAGAAGTCAAACGATGAGTTCATGAGAGTACCTAAACGTGGAATCACGAATAAAAGTCAATAAAACGGAAAAATGAAGCCGAACTAGCCAAAACGGAGCGCACCAAGCAAACAGAGACAAAAAACTTAGCTGACGGCAATGGCACGTTGCCACCAAACCCAACAAACCTTGCCTCTTTTTCTTCGTCTCATTCTCCTGGTCATGGATCTGGTTACGGATCTTCAAACGGAGTTCTCTAGCTCTATAAAACTATAAATAACAAAATGGGTTTCAAGACCTTCCTCATCAGAATCCATGGTGAAACAAGCTAAGAAATTGAGTTCTGAAGGGATGGAAGACTTACCCAAGGAGAGGAGAATGAAGAGGACGAAGGAAACGGAACAAAATTTGCTCTAGCGACACACGTTGGAGAAGAAACGACTGTAGCCTTGCTTGCGGTGAGAACTTTGACAGAGTGCACGGTGGAGACGGGCAGAGCTTGGGCGGAAAGGAAACGTACAGAAAAGGTAAAGCGATCGGGGCTAAGACTCGACGGCGAACAGATCGACGAGGCTGCCAGTGGTTTGATCGGAAAACACACTCAGAAAGTGGGTTTGGTTTGCAATGGTGTGAAGGGTTGATCAGCGAGTTCTTGCGTGACATGTGGCAGATACGAACGGCTTAGATAAAAAACCTCTTCTCTTATCCGGTTGTGACACTCGTGAAGAAGGGAAAAGGGAAGGGGCAGTTGTGTATTAAATGGAAGGGAGAGAGAAATGCAATAAAAAATAATAATAATTAAAAAAAAAAAAATGATTTGGTGGTATCAGGACGTTCAAATATACAACCACCAGAAATTTTCTTTATTTTTCTTCCTCTTTTTTTTTCTTTT